>OY987320.1:707848-993358 GCA_963920655.1 Geranium rotundifolium
TCACGAAGACCGACGCGAGAAGCAAGTCAAGAGGAAGACTCGGATTGGAGGAGGCTCGAAGCCAGTGGGAGTTCACAAGAATGGAGCAAGTCTGGACCTAGAAGACCAAGTCTTTAGGATCAGTATTGCTATATTCTTAGGAACTTAAGATGGGCTTAGTTATGCATAAATTTACCGTTACATTTGTATGTATGAATGTATGATAGTTTAATATACAAGTTCATGTATGATTTGCTATCACCCACATGCAATGATTAAAAACCGACATTTAATCAGACTCGCATGTAACCTGCTAAGGGATCATCTTTGCATGAATTTGCAATTGATGAATTTGCAATTGATGAATTTGCAATTGATGATTCCAGATTAAGATTGCATGAATTCCTACCTTGATGCTCTCAATTGGAGCAGTGAGCCTCCGTTCACTTCAATTGAGGGTATGATAGGATCCTGGTTCAGATTCTAATGTTAGAATCATACAAGTGTTTTATAACTGAATCTCCAACTTGAATTTTAATTAATTTCACCATGTATAACTAAAAGGAAAACACAACACAAATGAGTAATAGTGCATTGAGAGTCCTAATTGAGGACATACTCAAGAGTGTGAATTACTCAAATTGGAATAGAAACTTGAGGCTTGTACTCAACCATGAACGCAAGTAGTATATCCTTACCAAGGAACCTCCTGCTGACCCACCGCTGAACGCCAGTAGGGCACTAAGGATACTTATCAAAGTTCCTTAGTAACCAAATTGACGTGTCATGCATTATGGTGGGCAGTAGGATGCTAGAGTTACAGAAGAAGTTCAGGAACGTTTCAGATGACCCTCATACCTGTAAGTCAGGGGTCAAGGAAATGTTCAAGGAGAAAGCTTGTATCGAAAGATATGATAATTTCATAGAACTTAACTCTTGCAAACTTAAGGATGGAGCCCTGTTAGTCCCCATGTCACGAAGATTTAATGTCTTCAGGAACATCTAACCATACTCGGTTTTGATAATCAGGTGGAAATGGCTACGAATTTTATGTTCCAGTCACTTCCAGATACATACAGTGATTTCATAGTAAATTACAATATGCATGACATGGACAAGCCCTTAACAGAGCTTCATGGGATGCTTGTGACCGCTGAAAAGAACCTCAAGGGCAAGACAAAGGAGGTCCTTATGGTCAACAAGAAGGTCAGCTTCAAGAAAGCCGATCAGGGTAAGGGTAAGGCTCCTAGGCACCTTGCAGGGCAGATCAGACACCCCAAAACTCCAAAGTTCAAGCGGCTCCCAAAGCTGTTGTGAAGACTAAGTACAAAATGGAGAAGGTCTGCTATCACTGCAATGAGCCAGGACACAAGAATAAGGGATTGTAAACAAATACAAGGATCATGTAAAGAAGAGTGGGTATCCACGTCTTCAGGATCAGATATTTACGTTATTAATCTTAATCGGTATAACATAAATAAGAAAAGGCTTAAATCTGATGATTTAAACCAACTTATAATCTAGCATTTTCATTTAAGGCACACAGGCGAGAAACGCATTTCAACACTTCACAAGTGTGGACTTTAAGTTCGTTTGAATTCACTCAAACTGAAAGATGCAAGTCTTGCCTAACGAGCAAACGAATTTCTACACTTCACAAGTGTGGACTTTTAATTCCGTTTGAATTCACTCAAACTGAAAGACGCAAGTCTCGCCTAATGGGCAAAACGACAAAGGCACCTTTCACAGGTTTATGTGAAAGGCGAGTGACTTGTTAAGTCTACTACATTCCGACGTATGTGGACCTATGAGTACTCAGGCCAGAAGAGAGTTCAACTTATACTTGACTCAGGAAACGGCCGCATTCATTTTGGATCGGGCTCCGATGAAGAAAACGATAGTACACCTTGTGACAGTCATTCTGTCTCCCATTACTGTGGATGCGTGCGCCTCCGCGTAGTATTCATTGGGATGCGAGCTGAATAAGGTAATCAGTTCTATTTGGATGCGTACGCCTTCGCGTAGTAGCCAAATAAGAGCTGGACTAGAGTCATAGAAGGTACACCACATGACAATCATTACGTCTCCCGTTACTGTGGATGTGTGCGCCTCAGCGTAGTATTCATTGGGATTGGAGCGGGATGAGATGGTCAGTTCTATTTGGATGCGTGCACCTTTGCGTAGTAGCCAAATAAGAAATGGACCACAGTCATATATGGTGTGGGAAACATCCTAGTATGTTTTTCCTAAAAGATTTGGGTAGCAGAGATGCAGGCATCCAGATCAGAAAAATGTGTCTTCGTAAGGTATCCTTAAGAAACAAAGAGATACAACTTCTACATAACCAGCGAGTACAAAGTCTTTGTTGCTCGAGGAGGGGTATTTTTGGAGAAATATTTTATTTCCAAAACAGCAGTGGGAGTCCCGTGCATCTCGAAGAAATTCGAGAGGATACGGAACAGCCTGAAGCAATTCAGGAGCCTGCTATGCAAGATGTAGAAGTATTGGAGCCTCAGATGGTCGTAGATGAAAAATCAGTCCCTACAGAAATTCCAGATGGTCCAAGGAGGTATCAAAAATCAACATGTTCCAGACAGATATGGCTTCACAGCCACTGAGGGAAATGACTTGATGATTGTGGATCAGGATGATCCAGAAACCTTTAGACAAGCTTTGACCAGTCCAGACTCTGAAAAATGGCAGAACGCCATGAATGAGGAAATGAAATCCATATAAGACAACCAAGTCTGGTGCTTGGTTGATCAAACCCCTGGGATAAAACCCATCGGTTCTAAGTGGGTCTGTAGGATCAAGACCGGCATGGATGGAAATCCTCAGACCAATAAGGCTAGGATGGTTGTAAAAGGTTATCGTCAGATTTAATGCATGGATTATGATGACATCTTTTCACCAATAGCAATGGTCAGTTTGATCCGGATTATTCTTAACCATAACTATGGCAGATGGATGTCAAAACCCCTTCCTTTGCAGGAACTTACTAGAGGGTTTGTGTATCACATGGCCTGTGGGTTTTGTAGATCCAAAGTATCCTGGAAAGATATGTAAGCTACAAAGATCCATTTATGGATTGAAGCAAGCTTCAGGGAGTTGGAACCTTCATTTTGATAAAGCTGTAAGGGAACTCGCCTTCATCAAAACCGAAAGTGAGCCTTGCGTACATAAGAAAACGAGTGGGAGTAATATTGTATTCTTGGTATTTATCATCGGGAATGACATCCCGACCTTGCCACCAAAGCTTGGTTAGGGAAGTACTTATCGATGAAGGACTTAGGTGATGCTACATACATTGTAGGCATCAGGATCTCTACAGATCATTCCAAAAGGATTTTGGGCCTAAGTCAGAACATGTACATAGGTAAAGTGTTGAGAAGACTCTCAATGCTTGATTCTAAGAAAGGATACATACCCATGCGCCATGGCATTAAGCTCAGCAAGCTACAGAGTCCTAGAACTCCTGATAAGCTAAGAATGATGAGTAAGATCCCTTATGCTTCGGCTGTGGGATCCATCATGTATGCCAGGATGTGCACGAGACTGGAAGTCTCGTTTGCACTAAGCTATACCAGCAGATTCCAATCTAACCCCGGCCAATTACACTAGATTGTTGTCAAAAGTCATCCTCAAATATTTGAGGAGGATCAAGGATGCATTATTAGTGTATGGGGATATAGATAGAGAACTAGCAGTCAAAGGACAAGTTGATGCTAGCTTTCAGACATATCCAGATGACTTCAAAATTCTGTCAGAATATATTTTGTGTTGAGTGGTGGCGCTTTAAGTTGGATAAGCTTTAAGCAAGCCAAAATTGCCAACTCTACAATGTAGGCTGAGTATATAGCTGCAACAAAATCAGCTAAAGAGGCCGCATGGATTAGAAGATTTCTGATCGGATTAGATGCAATACCGCGAGCGTCTGATCTGATAAGCTTGTTGTGGGATAACACAGGTGCCGTATAGAGGTGATGTGGAGATTAAACACTATTTGACTGATGATAATATGGCCAATCCCTTGACAAAGGCTCAGCCGCAGCCTAGGCATGAGAAACATGCAGGGTCTATGGGAGTAGATCAGAACTTAAATTGGAACTAGGGGCGAGTGGGAGATTGTTAGAGTTATGCCCCAGTCCAATATCAAAGTGATCTATAGATGTAATGTTTTATCATCTTTCCGAATAAATAAATCGGCATATATTACTAATCTGTTGTAGTAATATATCGAATGTAATTTGTAATAGCATTTTGTGCCCTAGTCCAATTGCTAGTAGCCTGTAAATGTCTATGTACATTATCATCGTTTGTAATATATATAAAACGGCTTTGTATTACTTATGTGTTGAAGTAATATGTTAAGCATGATCTGATTTATGACCACTAAAGTAGTAGAACCATAAATCTGTACGGATCACACTTAACGAGTCCCTGGTCAATATACTAGTATAGAAGCGACCAGTATGAGGATGGTTCTCAATGACGTAGTTCTACTTGTCATAGGGATGAGGGATCCCGGAATCATATCATAGATATCATGAGGTGATTGATATCGAACGACCCGCTTTGAATAGTGTTTTCATATATTAAGCCATGAACATATTCAAATGCGATAGCTTGTCACGATATCCTTAGACCAAGGAGTCTTTGTGATCACTATGCAATGTACGTGCGACTTTAACTTGCGCCTAACACTTTCCGTAACAGGATTGCAATAACAGGCATGATTGGGTGGCGGAACTGGTCGCATGAGTGACACGAAAGACGGCTAAGGGATTTATCCCTCATACTACGGTATGGGAAAGACATCCGTTAAAGGCCTCTTGATGGAGACTGACTGAGGGTAAGAGCATGGCAATGCCGGTGATATGGGTTATCAGTTCTCAGCCATCTCACAGATCAAGTAACAATGATTGATTGAACAAGGGTGACGACTCTATGCCTTGTGATCAATCGGGATATCTAGAGATAATAGGATAGTGACTTGTGAAATTCTGAATCGTAGCCAAGTTAGGAAGTCGAACACAAAGTCTTTAACTAGTGTATCGACTTCTTGTGGAAATAGTAAGCAAAGTAATAGACAGATAATAATCACGACACCAGAGATGATTACCCAGTTCGGTGACTCCGCACCTACGTCTGGGGGCACTTTGCCAGTGGAAAGGTTTTTCACTATCAGGTAGTCAATAGTACAACTTCAAGCCCAACTAGCTATCACACAAGCTATTGTCCTAAGCTACTATAGATCTCACCGTGAATCACCTCGACCAGGAGCCTCTCCCCCTGTCTTTGAGATTCCCTCAATTCCACCCTTCGAGCAAGTCCATGCTCGGTGTCGTTGTCTTCTTGGACGGAGTTGTGAGTCTTCAATCACAAACAAAAACCCTAACCGATCCAAACACTTAGTCTTCGGGACTCAAGGTTTGATCGGAGCAAAAGGTCCGTTCTAGCGAATATTCATCAGCCTCTCAACACGCCGATGGTGCACGGTTAAGAGCTCTGAGAAATCTTGCAAGTGTTAGAACAAGAACGGATGACTGCTAATGGGAAGCCAAGGGCTTTTTATAGCAGCTCACATTCCTAATCCTTCTCGGATCAGGAACAGGAAAGTCAGGCAAGTTGTTGCCGCCTTCCACGAACAGCTGGAAGTCATCTTGCCTGTTCTGACTTCCTGATGAAATCAAGCAAGTCGAGTTGCCGCCTTTTGCTGACGTGTAACTGCCAGCTGGAAGTCGCCTGACTTGTCGACATCACTCTCTTGCGCTCTAAGTCTTCGTGGCGCCTTTCTTCTTTCGCTCCAAGCTTCGTCGAAAAAGGAAAGCTTCAGACTTTCCTAATCTGCGGCTCGTAACAAGTTGCTCCACATGTCATGTAACATGTTGCTTGACTTCTTTACTTTTGCGCTAAAAAATCATGCCAACTATTAAACGTAGCAACAATCTCCCCCTTTGGCAATTTTTTAGGCAAACACATTTTTTGTAAGCCCATCGTCATCTTGTGGCAATTACGCACAGCAAGTGATTTATCTTGTGGCAGTTACGCACAACAAGTGATGTGACTTCTTTACTCCAAGCAGGCACATCGTCGTCACCTTCAGGCAGTTATGTACACAGCAAGTTTCGTGACTTCCGATGCGACTTCTTGTGCGGCTTCTAGTGTATCTTCTGGAGCAGCTTCTGGAGCTTAACTTCTTGAGTGCCTTCTGGAGCGGCGACTTCTATGTACATCTTTCGGCGCGACTTCTGACGTCGTATCACATATATCTCTCCCTGTTTGTCTAATAATATTGCCAAAGGCAATCTCATAACCTAAATTTGACTAATCAGCAGGGTAAAAGAGAAATAGCTCACACCATGAGCAAATAAACGGCTCAAACATGAGCACAAATCCAGCTCAATCAAGAGCAAATATCCCAAAAATAAACAGTCACAATGTGCAGAAAGTAACTCGGACAAACCCCAAGAATTTAATAGTGTGTGTGGGACAGAGTTATCATGTCAAATTTCAGAGAATTACTAAAACGATGTGGAGTCTTCAACATCTTCTTCTTCAGCAGTAGCAGCAGCAGCAGATCGGATGTCTTCTAGAAGGACTTCACAGGCGACTTTGCGAGTTGAGAGCGTGGCAATTGACTTCTCCAGATCAGCAATCACTTCCACCAATTCTTCCTGCATCCTCGCGCCAATTGGTCCTGAGGGACGAGAGCTTGATCCAGCTCCTAGAGTTTTGGCCATAGGAAGTCCAAGGTCCTTCAACTGCTGCCCTTCAAAGTTCTTGAGATTGATGGCTAGAGGCAGTGGCTTTTTACCCAGAATATCCGATTCTCAAACAATGTTAGGACATTGTTGGAGAAGGATACCGATGATTAGCGAAGGAAACCTGATTGAAAGTTTGATTGCACATGATTTTGATAGCATTTGTGCCCTAGTCCAATTGGTATTAGCCTATAAACGTCTATGTTCAAATATCATCGTTTGTAATGTATAAATATAAACGGCTTTATATTACTTATGTGTTGAAGTAATATGTTAAGCATGATCTTATTTATGACCACTAAAGTAGTAGAACCATAAATCTGTACGGATCACACTTAACGAGTCCCTGGTCAACCTTTGCTTCCTTAAAAGCGACCAGTATGAGGATGGTTCTTAATGACGTAGTTCTACTTGTCATAAGGATGTGGGATCCTGGAACCATATCATAGATATCATGAGGTGATTGATATCGGACGACCCGCATTGAATAGTGTTTTCATAGATTAAGCCATAAACATATTCAGATGCGATAGCTTGTCACGACGTCCTTAGACCAAGGAGTCTTTGTGATCACTATGCAATGAACGTACGGCTTTAACTTGCGCCAAACGCTTTCTGTAAAAGGATTGCTATAAAGGGCATGATTGGGTGGCGGAACGGGTTGCATGAGTGTCACGAAAGACGGCTAAGGGATTTATCCCTCATACTACTGTATGGGAAAGATATTCGTTAGAAGGCCTCTTGATGGAGACTGACTGAGAGAAAAAGCATGGCCATGCAAATGATACGGGTTATCATTTCTCAGTCATCTCGCATATCAAGTAACAATGATTGATTGAACAAGGGAGACGACTCTATGCCTTGAGATCAATTGGGATATCTAGAGATAAAAGGATGGTGACTTGTACGCAGAAAGGTTAAGTCTAATTATCGATCATCGTGCACCTTGGGTAATCATAATGTTTTACTAGAGACCACTTATGATGGATCGGACAAGAGCGAGTCTTGCGCTGATCTGCCAACGGTGGCATGAGCCTAGAGGGTCACACACATACAAGACGGATAACTTGAGACAAGGAAACGTGGATGTTTCTTAAGGAGAAGTGTATGGACAAAACTGGAGGTTTTGTGCCATAGGTTCGGTTTGAGAGAATAATTAGCGAATCGAGAGAAATTGAGTTTTTCGTCGATATCGCGTCGGACTTTGTTTGATAAGTAACGACAAAAAGGTCGGGCAACTTTTGGACGCGGCATGAGACAACACGGGAGGGCCCATTGGGCTCGGCCCATGAAGCCTCATGGCCGGCCCAATAAGGCCATATGGCCGGCCCACTTGGTGGGGCCATTGTGGGGGCCACACAATGCCATGCTTAGTTGGTGATTGTGGATTAAGAGGTGAGTGATTTAAGGGGTATGGGTTAAAGCACCTTTAAGCCCATACCAATCACTTTTAACCCATACTTGTGAGTTGGATGATGAATTATAATGCAAGACTTTAATTCATTAATTCATTAAGTCACAAAACACACAAAAATCCTCTCTCTCTCTCTCATTGTGGCCGGCCACCCCTCTCCTCTTCATCATCTTGCTCTCTTGTTCTTCATTTAATTGTTCTAGTAGGCAATTAAGTGAAGGATCTTGAAGATCATCCTCTTGGTGTGGACTAGCTTTAGAGAAGAAGATCCGAACGTTCTTCTTTATCGATTCAAACAAGACTTAAAGGTAAACATCTTGTGGAATAGATTTTGCTTTGGGATTTAATGGTTTAAATGTTCTTGGACAAGGTTTGGAGTAGATTATCTTTTATTGCTACCGCTATCTCGACGATCTAGAACGCTCCAAAACCCTACAGATTTGGCGTGCTTAACTAGATGGTCAATAATGTAAGCGCCAAAATCTATGGAAGACTGCGTACTATTTGGTAATTGAGTTTTGCCAGCTCTGTTTTGATGCTTGACCCATGCGTAGAGGGTGCCAAGTTAGCCAGACCGATGCGGTAGAGAATAGAGTATTTTGCTGTGAGCTCGGTTGCCGCAATGGTGTCCTTGACTGGCCATCCCTTCTTACGTCCTCCGGTTATTTCGACCGCTACTTTATCCAAGTGCGGAACTTCCGGAGTGACTTCTGGGTCATCTCTGCCAAGGTATGTGTTGATGGTTGAGGCAGAGACTTTGAAGCATTCCCCCCGAACAAACACCTTTCGGTATTCAGCATCTTCGGGTTCATCGAACTTGCTTGACAGATTGACGATAAACTCCTTCACCAAAGTCGGGTAGAATGGGCCAATATTTATGACCGTGTTGGTCAGGCTAGCTCTACGAATAAGCTCTACAGTCGCATTTATCCCTTGTGCTTCTGTGGAGAGTTCTCTTTCTGAATAAATTTTCCGTTGATAGACATACTGCCACTTAACGGCATTGTCTACAGAGTGGAAAGAGACGTTGTCTGTGGGTGCCTTCGGTACATACTTGGGGAGCTTCTGCCCTCCTAATGTCTTCTTCACCTGTGGTAGCACAATTAGGGTGTCTTCTTCTTCAGATTATTTTTCTTCAGGGACAGAGGTTGCTGCTGTGGTTACTGACTTCTTCGGCTGTTTGGACGCCGAATCTTCTCCTTTTTCTGTTGCCTTTCTCTTTGGGGTCAATCTTCTTTGAACTTGAGGTTCTTCTTCTTCATCAACCAAACTTTGTGTTGGTAGCTTCCTTCTCACAGCCCTCTTGGGCACATCTTCTTCCTTTTCCATGGTTTCAATATCGACACTTTCTTCCTCTAGAGGTTGAGTGACTTCTGGAATGACTTCAGGATTATCATCACGCACTGAATTACTGTTCGGGGCAACAAGGGAACTTTCTTCCTTTTCCAAGTCCTCGTTTAGAGGAGATATCTCTGGTGCGGGTGTCGATTTAGAGAGGCTAGGTTGGTCCTCGGTGCTAGTGCCGTGGACTTCAGGAACAAGGGTTTCTAAACCCTCTTCAGGCAGGCTTTCTTCTAAGTTTTCTTCAGAGAGGATAGCAGATTTACCTCGTGTTGGAGTCGGAGTAGAGAGAGAAGCGTCATCTTCAATGTTTGTAGAAGCGGCTAGAGCGTCGTCCTTCTCAGCGACGGGGATTGTGTCTTCCGGCGTAACAAATGGGGGCGAGCTTGTTACATCCTGAGGTGCTGCCGAAGTTTCCCCTAAGCCTCTTCCTCCTCGGATCCTTACTCCATGCTTGGTTCTAGTTGATTTGGAGGCAGATAATTTCTTGGCAATGACTTTTGCCTTCATCTTTGCTCGAAGTACTTTTGAAGCAGATGGTATTCTACCGCTACGAGTACCAACCATTTAGCTAGGATTTTGTTCTTTGTGGGGGAAAGCAAATTTTTGCTGAGCTTTTTGATCTGAGAAACCCTAGCGATTTCAAATGATGGAGGAGGTGCAGAGTTTGTGGGAGTTGAACAGAATGATTTCTGATAGGTGGATAGTCAGATCGTAATCATTCCCAAAATTCAAAAAGGACTAACGGGCTTTTGATAAAAGGATTTGGGCCCGGCTTGATTTTGTGGACCCTATTTGGTCCTGATCGAGAGAAAGAGTAAAATCAACTAAAAGCTCTACCTCTTCTTGCTTGACTTCTGGCTATTCTAGACAGCAAAGTCCGAGGGTTGACCTCAGACTTTCAAACCTTTTCGCATCTAATGCTTTTGTAAAGATGTCAGCGACTTGTTTCTCAGTGGGTAGGTATTCGAGCTTTATTTTCTTGTCTTCTACAAGCTCTCGAATAAAGTGGTGCGTGATGTCAATATGCTTTGTCTTGCTATGCTGCACTGGGTTCTTCGAGATGTTGATTGCACTGATGTTGTCACAGAACAAAGTCATGACTTCTTGCTTGACTCCATATTCTGCCAACATTTGTTTCATCCAAAGAAGCTGAGTACAGCTACTTCCAGCTGCAATATATTCGGACTCAGCAGTAGATAAAGCAATACAATTTTGCTTTTTGCTGAACCATGATACAAGGTTGTTCCCCAGGTAGAAACAACCTCCAGAGGTGCTTCTTCGATCTGGTGTGCTTCCCGCCCAATCAGCATCACAATATCCAACCAGAGTAGGAGAGGTATCAAAGGAATATAGTAAACCCAATTCAGAGGTTCCTGAGATGTACCTTATTATCCTCTTTGCATGAGCCAAGTGACTGACTTTTGGATTAGCTTGATATCTAGCACAGACTCCCACAGAATAAGCAATGTCGGGTCGACTTGCTGTTAGATAGAGGAGACTTCCTATTATGCTTCGATAAAGACTTTGATCAACTGATTCTCCCATCTCTTCCTTTGTGCACTTGTCATGTGTGGCAATCGGAGTCCTCTTGTGCGAAGCCTTTTCTAACCCGAACTTCTTGACAATGTTCTTTGCGTATTTGCTCTGGGAGATAAATATTCCATCTGACATCTGCTTGATCTGGAAGCCTAGGAAATATGTGAGCTCACCGACCATACTCCTCTCAAATTCAGACTGCATGTGTTGAACGAAGCGTTCCACCATCTTGTCTGACTTCCCTCCAAATACAATGTTGTCGACATATATTTGAGCTATCATGATGTCCTTTCCTTCCTTCTTCACAAAGAGAGTTTTGTCTACTCCCCCTCGAATATAGCCATTCTGTACAAGGAATTGGGTAAGACGTTCATACCATGCTCGTGGAGCTTGTTTGAGACCGTAGAGAGCTTTCTTTAGCTTGTAGACATGGTGCAGAGAGTCATGGTCTTCGAATCCCTTTGGTTGGGCTACATAGACTTCTTCGTTTAGATTTCCATTAAGGAAGGCACTCTTTACATCCATCTGATAGAGTTTGAAGCGCAGATGACATGTGATGCCGAGAAGAAGTCGTATGGCTTCCAGTCTGGCTACCGGAGCAAAGGTTTCTTCAAAGTCGACTCCTTCGACTTGTGTGTACCCTTGAGCCACCAGTCTCGCTTTGTTTCGAGTGATGTTTCCTTGTTCGTCAGATTTGTTTTTGAATATCCATTTTGTCCCGATGACATTGACATTGTCAGGTTTGGGTACAAGTTCCCAGACTTCATTCCTAGCAAACTGAACCAATTCTTCTTGCATCGCGCAGACCTAGTATTCATCATTGATGGCCTCTTGTATATTCTTTGGTTCAATTTTGGAAATAAAGCACATGTTACCTATCAGTTCTTGGCGGTCAAGAGATGCTTTTTGTCGAGTCCGAACTCCCTCATTAATGTCTCCAATCACATCCCTGGGTGGATGATACTTCTGAATTCTTCTTGACGGAGCTCTTTGCCTTGTAGGATTTGCCTCTTCATCCGGGATGATTTGGCTTTCGTCTTCAGACTCTTTGTTGTGCTCATCGTTCTTGACCTCTGGTCTGACTTCTGGTCTGACATCCGGTCTGGCTTCTCTTCTGACCTCGGGTCTGACTTCTCCTGAGAGATTCAGGACTTCTTCGTCCTCGTCACTTGTTTGCTCGTTATTGTCATCGATTATGACATTGATGGATTCCATGATAGTCCGGGTGTGTTTATTGAATACACGAAAAGCCTGACTATTTTTGGAGTATCCGAGGAAGATGCCTTCTTCGCTTTTAGGATCCAGTTTGCGTCGAGGTTCCCTATCTGCGAGTATGTAGCAGACTGATCCAAACACATGGAAATATTTGACATTCGGCTTTCTCCCCCTCCATATTTCATAAAGAGTGAACGAGGTTCCAGGGTAGAGAGTCACTCTATTATGAATATGGCATGCCGTATTCAAAGCTTCAGCCCAGAAGTGATGTGGGATGTCTTTGGCTAACATCATGACCCTTGCCATCTCTTGAAGAGTGCGATTCTTTCTTTCAACGATCCCGTTTTGCTGAGGAGTGATGGGAGCAGAGAATTCGTGGGCAATTCCTTCAGCATCACAAAAATTTGCGAAACTGATGTTTTCAAATTCTTTTCCATGATCGCTCCGAAGTCGAACGACTTTCCCAATGACTTCTCACTTTTCTCGTTGAACTCTTCGACATAAGGCTTCAAAGACTGAGAAGGTGTCTGACTTCTCTCGAATAAAGTCTACCCATGTGTACCTCGAGAAGTCGTCTACACATACAAATATGTACTTCTTCCCTCCTAGACTTTCTACTTGCATGGGTCCCATAAGGTCAGTGGAGCGGCTTCTGGAGCAGCTTCTGGAGCTTAACTTCTTGAGTGCCTTCTGGAGCGGCGACTTCTATGTACATCTTTCGGCGCGACTTTTGGCGTCGTATCACATATATCTCCCCCTGTTTGTCTAATAATATTGCCAAAGGCAATCTCATAACCTAAATTTGACTAATCAGCAGGGTAAAAGAGAAATAGCTCACACCATGAGCAAATAAACGGCTCAAACATGAGCACAAATCCAGCTCAATCAAGAGCAAATATCCCAAAAATAAACAGTCACAATGTGCAGAAAGTAACTCGGACAAACCCCGAGAATTTAATAGTGTGTGTGGGACAGAGTTATCATGTCAAATTTCAGAGAATTACTAAAACGATGTGGAGTCGTCAACATCTTCTTCTTCAGCAGTAGCAGCAGCAGCAGATCGGAGGTCTTCTAGAAGGACTTCACAGGCGACTTTGCGAGTTGAGAGCGTGGCAATTGACTTCTCCAGATCAGCAATCACTTCCACCAATTCTTCCTGCATCCTCGCGCCAATTGGTCCTGAGGGACGAGAGCTTGATCCAGCTCCTAGAGTTTTGGCCATAGGAAGTCCAAGGTCCTTCAACTGCTGCCCTTAAAAGTTCTTGAGATTGATGGCTAGAGGCAGTGGCTTTTTACCCGGAATATCCGATTCTCAAACAATGTTAGGACATTGTTGGAGAAGGATACCGGTGATTTGCGAAGGAAACCCGATCGGAAGTTTGAGAGCACATGATTTGGCGTGCTTAACTAGATGGTCAATAATGTAAGCGCCAAAATCAATGGGAGACTGCGTACCTATTTGGTAAATGAGTTTTGCCAGCTCTGTTTTGATTGACCCATGTGTAGAGGGTGCCCAGTTAGCCAAACCGATGCGGTAGAAAATAGAATATTTTGCTGTGAGCTCGGTTGCTGCAATGGTGTCCTTGACTGGCCATCCCTTCTTACATCCTCCGGTTATTTCGACCGCTACTTTGTCCAAGTGCCGGACTTCCGGAGTGACTTCTGGGTCATCTCTGCCAAGGTATGTGTTGATGGTTGAGGCAGAGAGTTCAAAGCATTCCCCCCGAACAAACACCTTTCGGTATTCAGCATCTTCAGGGTCATCGAACTCGCTTGATAGATTGACGATAAACTCCTTAACCAAAGTCGGGTAGAATGGGCCAATATTTATGACCGTGTTGGTCAGGCCAGCTCTACGAATAAACTCTACAATCGCATTTATCCCTTGTGCTTCAGTGGAGAGTTCTCTTTCTGGATAAATCTTCCTTTGATAGACATACTACCACTTAATGGCATTGTCTACAGAGTGGAAAGAGACGTTGTCTGTGGGTGCCTTTGGTACATACTTGGGGAGCTTCTGCCCTCCTAATGTCTTCTTCACCTGTGGTGGCACAATCAGGGTGTCTTCTTCTTCAGATTCTTTTTCTTCAGGGACAGAGGTTGCTGCTGTGGTTACTGATTTCTTTCTTGACTTCTTCGGCTGTTTGGACGCCGAAGCTTCTCCTTTTTCCGTTGCCTTTCTCTTTGGGGTCAATCTTCTCTGAACTTGGGGTTCTTCTTCTTCATCAACCAACCTTCGTGTTGGTAGCTTCCTTCTCTCAGCCCTCTTGGGCACAGCTTCTTCCTTTTCCATGGTTTCAATGTCGATACTTTCTTTGTTGTGGACAGGTTCCTCTAGAGGTTGAGTGACTTCTGGAATGACTTCAGGATTATCATCACGCCCTGAATCACTGTTTGGGGCGACATGGGAACTTTCTTCCTTTTGCAAGTCCTCGTTTAGAGGAGATTTCTCTGGTGCGGGTGTCGATTTAGAGAGGCTAGGTTGGTCCTCGGTGCTAGTGCCGTGGACTTCAGGAACACGGGTTTCTAAACCCTCTTCAGGCAGGCTTTCTTCCAAGTTTTCTTCAGAGAGGATAGCAGATTTACCTCGTGTTGGAGTCGGAGTAGAGAGAGAAGCTTATTCTTCAATGTTTGCAGAAACAGCTAGAGCGTCGTCCTTCTCAGCGACGGGGATTGTGTCTTCCGGTGTGAAAGATGGGGGCGAGCTTGTTACATCCTGAGGCGCTGCCGAAGTTTCCCCTAAGCCTCTTCCTCCTCGGATCCTCACTCCATGCTTGGTTCTCGTCGATTTGGAGGCAGATAATTTCTTGGCAATGACTTTTGCCCTCATTTTTGCTCGGAGAACTTTTGAAGCAGATGGTATTCTACCGCTGCGAGTACCAACCATTTAGCTAGGATTTGCTCTTTGTGGGGGAAAGCAAATTTTTGCTGAACTTTTTGATCTGAGAAACCCTAGCGATTTCAAATGATGGAGGAGGTGCAGAGTCTGTGGAAGTTGAACAGAATGATTTCTGATAGGTGGATAGTCAGATCGTAATCATTCTCAAAATTCAAAAAGGGCTAACGGGCTTTTGATAAAAGGATTTGGGCCCGGCTTGATTTTGTGGACCCTGTTTGGTCCTGATCGAGAGAAAGAGTAAAATCAACTAAAAGCTCTTCCTCTTCTTGCTTGACTTCTGGCTATTCTAGACAGCAAAGTCCGAGGGTTGACCTCAGACTTTCAAACCTTTTGGCATCTAACGCCTTTGTAAATATGTCTGCGACTTGTTTCTCAGTGGGTAGGTATTCGAAGTTTATTTTCTTGTCTTCTACGAGCTCTCGAATAAAGTGGTGCCTGATGTCAATATGCTTTGTCTTGCTATGCTGCACTGGGTTCTTCGAGATGTTGATTGCACTGATGTTGTCACAGAACAAAGTCATGACTTCTTGCTTAACTCCATATTCTGCCAACATTTGTTTCATCCAAAGAAGTTGAGTACAACTACTTCCAGCTGCGATATATTCGGACTCAGCAGTAGATAAAGCAATACAATTTTGCTTTTTGCTGAACCGTGATACAAGGTTGTTCCCCAGGTAGAAACAACCTCCAGAGGTGCTTCTTCGATATGGTGTGCTTCCCGCCCAGTCAGCATCACAATATCCAACCAGAGTAGGAGAGGTATCAAAGGAATATAGTAATCCCAATTCAGAGGTTCCCGAGATGTACCTTATGATCCTCTTTGCATGAGCCAAGTGACTGACTTTTGGATTGTCTTCATTAAGAGTAAGAATGAAAGCATTCTGTTTTTCGATTACCTGAGAGTCTTCAAGCCACTTAACATACCATTCGTTGTAAGCGTTGTTGAGAGTCTCATCGGATAGCTCATCATCAGAGTCATACTTCTTTGAGCTTTCAGCTGGTTGATCTATTGTGGAGGAAGTGAAAGCCACATAGTTACTTGTATGCTCAAGGTCACTGTCATCCTCATCTTCATCGTCAGTTAGAGAGGCAATGAATCCCTTCTTCTGTTTCTTTAGGAAGTTGGGACATTCTCTCTGCATATGTCCATACCCTTCACATTCAAAACACTGAGCTCCTTTACCTGATCGTTCTCCTCGCCCTCCATCGTTGGTTGTGTTTTCGAGCTTCTGAAACTTGTGTAGTGGCCTGTCTCTGACTTCTCGGTTGACTTTTCTTCCTGTCATCTGGCCAAATCTTTTCATAACTCTGTTGTAGTTTTTGGCCAGCATGGCGATAGTTTCCTCGATGTCACTATCCGACTCAGAGTGTGTTGAGTTCTTCTGATTAGAACTTTTGAAAGCCACACCTTTATGTTTCTTCTCAATAGAAGGTAGGGAGAGCTCGAAAGTCATCAGTGAACCCATAAGTTCATCAAACTTCAGTGTCTTCAGGTCATGGACTTCTTCGATGGCGGTGATCTTCATCTTGAATCTGGGACTTAGGGCTCTTAGTGTTTTTTTGACCAAGTCCTCATCGGTCATAGGCTTGCCAAGTGAATATGATTCATTGGCCAGATCCTTGATGCGCACATTAAACTCTGCAATAGTCTCGTCGTCATTGATGGTCAGAGCTTCGAAGTTGGTTGTGAGGTACTGTAACTTCTGCTCTTTGACTTTTGAAGTACCCTCGTAAGCAACCGCAAGTGTGTCCCAGGCAATTTTGGCACTTGTGCATGTGTTGATGAGTCGAAACACATTCTTGTCTACTCCATTAAAGATAACATTGAGTGCATGAGAATTACCTAGGGCGGCTTCATCTTCTTCCATGCTCCACTCCTTTTCTGGTTTGATGCTGGTTTGATTTCCATGAGCATCAGCACAGTAAGGTTCCTCCCATCCATTGATGATAGACTTCCAGGTTTTGCTGTCGAGGGACTTCAGGAAAGCACACGTCCGTGCTTTCCAATATCCATAGTTTGTTCCGTCGAGTACCGGCGGACGATTGACAGATCCTCCTTCCTTTGAATCCATATTAGCTACTCAGATTTGCAGGAAAATCACCTAAGAGATTAAGGTGCCTCCTCTGATACCAATTGAAATTCTGAATCGTAGCCAAGTTAGGAAGTCGAACACAAAGTCTTTAACTTGTGTATCGACTTCTTGTGGAAACAGTAAGCAAAGTAATAGACAGATAATAATCACGACACCAGAGATGATTACCCAGTTCGGTGACTCCGCACCTACGTCTGGGGGCACTTTGCCAGTGGAAAGGTTTTTCACTATCAGGTAGTCAATAGTACAACTTCAAGCCCAACTAGCTATCACACAAGCTATTATCCTAAGCTACTATAGATCTCACCGTGAATCACCTCGACCAGGAGCCTCTCCCCCTGTCTTTGAGATTCCCTCAATTCCACCCTTCGAGCAAGTCCATGCTCGGTGTCGTTGTCTTCTTGGACGGAGTTGTGAGTCTTCAATCACAAACAAAAACCCTAACCGATCCAAACACTTAGTCTTCGCGACTCAAGGTTTGATCGGAGCAAAAGGTCCGTTCTAGCGAATATTCATCAGCCTCTCAACACGCCGATGGTGCACGGTTAAGAGCTCTGAGAAATCTTGCAAGTGTTAGAACAAGAACGGATGACTGCTAATGGGAAGCCAAGGGCTTTTTATAGCAGCTCACATTCCTAATCCTTCTCGGATCAGGAACAGGAAAGTCAGGCAAGTTGTTGCCGCCTTCCACGAACAGCTGGAAGTCGTCTTGCCTGTCCTGACTTCCTGATGAAATCAGGCAAGTCGAGTTGCCGCCTTTTGCTGATGTGTAACTGTCAGCTGGAAGTCGCCTGACTTGTCGACATCACTCTCTTGCGCTCCAAGTCTTCGTGGCGCCTTTCTTCTTTCGCTCCAAGCTTCGTCGAAATAGGAAAGCTTCAGACTTTCCTAATCTGCGGCTCGTAACAAGTTGCTCCACATGTCATGTAACATGTTGCTCGACTTCTTTACTTTTGCGCTAAAAAATCATGCCAACAATTAAACGTAGCAACAACTTGTACGCACAAGGTTAAGTCGAATCATCGATCGTTATGCACCTTGGGTAATCATAACGTCTTACTAGAGGCCCCTTATGATGGATCGGGCAAGAGAGACCTTTTGCGCCGATCTGCCAACGGTGGCATGAGCCTGGAGGGTCACACACATTCAAGACGGATAACTTGAGACAAGGAAACCTTAACGTTTCTTGAGGAGCTATGCACGGTAAAAACTGAAGGTTTTGAGCCATGGGTTCGGTTTGAGAGAATAATTAGCGAATCGAGAAAATTTAGTTTTTTCGTCGATGTCGCGTGGGACTTTGTTTGATAAGTAACGACAAAAAGGGTCGGGCAACTTTTGGACACGGCACGAAACCACATGGGTTCGCCCATTGGGCTCGCCCATGACGTCACATGACCGGCCCAACAAGGGCCCATTATGGGCCCAATAAGCCCAATATGGCCGGCCACATTGGTGGGTCCAAGGGTGGGGGCCACACAACACCATGCTTGGTTGGTGATTGTGGATTAAGAGGTGAGTGCTTTAAGGGGTATGGGTGATGAAACTTTAAGCCCATACCAATCACTTTTAGACCCATGCTTATGAGTTGGATGATGACGGTGAATATCTAATATGGATTGATTACACAAAAATAATCACACAACACTCACAAGCTCCCTCTCTCTCATAGTGGCCGGCCACCATAGTCTCTCTCCTCTATCTTGCTCTCTTGTTCTTCATTTAATTGTTCTAGTAGGCAATTAAGTAAAGGATCTTCAAGATCATCCCCTTGGTGTGGACTTGCTTTAGAAAAGAAGATCTGAAAGTTCTTCTTTATCGATTCAACAAAGACTTAAAGGTAAACATCTTGTGGAATAGATTTTGCCTTGGGATTTAACGGTTTATGTTCTTGGACAAGGTTTGAAGTAGATTTTGTTAAACGCTTCCGCTATCTCGATGATCTAGAACGCTCCAAAACCATACAGTGGTATCAGAGCGTGGTTAACCCTCTTAATCTTTGTCTTGTTGAACTTGTTTCGGTTTTATGATTATTTGCATGCCAAACTTGTTGATAACATGTTTTTAATGCTTTTTGGGATAATTGCATGAAAAATGTTATTTTTGGAAAATATATTGCATTTGGAATTTTTCGGAAATTATTGGATTTGTCGGGTCCGAGAAGAGAATCTCGGGGAGCCGGATCGGAGGTACTGGACGGTGGTCACTGGAGGCCGGGGAGGCCGGCGGTGACCGGAGCCGTCCCCACTCTTGGCCGAGGCCGAGAGTGGAGGCAAGCTCGGTTTGGGCTTTCCTAGGCCCAAACCGAGCCGTGGTGTTGGGCTCGGCCCAATGGGCTTCGGCCCGTTGAGTTTGGGCCCGACTTGGTTCGTGCACGGTGTTTGATCCTTGGCATGAACCCGCTATCCAATGTTTTGAAAACTTTCAAAATTTAATCGGTTTCGATAAACCGTTTTTCGAAAAGGTCTAGTTTCGATAAACCCGACCAAGCAACTTGGCAAAATTAAAACTGGAATATTTGAAAATTATTTGATAACATGTTTGTGTGATAACATGTTGGATGATGTGATGAGATGTATGATGCATTAGTAGCCTATTAGATTTTATCGCTTTCACGGTTTGCACACCGTTAGTGTTAGCGTGTAATTATTCTTTCATTCGAGCCCATAAAGTGTAATTATTTTTTATCCGGTCTACGAACCGAGTATTAACTGTAATTACTACTCAAAGACGAGAAGGATGGAAAATCGAGCACAATGACGGTCTTGGAGGAAGTCCAAGAGCAAGTGGGAGCCCGAAAGAGAAAGACGAAAAGATGTGGTGACTCGAAGAATCCTAAGATTAGGATGGGCTATAAAATGCATATTTAACGCTTTATGTTTGCTTGCTTGAATTATTTAAATAATTACATGCTTAGCTTATAAGTTTATAAGCCATCACCTCACATGCAAAGATTAAAATCGATTTTAATTATTTGCATGTTTAAAGCGTTGTGAACCATCATCGCACGGGTTGTGATGGATGAGTTCAAATTTGAAACGTGTTTGCATGGGTTGTAAATGACGGCTTCAAATGAAGATAGTATGTGATACAATTAGAAACGTCACAACACGGGTTGTTAATGACGGGTTCGTAATTGTGCCAAATACTTTCGAATTATTAAACACAACCAAATCACAACATGATTTGAGTCAAGTGAGATGCCACCCAAATTCACACCCATGTAGAAAATTTTTATCGGTGTTGTGCGCCTTAGCGGAGCATCGATGGAATGGGTTCTATATGGGAATGGTAAATTTTGTGGGATGTCGTGCGCCTTAGCGGAGCATCTTCACAAAGTTAACGCGTTAGTGAAGGTTGGTTGACTCGACCACGATTCTTGGCTTGAGGTCGAGCTGGGGCATCGGAAGGGTAAGCCGTGTGCTTTTGCACATACCCTGACCAAGAGTTACACGGGTTATAATTGGATGGACGTCCTACCTAAATGAGTCAATTGGAGCGGTGCGCCTTAGCGTACTTCAATTGACAAATAAGGGATCTTGATTTAAAGATTCTAATCCTTAGAATCGGATGGTTGGTGTTCAATTCGGATCTTCGTAAATTTATTCAACTTTTCTGATTAAATTTACTTTCTTCGTGTAGAAAGGGCTAGTAATTAACCAGACCCGTCTAATTTGTCGTTGAGGACTATACTCGAAAAGTGTAAACTCAACGTGACAAATTATCTGGACTGGGACAGGAATTTACGACTTGTGTTAAAGTTGGAACGCAGGGAGTACATCCTTGACAAGGCTATCCCGGTGGAGCCAGCTGCCAACGCAACGAGGGTCGTTAAGGATGCGTACTAGAAACACCTTAGCGACTCTATCAACTTTGCGTGTGTCATGCTGGGCTGCATGGAGGCGAACCTCCAGAAGCAGTTTATGAAGCTATCACATGATCCGTTTGCAATGTTTGCACAGATCAACAATATGTTCAAAGAGAAAGTACGTATTGAAAAAATACACTGTTCTCCGAGAACTCATTGCCGGCAAGATGTCAGCATGCAGCTCCGTAGGCCCACACGTCCTACGCACAAAGGGACATCTCGATCATATGACTAGTCTCGGAATGACTATGGAGAAAGAGATGGCAGCGGATTTTATTCTGCAATCCCTTTCTCATGCATATGGTGGGTTCGTCATGAACTATCACATGCATGACATGGACAAGACCGCATCGGAGTTGCACAACATGTTAGTGACTGCCGAGAAGAGCATAAGGGGCAGTTCGCCCAAAAGTGTTCTTATGGTCAAGAAGGGATCCAACTTCAAAGCTGGTGGTGGAAAGGGTAAAGGACCAATGCACCTGGCAGGAAAGATCAGACGACCATTTGTTCCTAAACCTTCCATGCCCGTGAAGGGCAAGGGGAAGGAAAAGGAGTCGGTCTGTTTCTACTGTCAAAAGCCTAGTCATTGGAAGAAAGACTGTCAACAGCTAAAGGAGGATCAGAAGAAGGGCGGTGGGGCTGCTACTTCATCAGGTATTCCATTAGAGCTAAATCTTTCTACTATAAATGCTTGGGTACTAGACACTGGAGCTAAGTCTCATGTCTATGCGGATATGCGGGTGTTGCATAGTAGAAAAGATACGGGGGAAAGCGAGGTGGACCTAAGAGTTGGGAACAACGTGAGAGTTACCGCAACTGTCGTGGGTTCTATTAACCTTGGTTTGCCCAATGGGCTTGTAATTGAACTTTCTAATGTGTTTTGCGTACGTGCTTTCAGCATGAATATTGTATCATTATCTCTTCGTGAAAAAGAAGGTTATTATTTTAATATTATGCGCAACAACATGTTTTATGGAAATGCTCACACTGTTGGAGGTTTATACATATTGAATAAGCAAAACTCGAGATCCAACATGTTCTATAATATAAATGCTAAGAGGTATAAAGCTAATGATTTAGACCAAACTCTAATCTGGCATTGTTGTCTAGGTCACATAAATGAGAAACGCATCTCAGTGCTTCATAAGCGTGGACTTCTAAGTCAATTCGAATTCCAAACGATTGATAGATGCGAAGCTTGTTTAATGGGCAAGATGACTAAAGCGCCCTTCACTGGTTTACGTGAGAGGGCAGGTGATCTATTGGGTCCAATACATTCAGAAGTATGTGGACCAATGAGTACACCAGCCAGAGGTTGTTTAGGCTACTTTATCACATTTACTGATGATTTCAGTAGATATGGTTATGTCTATCTCATGAGACATAAGTCCGAAGCCTTTGATAAATTCAAGGAGTTTAGGACTGAAGTAGAAAACCAACTCGGAAAGAGTATCAAGGCACTCCGTTCTGATCGGGGTGGAGGATACTTATCCGAGGAGTTTCTTAGTCATCTTACTGAAAGTGGAGTACTATCTTAGTGGACTCCGCCAGGAACACCGTAACTCAATGGTGTGTCCGAGCAAAGGAATCGGATTTTGTTGGATATGGTTCAATCGATGTTAAGTCTCACTGATCTCCCGATCTCTTTCTAGGGTTATGCTCTGCAAACAGCCGCATTCATAATAAACAGGGCTCCGTCCAAAGCAGTGGAAGGGATATCATTCGAGAAATGGTACGGGAAGGAACCCGTTTTGTCCTTCCTAAAAATATGGGGTTGCGAGGCTTATGTAAAACGGTTGCTTGCAACCAAGCTCGAGCCGAGATCAGATAAGTGCACTTTCGTCGGATATACAAAAGAAACAAAAGGATACTACTTCTACAAACCGAGCGAAAATAAAGTTTTTGTCGCTCGAGGTGGGACATTCTTGGAAAAGGAATTTATTTCCAAGATAGTCAGTGGGAGGGTTGTTCATCTTGATGAAGTTCTAGATGAGATGGTTACTCGGGAACCACTGGACGACCCACTAGAAGAAGTAGAGCCAGAAGTGGTCGTTGAGCAAGAACCAATAGCTACAAGTAATGAGGACGGTCAAGGCGGTCTGAAAGAATAAGTCATGCACCTATCAGATACGGTTTCCTAGTAACTGGAGGTGATGATTTAGTATTAGTGGACAATGATCCAGCTACCTTTCGAGAGGCCTTGGACGGAACTGACTCTGAGAAATGGCTGGAAGCCATAAGGGAAGAAATGCAATCCATGTCAGATAATCAAGTGTTGGACTTGGTGGATCAAACCCCTGACGTAAAAGTCATTGGGTGTAAATGGATCTTTAAAATAAAGATAGACGTGGATGGCAAACCTCAGACCTATAAAGCAAGACTGGTAGCAAAAGGTTATTGGCAAGTCCACGGAATTGACTATGAAGAGACCTTTTCTCCAGTAGCTATGGTCAAATCTATCTGCATTCTACTTGCCGTAGCAGCGTATCATAACTATGAGATATGGCAAATGGACGTCAAAACCGCCTTCCTCAACGGGAGGTTAGCTGAGGACGTTTATATGTCCCAGCCTGAGGGTTTCGAGGATCCTAAGAATAAGGGAAAGATTTGCAAGTTGCTCAAATCAATTTATGTTTTGAAGCAAGCATCTCGGAGTTGGAATCAGCATTTTGATGAAGTTTTGAAACAGTTTGGCTTCATCAAGAACGATGATGAACCTTGCGTATATAAAAAGGCAGATGGGAGCAAAGTAGTCTTCTTGGTGCTTTATGTTGATGACATATTGCTCATTGGAAACAACGTCCCTACCTTGCTCTTAATAAAGACTTGGTTAGGTGAGTGTTTCGCAATGAAGGACTTAGGCGAGGCCTCTTACATCTTGGGGATCAAGATATATAGAGACCGTGCCAAGCGGGTCTTGGGCTTAAGTCAAAGCACCTACATAGACAAAGTGTTGAGAAGATTCTAAATGCAAGATTCAAAGAAAGGACTGCTGCCCATGCGTCATGGCATGAAGCTAAGCAAGAAACAGTGTGCGGAGACACCTGCAGAGCTAGCAAGAATGAACGAAATCCCATATGCTTCGGCTATCGGATCCATAATGTATGCCATGATATGTACGAGACCGGATGTCTCGTTTGCCCTAAGATGTACCAGTAGACATCAATCCAAACCCGGTGAGGAACACTGGATTGCCGTCAAGGCGATTCTCAAATATTTGAGAAAAACCAAAGACGCTTTTCTTGTGTACGCGGGAAGAAATGATGATCTAGTCGTCAAAGGATATGTCGATGCTAGTTTCCAGACAGACCCCGATGACTTTAAGAGTCAGTTGGGATATGTGTTTACGTTGAACGGTTGAGCATTCAGCTGGAAAAGCAAAAAGCAGGACACCATTGCTGACTCTACGACCGAAGCTGAGTACATTACTGTATCGGAAGCGGCAAAAGAGGCAGTATGGATCAGGAGTTTCATTGCTGGGTTAGGTGTAATTCAAAACCCATCTAACCCAGTAGAATTATATTGTGACAACACCGGGGCCATTACGCAAGCTAAGGAACCCAGGGCACATGACAGATCCAAACATGTACTCAGGAAGTATCACATCATCCGCGACATTGTTGCTAGAGATGACGTTAAGATCCTCTACGTTGCATCTGATGATAACACAGCCGACCCCTTTACCAAGGCTCTTCCTCAAGCAAAACATAATAAACATGTTAGGTCAATGGGTATAGACTGGGACTTAGATTGGAACTAGGGGCAAGTGGGAGATTGATAGCATTTTGCGCCCTAGTCCAATTGCTAGTAGCCTTTAAATGTCTATGTACATTATCACCGTTTGTAATATATATAAAACATGTTTGTATTACTTATGTGTTGAAGTAATATGTTAAGCATGATCTTATTTATGACCACTAAAGTAGTAGAACCATAAAGCTGTACGGATCACACTTAACGAGTCCCTAGTCAATATACGCTTCTATAGAAGCGACCAGTATAAGGATGGCTCTCAATGACGTAGTTCTACTTGTCATAGGGATGAGGGATCCCGGAATGATATCATAGATATCATGAGGTGATTGATATCGGATGACCCGCTTTGAATAGTGTTTTCATAGATTAAGCCATGAACATATTTAAATGCGGTAGCTTGTCACGATATCCTTAGACCAAGGAGTCTTTGTGATCACTATGCAATGTACGTGCGGCTTTAACTTGCGCCTAACGCTTTCCGTAACAGGATTGCAATAACGGGCATGATTGGGTGGCGGAACAGGTTGCATGAGTGACACGAAAGACGGCTAAGGGATTTATCCCTCATACTACGGTATGGGAAAGATATCCGTTAAAGGCCTCTTGATCGAGACTAACTGAGAGTAAGAGCATGGCCATGCCGGTGATACGGGTTATCAGTTCTCAGCCATCTCACATATCAAGTAATAATGATTGATTGAACAAGGGTGACGACTCTATGCCTTGTGATCAATCGTGATATCTAGAGATAATAGGATAGTGACTTGTACGCACAAGGTTAAGTCGAACCATCGATCTTCATGCACCTTGGGTAATCATAACGTCTTACTAGAGGCCCCTTATGATGGATCGGGCAAGAGAGACCTTTTGCGCCGATCTGCCAACGGTGGCATGAGCCTGGAGGGTCACACACATTCAAGACGGATAACTTGAGACAAGAAAACCTTAACGTTTCTTGAGGAGCTATGCATGGACAAAACTGAAGGTTTTGAGCCATGGGTTCGGTTTGAGAGAATAATTAGCGAATAGAGAAAACTTAGTTTTTTTGTCGATGTCGCGTCGGACTTTGTTTGATAAGTAACGACAAAAAGAATCGGGCAACTTTTGGACACGGCATAAAACCACATGGGCGAGCCCATTGGGCTCGGCCCATGAGGTCACGTGACCGGCCTAACAAGGGCCCATTATGGGCCCAATAAGCCCAAAATGGCCAGCCACATTAGTTTGTCCAAGGGTGTGGGCCACACAACACCATGCCATATTTGTGATTGTGGATTAAGAGGTGAGTAATTTAAGGGGTATGGGTGATGACACTTTAAGCCCATACCAATCACTTTTAGACCCATGCTTATGAGTTGGATGATGAAGGTAAATATCTAATATTGATTAATTACTCAAAAATAATCATACAACTATCGCAAGCTCCCTCTCTCTCATAGTGGCCGACCACAACCTCTCTCTCCTCTCATCTTGCTCTCTTGTTCTTTATTTAATTGTTCTAGTAGGCAATTAAGTGAAGGATCTTCAAGATTATCCCCTTGGTGTGGACTTGCTTTAGAGAAGAAGATCCGAAAGTTCTTCTTTATCGATTCAACAAAGACTTAAATGTAAACATCTTGTGGAATAGATTTTGCTTTGGGATTTAACGGTTTATGTTCTTGGACAAGGTTTGGAATAGATTTTGTTAAACGCTTCCGCTATCTCGATGATCTAGAACGCTCCAATGCCATACAATTTGATCTATGTCATTACGTGTGTAACCATTAATAGTAGAACTGTAGATCAGAAAGAATTACATTTGATGAGTCCCTTATCAGCTAAGCTTCTTTATGAAGCGATCAGTATGAGACTAACTCCTTGTGATCACGCTCTACTGATCATGGCATAGATATCATCGGGTCGATGATATCGGACAACCCGATTGTGAGTATGCAACATAGACACCGTCATGAGATACCCACAGATCGTAGCTTGTCATTATATCCTAAGACCAAGGAGTCTTTGTTTGCACTGAGTAATGAATCTCCAAGTTTGACCTAGTCTGACGTTACATGTAAAAGGGTAGCCATAACGGCTGTGATTGGCTTGGTTATGAATTACATTGGTGAACTCAAAAGACGCCTGAGGGATTTATCACTCATACTCGAGTATGAGAAAGATATCCGTTTAGGCCACTTGATGAGTATGACTGAAGGAATAGCACGACCGTTCAGGTGATACCTTAGTATCAGGTTTCAGTCATCTCAAATATCAAGAAACAGTGATTGATAAATTAGGATGACGATTCTATGCCTATTGATCAATCTGGATATCGGTGTTATAAAAGGACAGTGACATGTACGATAACAGGTTAAGTCGAGTAGTCGATAATCACGGACGTTGGGTAATCATAACGTCTTGCTAGAGGCCAATTATGATGGAAAGGGTAAAATAGTAATTTTACCAGTCTGCCAATTGTTCGTGAGCCTAGAGGGTCACACGCATTAAGCACAATACATGACAAGTAAGCATGGATGGAAATTGGGAGGATCCGGTTTTCAATTTAGTCAAATTGAAAACGATTCGGTTGATTTCTAGTCTAGGATTTTAACCAGACGGTTGAAGAAATCAAGTTGAGGAGATTAAACCGATTTATCTAAACCAAAATTAGAACTCAATTTAATGGGTTTAATTTAGTTTTAGTTAAACAGGCTTAAAGCCAATTTAGGGTTTTAATTGATGAATGGGGAAAAGTGCAATTAAGAGTTTAAGAGGGTAAGATATGTAATTATTTATTGGAAATTCAAATCAGATTTTTTGATTAAATTTCAAATTAATTACAAAATATTTTTACCCTTATTTTCTCTCCAATTTTCGGCAACTTTCCCCCATTCCCTCTCCTCTTTGGCCGACCCTCTCATCACCATTCCTCCATAGTTTTTCTTGTCAAAAATTCTCAAAACATTCATTAGCAAGTGTGTGAGAGAAAACCATCTGTGGTTGTTGTGCTTGTGTGGACTCGATAGAGAAACACTGCGTTGTGTTTTAATCGATTGACAAAGGTAAATTTTCAGATTGAAAAGCTTTATAACATGCTGAATTTTTATTAAGATCTTTCACTCTTTTTCGATCACCATGGTTACATAAAGCTCCGCTGCATGAAATTACTGATTGGAACCCATGGTGATCCCTTTCAAGAGGGGATGTGGAGATTAAGCACGATTTGACTGATGATAATATGGCCGATCCCTTGACTAAGGCTCAGCCGCAGTCTAGGCATGAGGAACATTCAAGGTCTATGGGAGTAGATCGGAACTTAGATTGGAACAAGGGGCAAGTGGAAGATTGTTAGAGTTTTACCCCAGTCCAATATAAATATATCTACATATGTAATGTTTTATCATCTTTCCGAATAAATAAATCGGCATTAAATTAATTAATGTGTTGTAGTTATTTATTAGATGTAATTTGATCTGTATCATTATGTGTGTCATCACTAATAGTAGAACTACATCGGAAAGAATTACATTGAATGAGTCTCTGATCAGTCAAGTTTCATTAGGAAGCGATCTGTATGAGGCTAACTCTTTATGATCACGCTCTACTGATCATGGCAAGGAAGTGCCAAAGTTAGATCATTGGTATCATCAGGGAGATGGTATTGGACGACCCGATGGTGATTATGCAGCACAAATACTGTCATGAGCGTACTCACATATCGTAGGTTGTCATTATATCCTAAGACCAAGGAGTCTTTGTGATCACTATGTGATGAATCTCTAAGTTTGACCTAGTCTAACGTTACCTGTAAAAGGGTAGCCATAAGGGCTCTATTTGGCTTAGTTATGAATTACATGAGTGAACTCGAAAGACGGCTAAGTGATTTATCACTCGAAAGATGGCTAAGGGATTTATCACTCGAAAGACGTACATGGGAAAGATATCTATTTAGACCACTTGATGAGTATGACAGAAAAAATAGCATGGCCATGCAGAAGATACTTAGTATCAGTTTTCAGTCATCTCAGATATCAAGAAACAGTGATTGATAAATTAAGATGGCGGTTCTATGCCTATTGATCAATCCGGATATTGGTTTGATAAAAGGACCTTGACATGTACGATAACAGGTTAAGTCGAGTAGTCGATAATCACGGACGTTGGGTAATCATAACGTCTTGCTAGAGGCCAATTATGATGGAAAGGGTTAAATAGTAATTTTACCAGTCTGCCAACGGGTCGTGAGCCTAGAGGGTCACACACTTTTAGTACAATATGTGACAAAACAAGCTTGGATGGTAATTGGGAGAATCCGCTTTGCAATTTAGTTAAATTGAAAACGATTTGGTTGATTTCTGGCCTAGGTTTATTAAACAGACGGTTGAAGAAATAAAATTAAATTGATTGGACTTAATAGAGCGCATTAAAAATCATTTGTGCCTCGGTGATTCAAGCTTTGAAAGGTAGATTTTTAGAATTTTTTTTAAAGTTTTTATATGCTGAAAATTTCTATCACATGAAGATCTTATTATGAATTCCATGCTTAATTCATTGTCTGCTACATGAAATTTAAATTTATGGAACCCATGGAATTCCTTCAATGGTATATGAGGATGGTTGATTTGTGATATTGATTTTCAGCATGATTAGGGTTAGTTAAATTCTCTAATCTTCATGTATGATTTGGATTTTAATTTTGCATGAAAACATGAAAAAAATCAGACTTTTATTAGTTGATTTAGAAAGTAAAAATTAATATTTTAGGACTGATTTGGGTTAGCCATGGCCGAGCCATGACTAACCGGGGTCGAGCCCCTTGGTGGACTATGGAGAGCCCTCGAGCCGACCAGGTTGCTTGCGGGCAACCATGGGAACCTTCACGGGCCACCATGGTCGCTGCTGTTAGGATTGTGCTCTAGTCCAATGTTATAAGTTAATCTACATTGTAATGTTTTATCATTTTTCGAATTAATAAAACGACATCATATTACTAATGTGTTGTAGTAATATATTCAATTTAATTTGATCAATATCGTTATGTGTATAATCACTAATAGAAGAACTGTAGATCAGAAAGAATTACATTTGATGTGTCCCTGATCAGTCAAGCTTCTTTTTTAGAAGCGGTCAGTATGAGACTAAGTCCTTTTGATCACACTCTACTGATCATGGCAAAGTAGTGCCGGAGTTATACCATAGATATCATCAGGGTGATGGTATTGGACGACCCGATGGTGAGTATGCAGCATAGATACTGTCATGAGCATACTCACAGATCATAGCTTGTCATCATATTCTAAGACCAAGGAATCTTTGTGTGCACTGTGTAATAAATATCTAAGTTTGACCTAGTCTAACGTTACATGTAAAAGGGTAGCCATAAGGGTTCTGATTGGTTTAGATATGAATTATATGACACCTTTTTAGTTCATCCTATTGATTTGACTAATCCGAAATAAGTATCTTCCAAATAAAAATTTTCGAATTTTACTAGACTAAAGGGGCGGTGGATTGGGGGATTGGGGTGAAAGAAATGACAAGAAAAAGAATCCAAAACCCCAAAGAGGAAGTAAGGGTAGAAAGACCCCAAAAGAGAGTGAATTCGAAAGACGGTTGAGGGATTTATCACTCATACTCCGGTATGGGAAAGATATCCGTTTAGGCCACTTGATGAGTATGACTGAAGGAATAGCCTGACCATGCAGGTGATACTTTAGTATCAGTTTTAAGTCATCTCAGATATCAAGAAACAGTGATTGATAAATTAGGATGACGGTTCTATGCCTCTTGATCAATCTGGATATAGGTATGCTAAAAGGATAGTGACATGTACGATAACAGGTTAAGTCGAATCATCGATAATCACAGACGTTGGGTAATCATAATGTCTTGCTAGAGGCCACTTATGATGGAAAGGGTAAAATAGTAATTTTACCAGTCTGCCAACGGGTCGTGAGCCTAGAGGGTCACACACTTTAAGTACATTATATAGGAAAAGAGACTTGGATGGAAATTGGGAGAATCCGCTTTTAAATTTAGTCAAATTGAAAACGATTCGGTTTATTTCTGGCATATGTTTATAACCAGACGGTTGAGGAAATCAGATTAAAGGGATTGGACCGGTTTAGCTAAACCGGTTAATTAGAACCCAAATTAAATGGGTTTATTAAACTTTAGCTAATTGGGCTTCAAGCCCATTCTTGATGTTAATTGAGATTGGGATTAAGTTTAATTAAGAGAATTTTAAGGGATTTAATTATGTGAAAATAAAGATAAATAAAAATCAGATATTTCACATAATTTCCTAACCCTAACCCTCTCTTTTTCTGCTCCCTCTCTCTCTCTCCTAGCCGACCCTTCCTCTCTTCTCCATTGCTAGGGCTTTTGCTATTCTTCTACACACAAAACTAGTAAACTTGTGTGTAGAATCCTTGGTTTAGGTGTTGTGCTTGTGTGGACTATCTAGAGAACACATATTCTTTGTGTTTGATTGATTCCCAAAAGGTAATTTTCAAATTTTAATGTTCATAATACATGCTGAAATTTTTTCACATAAAATCTAGTTTTATCGAATTCCATGGTTAGATTCTTGGTCGCTGCATGTAATTAAATCTATGGAACCCATGGAATTCCTTCAGTTGTATCAGAGTATGGTTGTTTATGATATTGATTAGAGCATGATTAGGGTAAATAATATTCCTTAATTTTTCATGTATTATTTGGATTTAATTATGCATGAAAACATGAAAATATCATATTTTTATAAATTGATTTTGAAAGTTAAAAATTGATTTTTAGGTCTGATTTGGGTTAGCCATGGCCGAGACATGGCTAACCGTGGTCAAGACCCTTGGTGGACCATGGAAAGCCCTCGGGCTGACCATGGTCAGCACCAAGGGCCAACCAAGTTGCTTGCGGGCAACCATGGTAGCCCTCGCGGGCCACCATGGTAGCTACGGGGGCATCTAGGGTCTGCCCAGGGGGCGACAATGGCAGCCCTCGCGGGCCACCATGGTAGCAGCCGCGGGCAACTATAGTCAGTCCCGCGGGGGACTATGGCAGCCCTCGCGGGCCACCGTAATTGTTGTCTCGAGCTGAAACAGTCGGTCGCAAGAAAATTATAAGTCTTACAATTTTAGCTTTCAGATTCGGTTCGGTTTCGATAAACTTGGGTGAACCATTTCAATTTCAATTAATTAATTTAAACATTCCGGTTTTGATAAACCGAAAATTTTTCCACACTTAAGAAAGATAAAATTTGGAACAAATTTGTTGTTTGATAAGAATGATGAGTGATCACATGATCTTTGACAACATATTGCTTTCCACGTGATGTATAGCTAAGCCCTCTAGACTTGTATGTTTTAATTTCAGTTTTGTAACCTGCGTGTTGCTAAGTTTTGGATTGTGATAAATACGACCTGCGTGTCGTGACTTTTTGTATTTATTTATTTAAAATTTGTAATTAGTAAAACCGACGCAAGATACAAGTCAGGAGGGAGATTTGATGGCTGGAGGAGACTCGAAGCCAGTGGTAGTTCACAAGGATGGAGCAAGCCTGGATCCTGAAGACATAGTTTTTAGGATCAGTTTTGCTAGAATCCTAGGATCCTTAAGAAGGGCTTAGCTATGCATGTTATATTTACATTTATATATTGAGAATGTATGAATGTATGGATAGTTTTATATGCATTAGTTTATGTATGTTTAGCTATCACCCACATGCGAAGATCAGAAAACAGGTTTTTAATCAGACTTGCATGTAATTGGTTAAGGAATCATCTTTACATGGATTTGCAATTGATGATTCCAGTTAAGATTGTATCGATATACAATCACGCAGTAATAATTCACTTATACGCAAATAATTACAAGTCAAACGTGATACCATCCAAGTTTGGACACTCAAAAGGGCTTTGAGCCTATGGATGTTGGTACACCTCCGTTTAACATTCATAGAGGAGAAGTCTGGATGAGATGGGCAGTTCTATGTGGGTGTGTGCGCCTCCGCGTAGTAGCCACATTAGTTCTATCCATAGTCGAAACTTGGTAGACTTGTCTACGATTGTCAGCTAGGGCTGACCTAGGGTATCAGTATAGGGTGTGCCGTGTACTTTTAAGTACAGACCCTAGCCAGGAATTACTTGGATTTGTAAATGGATGTATTCCGACCTTTGTTCTCTCAATTGGAGCGGTGAGCCTCCGTTCACTTCAATTGAGGGTATGCGAGGATCCTGGTTCAGATTCTAATGTTAGAATCAGACTAGTGTTTTATAACTAAATCTCCAAGTTATAGTGATTAAAATTTAGAATCAAAGTTTAGAATCAAACTTAAGTTTTAATTAAATAGTGATTAAAATTTTGTTTACTGTGTAGATTAAATGGCAAACACGAATCATTCTTGTAACAGCGCGCTTAGGTCGCTAATCGAGCAAGATAAGCTTAACAGCATTAACTTTCTCGATTAGGACCGGAATCTGGACTAGTTCTCAAGCACGAACGTTAGGATTATATCTTTACCCAGGAACCACCTGTTGATCCAGCACTGAATACTGCAAGGGCGCTAAAGGATGCTTACCAAAAGTTCCTTAGCGACCGGATCGACGTGCAGTGCATCATGATGGGCAGTATGGTGCCTAACTTGCAGAAGTAGTTCTTGGACAATTTGAAGATCCCAAGGCCTTGATGGAAAAGATCGAGAAAATGTTCAAAGAGAAAGCGTGTGTCGAAAGATACGATACTTTCAGTGAACTGATGTCCTGCAAGCTCAAGGTTGGAGCTCCTGTCAGTCCCCATATCCTTAAGATGAAACGTATTATGGAACACTTGACCAGACTCAATCATGATGTGGATAAGGAAATGACTGCAGACTTTGTGTTGCACTCTCTTCCAGAGACATATCGTGATTTCGTTGGAAATTACAATATGCATGACATGGATAAGACTGTGACAGAGCTCCATGGTATGCTCGTGACCGCAGAAAAGAATCTTAAGGGAAAGTCCAAGGAGGTTCTTATGGTTAACAAGCAAGTGAGCTTCAAGAAAGCCAGCATGGGTAAGGATAAGGCCTATATGCATCTAGCGGGGAAGATTCGGCAACCTAAGGGTCTAACAGCTCCCAAAGCTGTTGAGAATCCTAAGAGGGATGTCGTTTGCTTTTATTGCCAAGGGCAGGGACACTGGAAGAAGGATTGCAAGAAACATAGGCAGTTTCTAAGGAAGAGTGGAGTTTCCACATCTTCAGGATCAGGTATATATGTTATTGAGCTCAATCTCATTTTATCTACTTCAGATTCTTGGGTACTTGATACCGGGGCAGAATCTCACATATGTGTTAATGTGTAAGCTCTAGGAAGTAGAAGAGATGTGGGCAGGGGCGAGGCAGACCTACGATTTGGTGATGGCAATCAAGTCTCAACAATTGCAGTAGAAAAAATTAGTCTCAGTTTTTCCAGTGGGCTTGTTTTAATTTTAAACGATGATCATTGTGTACCTGCATTTCGCAGGAATATTATTTCTGTTTCCTTGCTAGACAAGAAAGGATATTGTTTTTCTATTGATAATGGAGTATTCAATATTTTTAAGAATGATATTTATTATTGCAATGCATCATGTGTTGATAGTTTGTATATTCTTAATACTCAAAACACCGACACAAGCTCAATATATAACATAAGTAATAGATGGCTTAAATCCGATGATTTAAACCAGACTGTGATTTGGCACTGCCGTTTAGGCCACATATGCCAGAAACGCATCTCAACACTTAACAAGTGTGGACTTTTAAGTCCGTTTGGATTTACGTCAATCGAGAGATGCGAGTCATGCCTAATGCGCAAGATGACAAAGGCACCTTTCACCGGTTTTGGTGAGAGGGATAGTAACTTATTAGGTCTCATACATTCTGATGTGTGTGGACCTATGAGCAGTCAGGCCAGAAAAGGTTTTCACTACTTCGTCACATTTACGGATGACTTCAGTAGACATGGGTATGTCTATTTAATGATACATAAGTCAGAAACTTTTAAATGAGTTCTAGAGCGAAGTACAAAACCCTTATTAACTTTCCTTAAGATATGTGGATGCGAAGCTTATGTCAAGCGTTTGCTAGGCGATAAGCTCGAACCCAAATCAGATAAATGTGTCTTTGTAGGGTACCCCAAGGAAACAAGGGGGTACTATTTCTACAAACCCAGCGAGAACAAAGTTTTTCTTGCTAGTGGGAGTCTTGTGCATCTTGAAGGATCTCCATGGGTTTCAAACAATTAAATTCATTCAGCGGACTTGAAAATAACCATGGAATTCGAAGATTAAGATCTTATTGTGAAAATTTCAGCATTCAAAATAAAATAATAGATTTGAATTTTTACCTTGTAAATCGATTAAACACAAAAGATACGTGTTTCTCTAGGTAGTCCACACAAGCACAACACCTTGACTAAGGTTTCCACACACACCCATGCTAGCGTTGTGTGTAGAATAGAACAAGAAAAATCAATGGATGTTTGAGAGGGAGGATCGGCCAAAAGAAGAGAGAGGAGAGTGGGAGTGCCAATTTTTCTAGGGTTTTAGGAATAAAAATAATGTGATTTAAAATATGATTTTTAATCTTTATTAATATCACAAAATAAACCCCTTAAAACCCTTATTTGCACTTAAGCCCCATTCTTAATTAAAACCAAGAATGGGCTTTAAGCCCACTTAGCTTAAACCTAATTAAAACCCATTTAAATAGAGTTCTAATTATATGATTTAGCTAAACCGGTCCAATCAATTTAATTTGATTTCTTCAACCGTCTGGTTAATAAACCTAGACCAGAAATCAACCGAATCGTTTTCAATTTAACTAAATTGCAAAGCGGATTCTCCCAATTACCATCCAAGCTTGTTTTGTCACATATTGTACTAAAAGTGTGTGACCCTCTAGGCTCAAGACCCGTTGGCAGACTGGTAAAATTACTATTTAACCCTTTCCATCATAATTGGCCTCTAGCAAGACGTTATGATTACCCAACGTCCGTGATTATCGACTACTCGACTTAACCTATTATCGTACATGTCAAGGTCCTTTTATCAAACCAATATCCGGATTGATCAATAGGCATAGAACCGCCATCCTAATTTATCAATCACTATTTCTTGATATCTAAGATGACTTAAAACTGATACAAAGGTATCACCTGCATGGTCATGCTATTCCTTCAGCCATACTCATCAAGTGGCTTAAACGGATATCTTTCTCATACCGGAGTATGAGTGATAAATCCTTCAGACGTCTTTCGAGTTCCCTAATGCAATTCATAACCAAGCCAATCAGAGCCGTTATGGCTACCCTTTTACAGGTAACGTTAGACTAGATCAAACTCAGAGATTCATTACACAGTGCACACAAAGACTCCTTGGTCTTTGGATATAATGACAAGCTATGATATGTGAGTATCTCATGACAGTATCTATGTTGCAGATTCACAATCAGGCCGTCCGATATCATCGACCTGATGATATCTATGATATAACTCCGGCACATACTTTGCCATGATCAGTAGAGCGTGAGCACAAGGAGTTGGTCTCATACTGATCGCTTCTTAAAGAAGCTTAGCTTATCGGGGACTCATCAAATGTAATTTTTTCTGATCTACGGTTCTACTATTAGTGGTTACACACATAATGACATAGATCAAATTACATTCGATATATTACTACAACGCATTAGTGATATAATGTCGTTTTATTAGATCGAAAAATGATAAATATTACAATATAGATTAAGAAATTACGGACGTTGGGTAATCATAATGTCTTGCTAGAATCCACTTATGATGAAAAGGGTAAAACATTAATTTTACCAGTCTGCCAACGGGTTGTGAGTCTAGAGGTTCACACACTTTAAGTACAGTATATAGCAAAACAGACTTGGATTGAAATTGGGAGAATCCGCTATTCAATTTAGTAAAATTGAAAACGATTCGGTTGATTTCTGGCCTAGGTTTATAACACGACGGTTGAGGAAATCATATTAAAGGGGTTTAGCTAAACCGTTTTATTAGAAACCAAACTAAATGGGTTTAATTAAACATTAGCTAATTGGGCTTCAAGCCTATTTTTGATGTTAATTGAGATTGTGCTTAAGTTTAATTAAGAGAATTTTAAGGGATTTAATTATGTGAAAATAAAGATAACTAAAAATCAGATTTTTCATATAATTTCTGAACCCTAACCCTCTCTTTTTCGGCTCCCTCTCTCTCTCCTCCATTGCAAGGGTTTTTGCTGTTCTTCAATACACAAAACTAGTAAACTTGTGTGTAGAATCCTTGGTTTAGGTTTTGTGCTTGTGTGGACTATCTAGAGCACACATATTCTTTGTGTTTGATTTGATTCCCAAAAGGTAATTTTCAGATTTGGATGTTCATAATACATGCTAAAAAAATTTCACATCCGATCTTGTTTTATCGAATTCCATGGTTAGATTCTTGTCTGCTGCATGTAATTAAATATGTGGAACCCATGGAATTCCTTCAGCTGCCGAGGGCGACCATTGTTGCCGCCGCAGGCGACCACGGTCAGCCCCGCAGGCGACCATCGTTGCTGTTGAGGGCAACCACGGTCAGCCCCGCGGGCGACCTTGGTTGCTGCTGCAGGCGACCTAGGTCGGGCCGGTTTGGTTCGACCAGTCTCGAGCTTGAACCGGTCGGTTCGCGAGAAAATTATAAACCCTAAAATTTTAATTTTTATAACCGGTTCAGTCGGTTCGAGCTTGAACCGGTCACATTAACACATATATAACCAGGGTGAACCAGTTCAATTTCAATTAATTAATTTAAACCGTCTGTTTTCGATAAACCGGAAATTTTTCCCACACTTAAGAAAGATAAAATTTGGAATTAATTTGTTGTTTGATAAGCATTATGTATGATCACATGATCTTTGACAACATATTTTTTTTCCACATGATGTATAGCTAAGCCTTCTAGACTTGTATGATTTTAATTTCAGTTTTGCAACCTGCGAGTTGCTAAGTTTTGGGTTGTGATAAATACGACTTGCGTGTCGTGAATATTTGTATTTATTTATTTATTATAAATTTGTAATTATGGATAACGACGCAAGATACGAGTCAAGAGGGATATTCGAAGGCTGGATGGCACTCGAAGCCAGTGGGAGTCCACAAGAATGGAGCAAGCCTGGATCTTGAAGATCTAGTCTTTAGGATCAGTTTTGCTAAAATCCTAGCATCCTTAGGATGGACTTAGCTGTACATGTTATATTTACATTTACATATTGCAAATGTATGAATAGTTTTATATGCATTAGTTTATGTATGTTTAGCTATCACCCACATACGAAGATTAAAACCAAAATTTAATCAGACTTGCATGTAATTGGTTAAGAAATCATCTTTGCATGGGTTTGCAATTGATGATCGAGTTAAGATTGTATCGATATACAGTCCGGCAGTACTAATTCACTTATTCGCAAATAATTACAAGTCAAGCGTGATACCATCCAAGTTTGGACACTCAAAAGGACTTTGAGCCTATGGATGTCGGTACGCCTCCGCGTAACATTCATAGAGGAGAAATCTAGATTAGTTTGGTTGTTCTATGTGGATGTCTGCGCCTCCGCATAGTAGCCACATTAAATCTGTCCATAGTCGAAACTTGGTAGACTTATCTACGATTGTCAGCTAAGGCTTACCTAGGGTATTAATATAGGGCATTTCGTGTACTCTTAAGTACAAACCCTAGCCAGGAATTACACGGACTTGTAATTGGGTGTATTCCTACCTTGGTTCTCTCAGTTGGAGCGGTGAGCCTTCGTTCACTTCAATTGAGGGTGTGCGAGGATCCTGGTTCAGATTCTAAGTTAAAGAATCAGACAAGTGTTTTATAACTCAATCTCCAACTTTAATTTTAATTACTGACTAAGATTTCTTTTACCAGGTAGAACTAAATGGCAAACACAACACAAGGAAGTAATAGCGCATTGAGAGTCCAGATTGAGAAGGCCAGGCTCAAGGTGATAGCATTTGTGCCCTAGTCCAATTATGTGAAAATATAAACGTCTATGTTCAAATATCATCGTTTGTAATGTATAAATATAAACGGCTTTATATTACTTATGTGTTGAAGTAATATGTTAAGCATGATCTGATTTATGACCACTAAAGTAGTAGAACCATAAATCTGTACGGATCACACTTAACGAGTCCCTGGTCAACCTATGCTTCCTTAAAAGCAACCAGTATGAGGATGATTCTTAATGACGTAGTTCTACTTGTCATAGGGATGTGGGATCCTGGAATCATATCATAGATATCATGAGGTGATTGATATCGGACGACCCGCTTTGAATAGTGTTTTCATAGATTAAGCCATAAACATATTCAAATGCGATAGCTTGTCACGACATCCTTAGACCAAGGAGTCTTTGTGATCATTATGCAATGAACGTACGGCTTTAACTTGCGCCAAACGCTTTCTGTAAAAGGATTGCTATAAAGGGCATGATTGGGTGGCGGAACGGGTTGCATGAGTGACACGAAAGACGGCTAAGGGATTTATCCCTCATACTACGGTATGGGAAAGATATCCGTTAGAAGGCCTCTTGATGGAGACTGACTGAGAGAAAAAGCATGGCCATGCAAATGATACGGGTTATCATTTCTCAGTCATCTCGCATATCAAGTAACAATGATTGATTGAACAAGGGAGACGACTCTATGCCTTGAGATCAATTGGGATATCTAGAGATAAAAGGATGGTGACTTGTACGCACAAAGGTTAAGTCGAATTATCGATCATCGTGCACCTTGGGTAATCATAATGTTTTACTAGAGACCACTTATGATGGATCGGGCAAGAGCGAGTCTTGCGCTGATCTGCCAACGGTGGCATGAGCCTAGAGGGTCACATACATACAAGACGGATAACTTGAGACAAGGAAACATGGATGTTTCTTAAGGAGAAGTATATGGACAAAACTGGAAGTTTTGTGCCATTGGTTCGGTTTGAGAGAATAATTAGCGAATCGAGAGAAATTGAGTTTTTCGTCGATATCGCGTCGGACTTTGTTTGATAAGTAACGACAAAAAGGTCGGGCAACTTTTGGACGCGGCATGAGACAACACGGGAGGGCCCATTGGGCTCGGCCCATGAAGCCTCATGGCCGGCCCAATAAGGGCCCAATAAGGCCATATGGCCGTCCCACTTGGTGGGGCCATTGTGGGGGCCACACAATGCCATGCTTAGTTGGTGATTGTGGATTAAGAGGTGAGTGATTTAAGGGGTATGGGTTAAAGCACCTTTAAGCCCATACCAATCACTTTTAACCCATACTTGTGAGTTGGGTGATGAATTATAATGCAAGACTTTAATTCATTAATTCATTAAGTCACAAAACACACAAAAATCCTCTCTCTCTCTCATTGTGGCCGGCCACCCCTCTCCTCTTCATCATCTTGCTCTCTTGTTCTTCATTTAATTGTTCTAGTAGGCAATTAAGTGAAGGATCTTGAAGATCATCCTCTTGGTGTGGACTAGCTTTAGAGAAGAAGATCCGAACGTTCTTCTTTATCGATTCAAACAAGACTTAAAGGTAAACATCTTGTGGAATAGATTTTGCTTTGGGATTTAATGGTTTAAATGTTCTTGGACAAGGTTTGGAGTAGATTATCTTTTATTGCTTCCGCTATCTCGACGATCTAGAACGCTCCAAAACCCTACAGTGGTATCAGAGCGTTGGTTACCCTCTTAATCTTTGTCTTGTTGAATTCATTTTGGTTTTGTGATTATTCGCATGCCAAAAGTTGATAACATGATTTTAATTTTTTTTGGGAGATTTGCATGAAATATGTTAATTTTGAAAAATATATTAAATTTGGAATTTTTCGGAAATTATTGGATTTGTCGGGTCCGAGAAGAGACTCTCGGGGAGCCGAATCGGAGGTACCGGACGGAGGTCACCGGAGGCCGGTGAGGCTGGCGGTGACCGGGCCCGTCCCCACTCTCGGCCGAGGCCGAGAGTGGCGGCAAGCCGGGTTTGGGCCTTCCAAGGCCCAAACCGGGCCGTGCATAGTTGGGCTCGGCCCAATGGGCCCTCGGCCCATTGGCTTGGCCCGACTTGGTTCGTGTGTGGTGTTTGATCCATGTCATGAACCCGCGATCCAATATTTCGAAAACTTTCAAAATTTAATCGGTTTCGATAAACCGTTTTTTGAAAAGGTCTAGTTTCGATAAACCCGACCAAGCAACTTGGCAAAATTAAAACCGGAATTATTGCATATTATTTGATAACATGTTTGTGTGATAACATGTTGGATGATGTGATGAAATGTATGATGCATTAGTAACCCATTAGATTTATCGCTTTCACGGTTTGCATACCGTTAGTGTTAGCGTGTAATTATTTTTTATCCGGTCTACGAACCGAGTATTAATTGTAATTATTACTCAAAGACGAGAAGGATGGAAAATCGAGCACGATGACGGTCTAGTGGGAGCCCGAATAAGAAAGACGAGAAGATGTGAAGACTCGTAGAATCCTAAGATTAGGATGGGCTATAAAATGCATATTTAACGCTTTATGGATGCTTGCTTGAATTATTTAATTAATTGCATGCTTGCATGATTAGTTTATAAGTTTATAAGCGATCACCTCACATGCAAAGATTAAAATCAACTTTAATTGTTTGCATGTTTAAAGCGTTGTGAACTATCATCACACGGGTTGTGATGGATGAGTTCAAATTTGAAACGTATTTGCACGGGTTGCAAATGACGGATTCAAATGAAGATAGTATGTGATACAATTAGAAACGTCACAACACGGGTTGTTGATGACGGGTTCGTAATTGTACCAAATACTTTCGAATTATTAAACAAAACCAAATTACAAGTTAATTTGAGTCAAGTGAGATGCCACCCAAATTCACACCCATGTAGAAACATTTTATTGGTGTCGTGCGCCTTAGCGGAGCATCGATCGAATGGGTTCTAGATGGGAATGGTAAACTTTGTGGGATGTGGTGCGCCTTAGCGGAGCATCTGCACAAAGTTAACTCGTTAGTGAAAGTTGGTTGACTCAACCACGATTCTTGGCCTGAGGTCGAGCTAGGGCATCGGAAGGGTAAGCCGTGTGTTTTACACATACCCTGACTAAGAGTTACACGGGTTGTAATTGGACGGATGTCCTACCTAAATAAGTCAATTGGAGCGGTGCGCCTTAGCGAACTTCAAATGACGAATAAGGGATCTTGGTTTAAAGATTCTAAATTTTAGAATCTAATGGTTTGTGTTTAATTCGGATCTTCGTAAATTTATTCAACTATTCTGATTAAATTTACTTTCTTCGTGTAGAAATGGCTAGTAATTCAACAAACTCGTCTAATTTGTCATTGAGGACTATACTCGAGAAGTGTAAACTCAACGGGACAAATTATCTAGACTGGGACAGAAATTTACGACTTGTGTTAAAAATGGAACGCAGGGAGTACGTTCTTGATAAGGCTATCCCTGAGGAGCCAGCTGCCAACGCAACGAGGGTCGTTAAGGATGCATACCAGAAACACCTTAGCGATTCTATCGACGTTGCGTGTGTCATGCTGGGCTGCATGGAGGCGGACCTCCAAAAGCAGTTTATGGAGCTATCCCATGATCCGTTTGCAATGTTTGCACAGATCAAGGATATGTTCAAGGAGAAAGTACGTATTGAAAAATACACTGTTCTCCGAGAACTCATAGCCTGCAAGATGTCAGCAGGCAGCTCCGTAGGTCCTCACGTCCTACAGATGAAGGGGCATTTTGACCATATGACTAGTATCGGTATGTCTATGGAAAAGGAAATGGCTGCGGATTTGGTTCTGCAATCCCTTCCTCATGCATATGGTGGGTTCATCATGAACTATCATATGCATGATATGGACAAGACCGTGTCGGAGTTGCACAGCATGCTAGTAACTGCTGAGAAGAGCATAAGGGGCAGTTCGTCCAAAAATGTCTTCATGGTCAAGAAGGGACCCAGCTTCAAAGCTGTTGGTGGCAAGGGTAAAGGCCCAAGACACCTCGCAGGGAGGAACAGACGACCATTTATTCCTAGACCTCACATGCCCGTACAAGGCAAAGGGAAGGCAAAGGAGTCGGTCTGTTTCTACTGTCAAAAGCCTGGTCATTGGAAGAAAGACTGTCAGCAGCTGAAGGAGGATCAGAAGAAGGGCGGTGGGGCCGCTACTTCATCAGGTATTCCATTAGAGCTATATCTTTCTACAATAAATACCTGGGTACTAGACACTGGAGCTGAGTCTCATGTCTGTGCTGATGTGCAGGTGTTACACAGTAGAAGAGATATAAAGGAAAACGAGGTGGACCTAAGAGTTGGGAACAATACCAGAGTTGCCGCAACTGCTGTGGGTTCTGTGAACCTTGTTTTGCCCAGTGGGCTTGTAATTGAACTTAATGATGTGTTTTGCGTACCTGTTTTCAACAGGAATATTATCTCAATTTCTCTTCTTGAAATAGAGGGATATTATTTTAATATTAAGAACGGTTTTTTTGATATTATGCGCAACAACATATATTATGGCAATGCTCGCACTGTTGGAGGATTAAACATATTGAATATGCAAAACTCGAAATCCAACATGCTCTATAATGTAAATGCTAAGAGGTTTAAAACTAATGATTTAGATCAAACTCTTATCTGGCATTGTCGTCTAGGTCACATAAATGAGAAACGCATCTCAGCGCTTCATAAGCGCGGACTTCCAAGTCAATTCGAATTCCAAGCGATTGAAAGATGTGAAGCTTGTTTGATGGGCAAGATGACTAAAGCGCCCTTCACTGGTTTAGGTGAGAGGGCAGGTGACTTATTGGGTCTAATACATTCAGACGTATGTGGACCAATGAGTACGCATGCCAGAGGTGGTTTAGGCTACTTTATCACATTTACTGACGATTTCAGTAGATATGGTTATGTCTATCTCATGAGACATAAGTCCGAAGCTTTTGATAAATTCAAAGAGTTTAGGACTGAAGTAGAAAACCAACTCGGAAAGAGTATCAAGGCACTCCGTTCTGATCGGGGTGGAGAATACTTATCCGAGGAGTTTCTTAGTTATCTTACTGAAGGTGGAATACTATCTCAGTGGACTCCGCCAGGAATACCGCAACTTAATGGTGTGTCCGAACGGAGGAATCGAACATTGTTAGATATAGTTCGATCAATGTTAAGTCTCACTGATCTCCCGATCTCCTTCTGGGGTTATGCTCTGCAAACGGCCGCTTTCATAATAAATAGGGCTCCGTCGAAACCAGTGGAAGGGACATCATTTGAAAAATGGTACGGGAAGGAACCCGTTTTGTCCTTCCTTAAAATCTGGGGTTGCGAGGCTTATGTTAAAAGGTTGCTTGCAACCAAGCTCGAACCAAGATCAGATAAATGCACTTTCGTCGGATATCCAAAAGAAACAAAAGGATACTACTTCTACAAACCGAGCGAAAATAAAGTTTTTGTCGCTCGAGGTGGGACGTTCTTGGAAAAAGAGTTCATTTCCAAGACAGTCAGTGGGAGGGCTATTCATCTTGATGAAGTTCTAGATGAGATGGTCACTCGGGAACCACGAGAAGACCTACTAGAAGAGGTAGAGCCAGAAGTGGTCATTAAGCAAGAACCAATAGCTGCAGTTAATGAGGACGGTCCGAGGCGCTCTGAAAGGATAAGTCATGCACCTATCAGATACGATTTCTTAGTAACTGAAGGTGATGGTTTAGTACTAGTGGACAATGATCCAGCTACCTTTCGAGAGGCTTTGGACGGAACCGACTCTGAGAAATGGCTGGAAGCCATGAGGGAAGAAATGCAATCCATGTCAGATAATCAAGTGTGGGACTTGGTAGATCATACCCCTGATGTTAAGGTCATAGGGTGTAAATGGATCTTTAAAATAAAGATTGACATGGATGGCAAACCTCAGACCTATAAAGCGAGACTGGTAGCAAAAGGTTATAGACAAGTCCACGGAATTGACTATGAAGAGACCTTTTCTCCAGTAGCTATGGTCAAATCTATCCGCATTCTTCTTGCCATAGCAGCATATCACAACTATGAGATATGGCAAATGGATGTCAAAACCGCCTTCCTCAACGGGAGGTTAGCTGAGGACGTTTATATGTCTCAGCCTGAGGGTTTTGAGGATCCAAAGAATAAGGGAAAGATTTGCAAGTTGCTCAAATCAATCTATGGTTTGAAGCAAGCATCTCGGAGTTGGAATCAGCGTTTTGATGAAGTAGTAAAACGGTTTGGCTTCGTCAAGAACGATGATGAACCTTGCGTGTATAAAAAGGCAAGTGGGAGCAATATAATCTTTTTAGTGCTTTATGTTGATGACATACTGCTCATTGGAAACGACGTCCCTACCTTGCTCTTAACGAAGACTTGGTTAGGTGAGTGTTTCGCAATGAAGGACTTAGGCGAGGCCTCTTACATCTTGGGAATCAAGATATATAGACACCGTGCCAAGCGGGTCTTGGGCTTAAGTCAAAGCACTTATATAGACAAGGTGTTGAGACGATTCTCAATGCAAGATTCAAAGAAAGGATTGCTGCCCATGCGTTATGGCGTGAAGCTTAGCAAGAAGCAGGGTGCTGAGACACCTGTAGAGCTAGCAAGAATGAATGAGATCCCATATGCTTCGGCTATAGGGTCCATAATGTATGCCATGATATGCACGAGACCGGATGTCTCGTTTGCCCTAAGCTGTACCAGTAGACATCAATCCAAACCTGGTGAGGCACACTGGATGGCTGTCAAGGCGATTCTCAAATATTTGAGAAAAACCAAGGACGCCTTTCTTGTATACGGGGGCAGAAATGATGATCTCGTCGTCAAAGGATATGTCGACGCTAGTTTCCAGACAGACCCCGATGACTTTAAGAGTCAGTTGGGATATGTGTTTATGTTGAACGGTGGAGCATTCAGCTGGAAAAGCAAGAAGCAGGATACCATTGCCGACTCTACGACGGAAGCTGAGTACATTGCCGCATGTGAGGCGGCAAAAGAGGCTGTATGGATCAGGAGTTTCATGGCTGGGTTAGGTGTAATTAAAAACCCGTCTAACCTAGTAGACTTATATTGTGACAACACCGAGGCTATTGTGCAAGCTAAGGAACCCAGGGCACATAACAGATCCAAAAATGTACTAAGAAAGTATCACATCATCCGCGACATAATTGCTAGAGGTGACGTGAAGATCCACTACGTTGCAACTGATGATAACACAGCCGACCCATTGACCAAGGCTCTTCCTCAAGATAAACATGAAAAACATGTTAGGTCAATGGGTATAGACTGGGACTTAGATTGGAGCTAAGGGCAAGTGGGAGATTGATAGCATTTGTGCCCTAGTCCAATTGGTATTAGCCTGTAAAAGTCTATGTTCAAATATCATCGTTTGTTATGTATAAATATAAACGGCTTTATATTACTTATGTGTTGAAGTAATATGTTAAGCATGATCTGATTTATGACCACTAAAGTAGTAGAACCATAAATCTGTACGGATCACACTTAACGAGTCCCTGGTCAACCTATGCTTCCTTAAAAGCGACCAGTATGAGGATGGTTCTTAATAACGTAGTTCTACTTGTCATAAGGATGTGGGACCCTGGAACCATATCATAGATATCATGAGGTGATTGATATCGGACGACCCGCATTAAATAGTGTTTTCATAGATTAAGCCATAAACATATTCAGATGCGATAGCTTGTCACGACGTCCTTAGACCAAGGAGTCTTTGTGATCATTATGCAATGAACGTACGGCTTTAACTTGCGCCAAACGCTTTCTGTAAAAGGATTGCTATAAAGGGCATGATTGGGTGGCGGAACGGGTTGCATGAGTGACACGAAAGACGGCTAAGGGATTTATCCCTCATACTACGGTATGGGAAAGATATCCGTTAGAAGGCCTCTTGATGGAGACTGACTGAGAGAAAAAGCATGGCCATGCAAATGATACGGGTTATCATTTCTCAGTCATCTCGCATATCAAGTAACAATGATTGATTGAACAAGGGAGACGACTCTATGCCTTGAGATCAATTGGGATATCTAGAGATAAAAGGATGGTGACTTGTACGCACAAAGGTTAAGTCGAATTATCGATCATCGTGCACCTTGGGTAATCATAATGTTTTACTAGAGACCACTTATGATGGATCGGGCAAGAGCGAGTCTTGCGCTGATCTGCCAACGGTGGCATGAGCCTAGAGGGTCACATACATACAAGACGGATAACTTGAGACAAGGAAACATGGATGTTTCTTAAGGAGAAGTATATGGACAAAACTGGAAGTTTTGTGCCATTGGTTCGGTTTGAGAGAATAATTAGCGAATCGAGAGAAATTGAGTTTTTCGTCGATATCGCGTCGGACTTTGTTTGATAAGTAACGACAAAAAGGTCGGGCAACTTTTGGACGCGGCATGAGACAACACGGGAGGGCCCATTGGGCTCGGCCCATGAAGCCTCATGGCCGGCCCAATAAGGGCCCAATAAGGCCATATGGCCGTCCCACTTGGTGGGGCCATTGTGGGGGCCACACAATGCCATGCTTAGTTGGTGATTGTGGATTAAGAGGTGAGTGATTTAAGGGGTATGGGTTAAAGCACCTTTAAGCCCATACCAATCACTTTTAACCCATACTTGTGAGTTGGGTGATGAATTATAATGCAAGACTTTAATTCATTAATTCATTAAGTCACAAAACACACAAAAATCCTCTCTCTCTCTCATTGTGGCCGGCCACCCCTCTCCTCTTCATCATCTTGCTCTCTTGTTCTTCATTTAATTGTTCTAGTAGGCAATTAAGTGAAGGATCTTGAAGATCATCCTCTTGGTGTGGACTAGCTTTAGAGAAGAAGATCGGAACGTTCTTCTTTATCGATTCAAACAAGACTTAAAGGTAAACATCTTGTGGAATAGATTTTGCTTTGGGATTTAATGGTTTAAATGTTCTTGGACAAGGTTTGGAGTAGATTATCTTTTATTGCTTCCACTATCTCGACGATCTAGAACGCTCCAAAACCCTACACAAGGGTGTGAATTACTCAGGCTAGGATAGAAACTTGAGGCTTATACTCAAGCATGAACGTAAGTAGTATATCCTTACCCAGGAACCACCTGCAGAGCCAACGCTGAACGCCGCTAGAGCACTAAGGATACTTATCAAAAAAAAATTAGCGACCAAATAGACGTGTCATGCATTATGATGGGCAGTATGGTGCCAGAGTTGCAGAAGCAGTTCATGAACATTTCAGATGACCCTCATGCCTGTAAGGTAGAGTTCAAGGAAATGTTCAAGAAGAAAGCTCGTGTCGAAAGATATGATACTTTCAGAAAACTTATCACCTGCAAGCTTAAGGCTGGAGCCCTGTTAGTCCCCATGTCACGAAGATGAAATGTCTTCAGGAACATCTAACCAGACCTGGTTTTGATGTTCAGATGGAAATGCATGCGGATTTTATGTTGCAGTCACTTCCAGATACATATAGTGATTTCGTAGTAAATTACAATATGCATGACATGCACAAGTCCTTGATAGAGCTTCATGGGATGCTTGTGACCGTTGAAAAGAGCCTCGAGGGCAAGACCAAGGAGGTCCTTATGGTCAACAAGAAGGTCAGCTTCAAGAAAGCTGATCAGGGTAAGGTTAAGGCCCATGAGCACCTTGCAAGGCAGATCAGACACACCAAGGGTCCAAAGGTTCAAGCAGCTCCCAAATCTGTTGTGAAGGCTAAGAAAAAAATGGATGAGGTCTGCTATCACTACAATGAGCCAGGACATGGGAAAAAGGGATTGCAAGCAATACAAGGATCATGAGAAGAAGAGTGGGCATCCACGTCTTCAGGATCATATATTTACGTTGGTAAGCTTAATTGCAACAACGTAAATAAGAAAAGGCTTAAATCTGATAATTTAAACCAAATTGTAATCTGGCATTGTCGTTTAGGGCACATAGACGAGAAATGCATTTCAACACTTCATAAGTGTGGACTTTTAAGTCCGTTGGAATTCACTCAAATTGAAAGATGCAAGTCTTGCCTAATGGGAAAAATGACAAAGGCACCTTTCACGAGTTTAAGTGAAAGGGCGAGTGCTTTGTTAGGTCTAATACATTCTGACGTTTGTGGACCTAGGCCAGAAGAGGTTTCAACTAATACTTGACTCTAGAAACGGTCGCATTCATTTTGAATCGGGCTCCGATGAAGACAACAAAAGTACACCTTGGGACAGTCACTCTGTCTCCCACTACCGTGGATACGTGGGCCTTTGCGTAGTATTCATTCGAATGTGAGCTGAATGAGATGATCAGTTTTATTTGAATGTGTTCACCTCCACGTAGTAGCCAAATAAGATATGGACCATAGTTACAGAAGGTACACCACATGACATTCATTACGACTCTTGTTACCCTGGATGCGTGCGCCTTCGCGTCGTATTTATTGAGATGGGAGCAGGATGAGATGGTCAGTTCGATTTGGATGTGTGCGCCTTCGCGTAGTAGCTAAATGAGAAATGGACCATAGTCATATACAGTGTGGGAAACATCTTAATATGTTTTTCCTAATGATTTGGGTAGCAGAGTTGCTTGCGTCCATATCAGACAAGATCACGTCATGTTCCCGTCAGATATGGCTTCACAGCCACTGAGGGAAACGACTAGATAGTTGTGGATCAGAAAGATCCAGTAACCTTTCAACAAGCCTAGGCCAGTACCGACTCCGATGAATGGCATGAAGCCAAGAAAGAGGTGAGGAAATCCATGTGAGATAACCAAGTTTGTATTTGGTTGATCAAACCCCTGGGATCAAACCCATCGGTTCTGAGTGGGTCTATAGGATCAAGACCGACATGGATGGAAATCCTTAGACCAATAAGGCTAGGTTGGTTGTAAAAGGATATCGTCAGATTCAAGGTCTGGATTATGATGACACCTTTTCACCAGTAGCAATGGTCAAATCGATCCGGATTATTCTTAACCATAGCTATGGCAGATGGATGTCAAAAACCCCTTCCTTAATGGGAACTTACAAAAAGGTGTGTATATCACACGGCCTGTCGGTTTTGTAGATCCAAAGAATCTTGAAAAGATGTGCAAGTTGCAAAGATTCATTTATGAATTGAAGCAAGCTTCACGGAGTTGGAATCTTCGTTTCGATGAAGCTGTAAGAGAATTCGGCTTCATCAAGAATGAAGAGGAACCTTGCATTTATAATAAAGCGAGTGGGAGTAATATTGTATTCCTGGTACTTATTCATCGGGAATGACATCCTGACCTTGCCACCAAAGCTTGGTTAGAGAAGTGCTTATCGATGAAGGACTTAGGTGATGCTACATTTAGTGTGGGCATCAGGATCTCTACAGATCATTCCAAAACGATTTTGGGCCTTAGTTAGAACACGTACATAGATAAAGCATTGAGAAGACTCTCAATGCTTGAATTTAAGAAAATGATACATACCCATGCATCATGGCATTAATCTCAGCAAGACACAATGTCCTAGTACACCTGATGAGCTGAGCAGATGAATAAAATCACATGTGCTTTGGCTGTAGGATCTATCACGTATGCCATGATATGCACGAGACTGGAAGTCTCGTTCGCACTCAGCTGTACCAGCAGATTCCAATCTAACCCCGACCAATAACACTGGATTGTTGTCAAAGGTCATCCTCAAATATTTCAGGAGGACCAAGGATGCACTCCTAGTGTATGGGGGTGTAGATAGAGAACTAGCAGTCAAAGGACAAGTCGATGCTAGTTTTCATACATATCCAAATGACTTCAAAAACTCAGTCAGGATATGTTTTTGTGTTAAATGGTGGCGCTTTCAACTAGAAGAGCTTTAAGCAACCCACAATTGCCAACTATATAATGGAAGCTGAGTATATAGCTGCAACAAAAGCGTCTAATGAGTCCGTACGGATTAGAAGCTTTTTTATCAGATTAGACGCAACGCTGCGAGCGTCTGATCTGATAAGCTTGTCATGGGACAACACAGGTGTCGTAGCTATTGCTCAAGAACCCAGATTCCATAACAGATCTAAACATATACTCAGCATGTAGGGTTTTGGAGCGTTCTAGATCGTCATCGTGATAGCGGAAGCAATAAAATGATAATCTACTCCAAACCTTGTCCAAGAACATTTAAACCATTAAATCCCAAAGCAAAATCTATTCCACAAGATGTTTACCTTTAAGTCTTGTTTGAATCGATAAAGAAGAACGTTCGGATCTTCTTCTCTAAAGCTAGTCCACACCAAGAGGATGATCTTCAAGATCCTTCACTTAATTGCCTACTAGAACAATTAAATGAAGAACAAGAGAGCAAGATGATGAAGAGGAGAGGGGTGGCCGGCCACAATGAGAGAGAGAGAGGATTTTTGTGTGTTTTGTGACTTAATGAATTAATGAATTATAGTCTTGCATTATAATTCATCACCCAACTCACAAGTATGGGTTAAAAGTGATTGGTATGGGCTTAAAGGTGCTTTAACCCATACCCCTTAAATCACTCACCTCTTAATCCACAACCACCAACTAAGCATGGTGTTGTGTGGCCCCCACAATGGCCCCACCAAGTGGGCCGGCCATATGGCCTTATTGGGCCGGCCATGAGGCTTCATGGGCCGAGCCCAATGGGCCCTCCCGTGTTGTCTCATGCCGCGTCCAAAAGTTTCCCGACCTTTTGTCGTTACTTATCAAACAAAGTCCGACGTGATATCGACGAAAAACTCAATTTTTCTCGATTCGCTAATTATTCTCTCAAACCGAACCTATGGCACAAAACCTCCAGTTTTGTCCATATACTTCTCCTTAAGAAACATCCATGTTTCCTTGTCTCAAGTTATCCGTCTTGTATGTGTGTGACCCTCTAGGCTCATGCCACTGTTGGAAGATCGGCGCAAGACTCGCTCTTGCCCGATCCATCATAAGTGGTCTCTAGTAAAACATTATGATTACTCAAGGTGCACGATGATCGATAATTCGACTTAACCTTTGTGCGTACAAGTCACCATCCTTTTATCTCTAGATATCCCGATTGATCTCAAGGCATAGAGTCGTCTCCCTTGTTCAATCAATCATTGTTACTTGATATGCGAGATGACTGAGGACTGATAACCCGTATCATTTGCATGGCCATGCTTTTCCTCTCAGTCAGTCTCCATCAAGAGGCCTTCTAACGGATATCTTTCCCATACCGTAGTATGAGGGATAAATCCCTTAGCCGTCTTTCGTGTCACTCATGCAACCCGTTCCGCCACCAAATCATGCCCTTCATAGCAATCCTTTTACAGAAAGCGTTTGGCGCAAGTTAAAGCCGTACGTTCATTGCACAGTGATCACAAAGACTCCTTGGTCTAAGGACGTCGTGACAAGCTATCGCATCTGAATATGTTTATGGCTTAATCTATGAAAACACTATTCAATGCGGGTCGTCCGATATCAATCACCTCATGATATCTATGATATGGTTCCAGGATCCCACATCCTTATGACAAGTAGAACTACGTCATTAAGAACCATCCTCATACTGGTCGCTTTCAAGGACTCCTTGGTCTAAGGACGTCGTGACAAGCTATCGCATCTGAATATGTTTATGGCTTAATCTACGAAAACACTATTCAATGCGGGTCGTCCGATATCAATCACCTCATGATATCTATGATATGGTTCCAGGATCCCACATCCTTATGACAAGTAGAACTACGTCATTAAGAACCATCCTCATACTGGTCGCTTTCAAGGAAGCATAGGTTGACCAGGGACTCGTTAAGTGTGATCCGTATAGATTTATGGTTCTACTACTTTAGTGGTCATAAATCAGATCATGCTTAACATATTACTTCAACACATAAGTAATATAAAGCCGTTTATATTTATACATTACAAACGATGATATTTGTACATAGACGTTTACAGGCTAATACCAATTGGACTAGGGCACAAATGCTATCAATCTCCCACTTGCCCTTAGTTCCAATCTAAGTCCCAGTCTATACCCATTGACCTAACATGTTTTTCATGTTTATCTTGAGGAAGAACCTTGGTCAATGGGTCGGCTGTGTTATCATCAGTTGCAACGTATTGGATCTTCACGTCACCTCTAGCAACTATGTCGCGGATGATGTGATACTTTCTTAGTACATTTTTGGATCTGTTATGTGCCCTGGGTTCCTTAGCTTGCGCAATAGCCCCGGTATTGTCACAATATAAGTCTACTGGGTTAGACGGGTTTTTAATTACACCTAACCCAGCCATGAAACTCCTGATCCATACAGCCGCTTTCGCCGCCTCACATGCGGCAATGTACTCAGCTTCCGTTGTAGAGTCGGCAATGGTATCTTGCTTCTTGCTTTTCCAGCTGAATGCTCCACCGTTCAACATAAACACATATCCCAACTGACTCTTAAAGTCATCGGGGTCTGTCTGGAAACTAGCATCGACATATCCTTTGACAACGAGATCATCATTTCTGCCCCCGTATACAAGAAAGGCGTCCTTGGTTTTTCTCAAATATTTGAGAATCGCCTTGACAGCGATCCAGTGTGCCTCACCGGGTTTGGATTGATGTCTACTGGTACAGCTTAGGGCAAACGAGACATCCGGTCTCGTGCATATCATGGCATACATTATGGACCCTATAGCCGAAGCATATGGGATCTCATTCATTCTTGCTAGCTCTGCAGGTGTCTCAGCACCCTGCTTCTTGCTAAGCTTTACGCCATGACGCATGGGCAGCAATCCTTTCTTTGAATCTTGCATTGAGAATCGTCTCAACACCTTGTCTATATAAGTGCTTTGACTTAAGCCCAAGACCTGCTTGGCACGATCTCTATATATCTTGATTCCCAAGATGTAAGAGGCCTCGCCTAAGTCCTTCATTGCGAAACACTCACCTAACCAAGTCTTCGTTAAGAGAAAGGTAGGGACGTCGTTTCCAATGAGCAGTATGTCATCAACATAAAGCACTAAAAAGATTATATTGCTCCCACTTGCCTTTTTATATACGCAAGGTTCATCATCGTTCTTGACGAAGCCAAACCGTTTTACTACTTCATCAAAACGCTGATTCCAACTCCGAGATGCTTGCTTCAAACCATAGATTGATTTGAGCAACTTGCAAATCTTTCCCTTATTCTTTGGATCCTCAAAACCCTCAGGCTGAGACATATAAACGTCCTCAGCTAACCTCCCGTTGAGGAAGGCGGTTTTGACATCCATTTGCCATATCTCATAGTTGTGATATGCTGCTATGGCAAGAAGAATGCGGATAGATTTGACCATAGCTACTGGAGAAAAGGTCTCTTCATAGTCAATTCCGTGGATTTGTCTATAACCTTTTGCTACCAGTCTCGCTTTATAGGTCTGAAGTTTGCCATCCATGTCAATCTTTATTTTAAAGATCCATTTACACCCTATGACCTTAACATCAGGGGTATGATCTACCAAGTCCCACACTTGATTATCTGACATGGATTGCATTTCTTCCCTCATGGCTTCCAGCCATTTCTCAAAGTCGGTTCCGTCCAAAGCCTCTCGAAAGGTAGCTGGATCATTGTCCACTAGTACTAAACCATCACCTTCAGTTACTAAGAAACCGTATCTAACAGGTGCATGACTTATCCTTTCAGAGCGCCTCGGACCGTCCTCATTAACTGTAGCTATTGGTTCTTGCTCAATGACCACTTCTGGCTCTACCTCTTCTAGTGGGTCTTCTCGTGGTTCCCGAGTGACCATCTCATCTAGAACTTCATCAAGATGAATAGCCCTCCCACTGACTGTCTTGGAAATGAACTCTTTTTCCAAGAACGTCCCACCTCGAGCGACAAAAACTTTATTTTCGCTCGGTTTGTAGAAGTAGTATCCTTTTGTTTCTTTTGGATATCCGACGAAAGTGCATTTATCTGATCTTGGTTCGAGCTTGGTTGCAAGCAACCTTTTAACATAAGCCTCGCAACCCCAGATTTTAAGGAAGGACAAAACGGGTTCCTTCCCGTACCATTTTTCAAATGATGTCCCTTCCACTGCTTTCGACGGAGCCCTATTTATTATGAAAGCGGCCGTTTGCAGAGCATAACCCCAGAAGGAGATCGGGAGATCAGTGAGACTTAACATTGATCGAACCATATCTAACAATGTTCGATTCCTCCGTTCGGACACACCATTAAGTTGCGGTGTTCCTGGCGGAGTCCACTGAGATAGTATTCCACCTTCAGTAAGATAACTAAGAAACTTTTCGGATAAGTATTCTCCACCCCGATCAGAACGTAGTGCCTTGATACTCTTTCCGAGTTGGTTTTCTACTTCAGTCCTAAACTCTTTGAATTTATCAAAAGCTTCGGACTTATGTCTCATGAGATAGACATAACCATATCTACTGAAATCGTCAGTAAATGTGATAAAGTAGCCTAAACCACCTCTGGCATGCGTACTCATTGGTCCACATACGTCTGAATGTATTAGACTCAATAAGTTACCTGCCCTCTCACCTAAACCAGTGAAGGGCGCTTTAGTCATCTGGCCCATCAAACAAGCTTCGCATATTTCAATCGCTTGGAATTCGAATTGACTTAGAAGTCCGCGCTTATGAAGCGCTGAGATGCGTTTCTCATTTATGTGACCTAGACGACAATGCCAGATAAGAGTTTGGTCTAAATCATTAGTTTTAAACCTCTTAGCATTTACATTATAGAGCATGTTGGATTTCGAGTTTTGCATATTCAATATGTATAATCCTCCAACAGTGCGAGCATTGCCATAATATATGTTGTTGCGCATAATATCAAAAAACCCGTTCTTAATATTGAAATAATAACCTTCTTTCTCAAGAAGAGAAATTGAGATAATATTCCTGCTGAAAGCAGGTACGCAAAAAACATCATTAAGTTCAATTACAAGCCCACTGGGCAAAGCAAGGTTCACAGAACCCACGGCAGTTGCGGCAACTCTGGTATTGTTCCCAACTCTTAGGTCCACCTCGCTTTCCCCCATATCTCTTCTACTGTGTAACACCTGCACATTGGCACAGATATGAGACTCAGCTCCAGTATCTAGTACCCAGGTATTTATTGTAGAAAGATATAGCTCTAATGGGATACCTGATGAAGTGGCGGCCCCACCGCCCTTCTTCTGATCCTCCTTCAGCTGCTGACAGTCTTTCTTCCAATGACCAGGCTTTTGACAGTAGAAACAGACCGACTCTTTTGCCTTCCCTTTGCCTTGTACGGGCATGTGAGGTCTAGGAATAAATGGTCGTCTGTTCCTCCCTGCGAGGTGTCTTGGGCCTTTACCCTTGCCACCAACAGCTTTGAAGCTGGGTCCCTTCTTGACCATGAAGACATTTTTGGACGAACTGCCCCTTATGCTCTTCTCGGCAGTTACTAGCATGCTGTGCAACTCCGACACGGTCTTGTCCATATTATGCATGTGATAGTTCATGACGAACCCACCATATGCATGAGGAAGGGATTGCAGAACAAAATCCGCAGCCATTTCCTTTTCCATAGACATACCGATACTAGTCATATGGTCAAAATGCCCCTTCATCTGTAGGACGTGAGGACCTACGGAGCTGCCTGCTGACATCTTGCAGGCTATGAGTTCTCGGAGAACAGTGTATTTTTCAATACGTACTTTCTCCTTGAACATATCCTTGATCTGTGCAAACATTGCAAACGGATCATGGGATAGCTCCATAAACTGCTTTTGGAGGTCCGCCTCCATGCAGCCCAGCATGACACACGCAACGTCGATAGAATCGCTAAGGTGTTTCTGGTACGCATCCTTAACGACCCTCGTTGCGTTGGCAGCTGGCTCCTCAGGGATAGCCTTATCAAGGACGTACTCCCTGCGTTCCATTTTTAACACAAGTCGTAAATTTTTGTCCCAGTCTAGATAATTTGTCCCGTTGAGTTTACACTTCTCGAGTATAGTCGTCAAAGACAAATTAGACGAATTCGTTGAATTACTAGCCATTTCTACACGAAGAAAGTAAATTTAATCAGAATGGTTGAATAAATTTACGAAGATCCGAATTAAATCAAGATCCCTTATTCGTCATTTGAAGTGCGCTAAGGCGCACCGCTCCAATTGACTTATTTAGGTAGGACATCCTGTCCAATTACAACCCGTGTAACTCTTAGTCAGGGTATGTGTAAAACACACGGCTTACCCTTCCGATTCCCCAGCTCGACCTCAGGCCAAGAATCGTGGTTGAGTCAACCAACTTTCACTAACGAGTTAACTTTGTGCAGATGCTCCGCTAAGGCGCACCACATCCCACAAAGTTTACCATTCCCATCTAGAACCCATTCGATCGATGCTCCGCTAAGGCGCACGACACCGATAAAATGTTTCTACATGGGTGTGAATTTGGGTGGCATCTCACTTGACTCAAATTAACTTGTAATTTGGTTGTGTTTAATAATTCGAAAGTATTTGGCACAATTACAAACCCATCATCAACAACCCGTGTTGTGACGTTTCTAATTGTATCACATACTATCTTCATTTGAATCCGTCATTTGCAACCCGTGCAAACACGTTTCAAATTTGAACTCATCCATCACAACCCGTGTGATGATAGTTCACAACGCTTTAAACATGCAAACAATTAAAGTTGATTTTAATCTTTGCATGTGAGGTGATCGTTTATAAACTTATAAGCTAATCATGCAAGCATGCAATTAATTAAATAATTCAAGCTAGCATCTATAAAGCGTTAAATATGCATTTTATAGCCCATCCTAATCTTAGGATTCTACGAGTCTTCATATCTTCTCGTCTTTCTCATTCGGGCTCCCACTAGCTCTTGGACTTCCTCCAAGACTGTCATCATGCTCGATTTTCTATCCTTCTTGTCTTTGAGTAATAATTACAATTAATACTCGGTTCGTAGACCGGATAAAAAATAATTACACTTTATGGGCTCGAATAAAAGAATAATCACACGCTAACACTAACGGTATGCAAACCGTGAAAGCGATAAATCTAATGGGCTACTAATGCATCATACATTTCATCACATCATCCAACATGTTATCACATAAACATGTTATCAAATAATATGCAATAATTCCGGTTTTAATTTTGCCAAGTTGCTTGGTCGGGTTTATCGAAACTAGACCTTTTCGAAAAACGGTTTATCGAAACCGATCAAATTTTGAAAGTTTTCGAAATATTGGATCGCGGGTTCGTGACATGGATCAAACACCACACACAAACCAAGTCGGGCCAAGCCAATGGGCCGAGGGCCCATTGGGCCGAGCCCAACTATGCACGGCCCGGTTTGGGCCTTGGAAGGCCCAAACCCGGCTTGCCGCCACTCTTGGCCTCGGCCGAGAGTGGGGACGGGCCCGGTCACCGCCGGCCTCACCGGCCTCCGGTGACCTCCGTCCGGTACCTCCGATCCGGCTCCCCGAGAGTCTCTTCTCGGACCCGACAAATCCAATAATTTCCGAAAAATTCCAAATTTAATATATTTTTCAAAAATAACCTATTTCATGCAAATTTCCCGAAAAGCATTAAAACCATGTTATCAACATTTGGCATGCATATAATCACAAAACCGAAATAAATTCAACAAGACAAAGATTAAGAGGGTAACCAACCCTCTGATACCACTGTAGGGTTTTGGAGCGTTCTAGATCGTCATCGTGATAGCGGAAGCAATAAAAAGATAATCTACTCCAAACCTTGTCCAAGAACATTTAAACCATTAAATCCCAAAGCAAAATCTATTCCACAAGATGTTTACCTTTAAGTCTTGTTTGAATCGATAAAGAAGAACGTTCGGATCTTCTTCTCTAAAGCAATTCCACACCAAGAGGATGATCTTCAAGATCCTTCACTTAATTGCCTACTAGAACAATTAAATGAAGAACAAGAGAGCAAGATGGAGGAGAAGAACAAGGGGTGGCCGGCCACACTAGAGAGAGAGAGAGATTTTGTGAGTGTTTTGTGATTAAAATGATTAATGAATCAAAGTCTTGCATTTAATCCATCATCCAACTCACAAGTATGGGTTTAAAGTGATTGGTATGGGCTTAAAGGTGCTTTAACCCATACCCCTTAAATCACTCACCTCTTAATCCACAACCACCAACTAAGCATGGTGTTGTGTGGCCCCCACAATGGCCCCACCAAGTGGGCCGGCCATATGGCCTTATTGGGCCGGCCATTAGGCTTCATGGGCCGAGCCCAATGGGCCCTCCCGTGTTGTCTCATGCCGCGTCCAAAAGTTTCCCGACCTTTTGTCGTTACTTATCAAACAAAATCCGACGTGATATCGACGAAAAACTCAATTTTTCTCGATTCGCTAATTATTCTCTCAAACCGAACCTATGGCACAAAACCTCCAGTTTTGTCCATATACTTCTCCTTAAGAAACATCCATGTTTCCTTGTCTCAAGTTATCCGTCTTGTATGTGTGTGACCCTCTAGGCTCATGCCACTGTTGGAAGATCGGCGCAAGACTCGCTCTTGCCCGATCCATCATAAGTGGTCTCTAGTAAAACATTATGATTACCCAAGGTGCACGATGATCGATAATTCGACTTAACCTTTGTGCGTACAAGTCACCATCCTTTTATCTCTAGATATCCCGATTGATCTCAAGGCATAGAGTCGTCTCCCTTGTTCAATCAATCATTGTTACTTGATATGCGAGATGACTGAGGACTGATAACCCGTATCATTTGCATGGCCATGCTTTTCCTCTCAGTCAGTCTCCATCAAGAGGCCTTCTAACGGATATCTTTCCCATACCGTAGTATGAGGGATAAATCCCTTAGCCGTCTTTCGTGTCACTCATGCAACCCGTTCCGCCACCCAATCATGCCCTTCATAGCAATCCTTTTACAGAAAGCGTTTGGCGCAAGTTAAAGCCGTACGTTCATTGCACAGTGATCACAAAGACTCCTTGGTCTAAGGACGTCGTGACAAGCTATCGCATCTGAATATGTTTATGGCTTAATCTATGAAAACACTATTCAATGCGGGTCGTCCGATATCAATCACCTCATGATATCTATGATATGGTTCCAGGATCCCACATCCTTATGACAAGTAGAACTACGTCATTAAGAACCATCCTCATACTGGTCGCTTTCAAGGAAGCATAGGTTGACCAGGGACTCGTTAAGTGTGATCCGTATAGATTTATGGTTCTACTACTTTAGTGGTCATAAATCAGATCATGCTTAACATATTACTTCAACACATAAGTAATATAAAGCCGTTTATATTTATACATTACAAACGATGATATTTGTACATAGACGTTTACAGGCTAATACCAATTGGACTAGGGCACAAATGTTATCACAGCAGATATCACCTCATCAGAGTAATCATAAATAGAGGTGATGTGGAGATTAAGCACGATTCCACTGATGATAATATGGCCGATCCCTTGACAAACGCTCAGCCGCAGCCTAGGCATGAGGAACATGCAAGGTCTATGGGAGTAGATCGGAACTTAGATTGGAACAAGGGGCAAATGGGAGATTGTTAGAGTTATGCCCAAGTCCAATATAAAAGTGATCTGCAGATGTAATATTTTATCATCTTTCCGAATAAATAAATCGGCATTATATTACTAATGTGTTGTAGTAATTTATTAGATGTAATTTGATCTGTATCATTATATGTGTCATCACTAATAGTATAACTACATATTAGAAAGAATTACATTTAATGTATCCCTGGTCAGTTTAAGGTTTATAAGAAGCAGCTAGTATGAGGCTAACTCTTTTTTATCACACTCTACTGATCATGGCAAGGTAGTGTCGGAGTTAGATCATAGGTATCATTCGGGGAATGATATTGGACGACCCGTTGGTGAGTATGTAGCATAGATATTGTCATAGCATACTCACATATCGTAGTTTGTCATTGTATCCTTAGACCGAGGAGACTTTGTGATCGCTATGTGATAAGTATCTAGGTGTGACCTAGTCTAACGTTACCTGTGAAAGGCTAGCCATAAGGGCTTGGATTGGCTCAGTTATAAGTTACATGAGTGAACTCGAAAGACGGCTAAGGGATTTATCCCTCATATTCCGATATGGGAATGATATATGTTTAGGCTACTTGATGAGTATGACTGAAAGAAGTTGCATGGCCATGCGGGAGATACTTAGTATCAATTTTCTATCATCTCATATATCGAGAAACATTGATTAATTAAATAAGGATGACGGTTCTATGCCTTATGATCAGTATGGATATCGGGCGATAAAAGGATAGTGACATGGACGATAAGGGTTTTGAGGATCCAAAGAATAAGGGAAAAATTTGTAAGTTGCTCAAATCAATTTACGGTTTGAAGCAAGAATCTCGGAGTTGGAACCAACGTTTTGATGAAGCTGTGAAACAGTTTGGCTTCATCAACAACGGTGATGAACCTTGCATATATAAAAAGGCAGATGGGAGTAAGGTAGTCTTTTTGGTGATCTATGTCGATGAAATATTGCTCATTGGAAACGACGTCCCTACCTTTCTTTTGACAAAGGCTTGGTTAGGTGAGTGTTTCGCAATGAAGGACTTAGGCGAGACTTCTTATATCTTGGGGATCAAAATATATAGAGATCGTGCCAAGCGGGTCTTGGGCTTAAGTTAGAGCACCTATATAGACAAAGTGTTGAGAAGATTCTCGATGCAAAATTCCAAGAAGAGACTGCTACCCATGCGTCATGGCATAAAGCTTAGTAAGAGTCAGTGTGCTGAGACACCTGAAGAGCTAAAAAGGATGAATGAGATCCCATATGCTTCGGCAATAGGGTCCATAATGTATGCCATGATATGCACGAGACCGGATGTCTCGTTTGCCTTAAGCTATACCAGTAGACATCAATCCAAACCTGGTGAGGAACACTTGATTGCAGTCAAAGCAATTCTCAAATATTTGAGAAAAACCAAGGACGCTTTTCATGTATACGGGGGAAGGAGTGATGATGATCTAGTCGTCAAAGGATATGTTGACGCTAGTTTCCAGACAGACCCTAATGACTTTAAGAGTCAGTTAGGATATGTGTTTACGTTGAACGGTGGAGCATTCACCTTGAAAAGCAAGAAATAGGACACCATTGCCGGCTCAACAACGGAAGCTGAGTACATTGCTGGATCAGAAGCAGCAAAGGAGGTTGTATGGATCAGGAGTTTCATGGCTGGGTTAGGTGTAATTCAAAACCCAACTAACCCAGTAGACTTATTTTGTGACAACACCAGGGCCATTGCGCAAGCTAAGGAACCCAGAGCACATGACAGATCCAAGCATGTACTCAGGAAGTATCACATCATCCGGGACATAGTTGTTAGAGGTGACGTGAAGATTCACTACGTTGCATTTGATGATAACACAGCCGACCCCTTAACCAGAGCTCTTCCTCTAGCAAAACATGATAAACATGTTAGGCCAATGGGGATAGACTGGGACTTAGATTGGAACTAGGGACAAGTGGGAGATTGATAGCATTTTTGTGCCCTAGTCCAATTTCTAGTAGTCTATAAATGTCTATGTATATTAATAATCGTTTTTAATAAATAAAACGGCTTTGTATTACTTATGTGTTGAAGTAATATGTTGGGCATGATCTGATTTATGACCACTAAAATAGTAGAACCATAAATCTGTACGGATCACACTTAACAAGTCCCTGGTCAAAATACGCTTCGATTGAAGCGACCAGTATAAGGATGGTTCTCAATGACGTAGTTCTGCTTATCATAGGGATGTGGGATCCCAGAATCATATCATAGATATCATGAGGTGATTGGTATCGGACGATCCGCTTTGAATAGTGTTTCATAGATTAAGCCATGAACATATTCAAATGCGATAGCTTACACAATATCCTTAGACCAATGAGTTTTTGTGATCACTATGCGGTCGACGTACGGCTTTGACTTGCGCCTAACGCTTTCCGTAACTGGATTGCCATAACGGGCATGATTTGGTGGCGGAACGGATTGCATGAGTAACACGAAAGACAGCTAAGGGATTTATCCCTCGTACTACGGTGTGGGAAAGATATTCGTTTAGGCCACTTGATCGAGAGTGACTGAGAGGAAGTGCATGGCCATGCCAGTGATACGAGTTATCAGTTCTCAGTCGTCTCGCATATCAAGTAACGATGATTGATTAAACAAGGATGACGACTCTATGCCTTGTGATCAATCAGAATGTCTAGAGATAATAGGATAGTGACTTGTACGCATAAGGTTAAATCGAATTATTGATCATCATGCACCTTGGGGTAATCATAATGTCTTACTAGAGGCCACTTATGATAGATCGGGCAAGAGAGATCTCTTGTGATGATCTACCAACGGTGGCATGAGCCTAGAGGGTCACACACATACAATATGGAAAACTTGAGACAAGGAAAGATTGGCGTTTCTTGAGGAGCAAGACATTGCCAAAACTGAGGGTTTTAGGCCATGGGTTCGGTTTTGTGAGAATGATTAGCGAATCGAGAAAACTGAGTTTGTCGTAGATATCGCGTCGGAATTTGTTTGATAAGTGACGACAAAGGGTCGGATAATTTTTGGACACGGCACGCGACCGCATGGGCGAGCCCATTGGGCTCGGCCTATGAGGTCACTTGGCCGGCCCATTAAAGACCCAACAAAGGCCCAATAAGCATGGCTTGGCCGACCCACTTTGTGGGGCCAAGTATGGGGCCACACACCATGCTTAGTTGGTGTTGTTGATTATGATGAAGAGTGATTTATGGGATTAGGTGGTGACATGCCTTTTAACCCATGCCTTCATCATTAGTTACTTTATCAATCGACTTTTAATATATGATAAAGTATACAAAATATCACAGCACAAGAAGAGCTCTCATTCTCTCTCTCTCTCTCTCTCTCTCTCTCTCTCTCTCTCTCTCTCTCTCTCTCTCTCTCTCTCTCTCTCTCTCAAAGTGGCCGGCCACTTCCTCCCCTCCTTCTCCCTTCCTTTGCTCTCTTGTTCTTCACACTCTAGTTCTAGTAGGCTAAGTGTGTTGGATCAAAAGGATCATCCTATTGGTGTGGACTTGCTCTAGAGAAGGAGATCATCTTGTTCTTCTTTCTTGATTCAACAAACCCAAAAGGTAAACTCTTGTGTAATAGTTTTTTCCTTGAGATTTAATGGTTTATGTTCTTGGACATATTTTGGAGTTTATATTGTTGTTGCTTCTGTTATTTTGATCATCTTGATAGCTCCAAATCCCTACACTATTTTTCTAGTATCCTAGGATCCTTAGGAAGGGCATAGTTATACATGTTCTTTTTACATTTGTATATTGTGAATGTATGAACGTATGGATAGTTTTATATGCATTAGTTTATATATGTTTAGCTATCACCCACATGTGAAGATTAAAACCGGAATTTAATCGGACTTGCATGTAATTTGTTAAGGAATCATCCTTGCATGGATTTGTAACTGATGATTCCAGTTAAGATTGTATCGATATACAATCAGGAGTATAAAAACACTTATTCGCAAATAATTACAAGTCAAGCGTGATACCATCCAAGTTTGGACACTCAAAAGGACTTTGAGCCTATGGATGTCGGTACGCCTCCGCGTAACATTCATAGAGGAGAAGTCTGAATGAGTTGGGCAGTTCTATGTGGATGCGTGCGCCTCCGCGTAGTAGCCACATTAGTTCTGATCATATTCGAAATTTGGTAAACTTGTCTACGATTTTCAGCTAGGGCTGACCTAGGGTATCAGTATAGGGTATGTCGTGTACTTTTAAGTACAAACCCTAGCCAGGAATTACATGGACTTGTAATTGGATGTGTTCCTACCTTGGTTCTCTCAGTTGAAGCGGTGAGCCTTTGTTCACTTCAATTGAGGGTATACGAGGATCCTGGTTCAGATTCTAAAATCTAGAATCAGACAAGTGTTTTATAACTGGATCTCTAACCTGAATTTTAATTAATATTGATTAAAATTTATATTTCCTAAAGCAAAATCAAAGCACACAATGAGTCGCAGAGATATATCCTTGGAATGATAGAATCTCTGGACAGGTACTGGTTTTGAGAAGGTTTCTCAAAAGTACACAAAAGGAATTTTCATTGGCCTACCTATCCCTTTACGATCAGCTAATAACACCACTAGAGCTCTTAGAGTTGCATTCAAGAAGCACTCTAACACTCTGGATAATGTGGATTATGAAAGCTGGGTTGCAGAGAGATGGAATCTCTAAGGGAAACAGATGATTATGGATGCAAATGGTCTGATTGGCTATCTCTATGAGAAGACAAGAATCGAAAGACTCTCTCTAATCAAGGATTTGCACTCCTGCGATTGTAAGCGGGAAATTCCATAAGTCAGAATTCTACGTTGTATGATGGGATCAATTTAATGATCTAAGCATATGCAACATGGAATTGATCGGAGGTACATTCAGAACTAGATTCCGATGTTCCAGAGGTCAAGAAAGGGATAAGCTTTGACAAAGTTAATGCTAACAAGGGTGAGGCCCTTTAGCAAGGTTGAAGAAGATTAAGAGACACCCATGGTCCAAAAAACCAAGTCTAATTCCAAACGCACAGATGTCGTCTTGTTTCTTCAAGTAAGGTGGTCATAAGAAAAAGGACTGTATATGATAACAAGATGAGTTGAGGGAGAATGTAGAGGATCCACATTTCTCAAGAACTTATGTTACAAGCTTGTCTAATTCTGAATCATGACTATGGAGTACTACATAACACATTCAATGTGTAGGATTTTGAAAGTAGAAGAGAATCGATCAAGGGAGAGATGATCCTAAAAGTAAGTAATACCAGTAGGAGTTGTTGTAATGATCATTGAATTGACTATGCCCAATGCGCTTAGTCTTGGCATATGAAAGTGTACCTGGTTTTATCATGAACATAATTTCGGTTCTTGTTGAACAAGATGATATCATGCTGTTTATTAATGGCATTTATTATATCGACCGAAATGACATTCATTATGCAAGTACTCCAGAAGGTTATTAGTCACTATGTGCAAAGCGTAGTTGATACTAGTGAAAGGTCAATCTGTAACATAAACAGCAAACGGTTGAACCGAATGGTTCGAACCGGATTCTAATCTGGCATCGTTGTTTAGACTACAGAAATAAGAAGCACACATCAACACTCTATGAGTGTGGACCTTTAAGTCCAATTGAATTCAATTCGGTTTGATGATGCGAATCTTGTTTGATGGATAAATAAGAAACGTATATCAACACTTTATGAATGTGGACTTATAAGTCCAATTGAATTCAATTCAGTTTGATGATGCGAAGCTTGTTTAGTGGGTAAAATGACATATACGCTCTTAACAAGTAGAGTTGAAAAGCGAGTGACCATTAGGGTCTAACACATCCTGGTGTGTTGAGATCTCTAAGGTCACAAGGCCAGAACAATCAACTTGGAAATAAGTGTTGAAAGCGTTTGGATTGAATCCAAATGACTAAATACCTAACCAAGTCGAAATCAATCATGTTGGGGATCAGGAGATCCAGTCATGGTAGACTCTGCTTAGAACACCATTTTAATGGAGTGTCTGAACGTGGAAATCGAACCCAAGAAGATGTGGTTCGTTCCATGAAGAACCTAGTGATTCACACAATCTTATTCAGATTTTGTGCTCTAGGGTCAACTATATTCAAGATGAATAAGGCTCCAATGAAGACAATGAATTGTATACCATTTGACACTCATCTAGATTCTCCGACCCGTGAGTGGGTGCGCCTACGCGTAGCATTCATGGGGTGTAGGTTAGATGAGATGGTCAGTTTTATTTGGATGCGTGCGCCTTCGCGTAGTAGCCAAATAAGAACTGAACCATAGTCCAATTTGGCATGGGAACATTTCGGTATGACCATATGACACTCATTTACTTTCCAGTACCCATGGATGCCTGCGCCTTTGCGTAGTATTCAATGGGAAGCGAGCTGGATGAGATGGTCAGTTTTGTGGATGTGTGCGCCTTCGCGTAGTATCTAGACAAGAAATGAACCATAGTGAGACATGGTAGAGGAAATATCCCAGCACGAGTTTTCCGTAGTGGATTGGGATGGCAAGGTAGTTTGCATCCGGATCATATGAGAATGTCTTCATAGAGTATCCTTAGGAAACTAATAGATACAAATTTCAAGAACCAAGCGAGAACAAAGTATTGTTGCTCGAGGTAGTGTCTTTTGAAAATAGGATTTAATTTCCAAAAGGGCGAGTGGGAGTAATGTGCATCTTGAAGAAATTCAGGCACCTCACTTAGACACTATGGAGTTTGGTGGAGCCTGATCAGCTGAATAAGAGAATCATACAGTTCAAGTAATTATTCCTGAAAGTCCAATAAGTCTGAAAGAACATGTCAGCTACCCGTCAGATACAAACTCAAGGTATCCGAGAGTAATGACATGGTCGTGGATTTCAATAATCCAGCAACCTTTCAAGAGGGAATGGACATTCCTGACTCTGAGAAATGGCTAGGGGGCATAAGAGAAGAAAACCAATCCATGTAGGGTAACCAAGTTGGAAACTTGGTTAATCCAACCAATGTGTGTAAAAACCCATTGGTTGTGAATAAGTCTTTAAGGTCAAGACATACATGGATGATGAAATCAATCCAGAATTCTTTTGCAATGAATAGTGGAAAGATTACAAGTTGCAGAAATCCATTTATGGATTACAGCAGGCTTCTCAGAGATTGGAACCTTGTGTACTCAAGAAGACTAGTGGGAGTCCGATGGTTTTCAATACACAGTTACATCTTTTGTGTTTTGCTCCGAACCCAGTTCAGACGAGAAGACCTCCGTCTGGAGCAAAACATTTTTCCCATCTCGCTGGACAGACTCTGCGGACCAGTCAGCTTCTCATCCTTGTATCTCCCAATCCAGATCTCTTTTGGAAAATCAGTATTTCACAAAAGTTTTAGCCCTTTGAAATATCTTTCTAAGGCCGCCAGTTTCAGGTCAATCGGAGCTCGGAAGAAGCGGCCATGGCTCACGCAATGTTGGTCACCGGAACTGGACAATCTGGACAGTTTCTCCATTTTTGCCTTTATTCTTTGTTGAATCAAGAAAGAAGAACTATATGATCTTCTTCTCTAGAGCAAGTCCACACCAAGAGGATGATTCTTAAGATCCTTCGCTTAAAGCCTACTTGAACAATTAAGTGAAGAACAAGAGAGCAAGAAGAGAGAGCAAGAGGAGATGGCCGGCCAAGAGAGAGAAAAAGTGAGGTTGTGAGTGTGAGTTGTGTCTTCATTTGTCTACTTCATCAACACATAAGGCATGGGTTACTAAAGTTACAACTGATGAAAGCATGGGTTAAAGGCAAGTCATTGCCCATACCCCTTAAATCACTCACCTCTTAATCAACAACACCAACTAAGCATGGTGTGTGTGGCCCCCACCCTTTGACCCACCAAGGTGGCCGACCACTTGGGCTTATTGAGCCTTATTTGGGCCCTTGTTGGGCCGGCTAGGTGACCCCATGGGCCGAGCCCAATGGGCTTGCCCATGTGGTCGCGTGTCGTGTCCAAAAAGTTGTCTGACCCTTTTTGTCGTTACTTATCAAACAAAGTCCGACGCGACATCGACGAAAATCTCAGTTTTCTCGATTCGCTAATTATTCTCTCAAACCGAACCCATGGCCCAAAAACTTCAGTTTTGTCCAAGTATTGCTCCTCAAGAAACGTTAAGGTTTCCTTGTCTCAAGTTATCCGTCTTGTATGTGTGTGACCCTCCAGGCTCATGCCACCATTGGCAGATCAGCGCAAGAGATCTCTCTTGCCCGATCCATCATAAGTCGTCTCTAGTAAGACATTATGATTACCCAAGGTGCATGATGATCGATGATTCGATTTAACCTTGTGCGTACAAGTCACTATCCTATTATCTCTAGACATCCCGATTGATCACAAGGCTTAGAGTCGTCATCCTTCTTCAATCAATCATTGTTACTTGATATGTGAGATGGCTGAGAACTGATAACCCGTATCACTGGCATGGCTATGCTCTTTCTCTTAGTCACTCTCGATCAAAAGGCCTTAACGGATATCTTTCACATACCGTAGTACGAGGGATAAATCCCTTAGCCGTCTTTCGTGTCACTCATGCAATCCGTTCCGCCACCCAATCATGCCCGTTATTGCAATCCTGTTACAGAAAGCGTTAGGCGCAAGTTAAAGCCGCACGTCGACTGCATATCGATTACAAAAACTCCTTGGTCTAAGGATATCGTGACAAGCTATCGCATTTGAATATGTTCATGACTTAATCTACGAAACACTATTCAAAGCGGGTCGTCCGGTATCAATCACCTCATGATATCTATGATATGATTCCGGGATCCCTCATCCCTATGACAAGCAGAACTACGTCATTGAGAACCATCCTCATACTGGTCGCTTCAATTGAAGCGTATATTGACCAGGGACTCGTTAAGTATGATCCGTACAGATTTATGGTTCTACTACTTTAGTGGTCATAAATCAGATCATGCTTAACATATTACTTCAACACATAAGTGATACAAAGCCGTTTTATTCATTACAAACGATGACAAACTATTACAGACATTTACAGACTATTCCAATTTGAACCTAAGGCACAAATGCTATCAGTACTTAGTATAGTGGATCAATCACATGTGTCATGCACAAGACCGGATGTCTTATTTTGCCCGATCAATCACATGTGTCTGTCGTAACCCCGGTGAGCTTCACTGGACAGCGGTTAATAGTACCCTCGTGTACTTCAGAGGCACTAAGGATATTATCCGGACCGGCAATGATCAGTTAGATAATAGTCAGGATATGTGTGGGGTTTGAGTGACGCTCATAAGCAGGAATGATTCCAGACTAGCCACTATTATTGATTTTGCAAACGAAGGCTGAGTATATAGATGTTGAGGAAACAGCTAAGGTGACCATATGGGTTAGAGGCTTCTAACCGGATGAGATGTAATGTCGCGAACGTCTGATATGGTAAGCTTATTGTGTGAAAACTCAGGGTCGTACCTATTGCTCAAGAGCCTAGATTCCACAACAGATCCAAACATATACTCAGTCGATATCACCTCATCAGAGATATCACAGATAGATGTGATGTGGAGATTAAGGGCAATTCAACTGATGATAATATGGTCGATCCCTTGACGAAGGCTAAACCGCAACCTAAGCATGAGGAACATGCGAGGTCTATGGGAATAGAATGGAACTTAGCTTGGAACTAGGGGCAAGTGGGAGATTGTTAAAGTTGTGCCCAAGTCCAATATAAAAGTTTTCTACAGTTATAATGTTTTATCATCTTTCCGAATAAATAAATCGGCATCATAATACTAATGTATTGTAGTAATATATTGGATGTAATTTGATATGTATCATTAGTGTGTTATCACTAATAGTAGAACTGCATATCACACAGAATTACATTTATTGAGTCCATGATTAGTTAAGAAGCAGTCAGTATGAGGCTAACCCTTTATGATCATGATCTACTGATCATGGCAGGGATCTGCCGGAGTTAGATCATAGATATCATCAGGGAGATGGTATTGGACGACCCGATGGTGAGTATGCAACATAGATACTGTCATGAGCATACTCACAGATCGTAGCTTGTCATTATATCCTAAGACCAAAGAGTCTTTGTGATCACTATGTAATGAATCTCTAACTTTGACCTAGTCTAACATTACCTATAATAGGGTAGCCATAAGGGCTCTGATTGACTTGGTTATGAATTACATGAGTGAACTCGAAAGACGGTTGAGGGATTTATCACCTATACACCGGTATGGGAAAGATATTTGTTTGGGCCACTTGATGAGTATGACTGAAGAAATAGCATGGCCATGCAGGAGATACTTAGTATCAGTTTTCAGTCATCTCAAATATCAAGAAAGAATGATTGATAAATTAGAATGACGATTCTATGTCTTTTGATCAATCTAGATATCGGTATAATAAAAGGATAGTGACATGTACCATAAGAGGTTAAATAAAATCATCGATATTCATGGACGTTGGTGTAGGGTTTTGGAGCGTTCTTTAACATCGAGATAGCGGAACCATTTAACAAATCAACTCCAAACCTTGTCCAAGAACATTGAACCATTAAATCCCAAGGCAAAATCTATTCCACAAGAAATTTACCTTTTAAGTCTTTGTTGAATCGATTAAGAAGAACTTTGTGATCTTCTTCTCTAGAGCAAGTCCACACCAAGGGGATGGTCTTCAAGATCCTTCACTCAATGCCTACTAGAACAATTAAATGAAGAACAAGAGAGCAAGAAGAGAGGAGAGCAAGGGGTGGCCGGCCAAGGAGAGAGAGAGAATTGTGTAATTAATTATTTGATCTTTCTCTACTTCATCAATCTCATAAGCATGGGTCAAAAGGTGATTGGTATGGGCTTAAAGGTGTCAATACCTATACCCCTTAAATTACTCACCTCTTAATCAACATTCACCAACTAAGCATGGTGTGTTGTGGCCCCCACCTTTGGGCCCAACAAAGTGGTCGGCCATGTAGGGCTTATTGGGCCCAAAATGGGCCCTTGTTGGGTCGGCCATGTCACCTCATGGGCCGAGCCCAATGGGCTCGCCCATGTGGTTTCGTGCCGTGTCCAAAAGTTGCCCGACCCTTTTTGTCGTTACTTATCAAACAAAATCCGACGCGACATCGACGAAAAATCTCAGTTTTCCCGATTCGCTAATTATTCTCTCACACCGAACCTATGGCCCAAAACCTTCAGTTTTGTCCATGTATTGCTCCTCAAGAAACGTTAAGGTTTCCTTGTCTCAAGCTATCCGTCTTGAATGTGTGTGACCCTCTAGGCTCATGACACCGTTGGCAGATCGGCACAAAAGATCTCTCTTGTCCGATCCATCATAAGTGGTCTCTAGTAAGACGTTATGTTTACCCAAGGTGCATGATGATCGATGATTCGATTTAACCTTGTGCGTACAAGTCACTATCCTATTATCTCTAGACATCCCGATTGATCACAAGGCTTAGAGTCGTCATCCTTGTTCAATCAATCATTGTTACTTGATATGTGAGATGGCTGAGAACTGATAACCCGTATCACTGGCATGGCCATGCTCTTTCTCTCAGTCACACTCGATCAAGAGGCCTTTAACGGATATCTTTCACAAACCGTAGTACGAGGGATAAATCCCTTAGCCGTCTTTCGTGTCACTCATGCAATCCGTTTCGCCACCCAATCATGCCCGTTATTGCAATCCTGTTAGGGAAAGCGTTAGGCGCAAGTTAAAGCCGCACGTACATTGCATAGCAATCACAAAGACTCCTTGGTCTAAGGATATCATGACAAGCTATCGCATTTGAATATGTTCATGGCTGAATCTATGAAACACTATTCAAAGTGAGTCGTCCGATATCAATCACCTCATGATATCTATGCTATGATTCCGGGATCCCTCATTCCTATGACAAGTAGAACTACGTCATTGAGAACCATCCTCATATTGGTCGCTTCTATTGAAGCGTATATTGACCAGGGACTCGTTAAGTGTGATCCGTACAAATTTATGGTTCTACTACTTTAGTGGTCATAAATCAGATCATGCTTAACATATTACTTCAACACATAAGTAATACAAAGCTGTTTTATTTATTACAAACGATGATAATTATACATAGACAATTACAGACTACTAGCAATTGGACTAGGGCACAAAAATGCTATCAATCTCCTACTTGCCCCTAGTTCCAATCTAAGTCCTAGTCTATACCCATTGACCTAACATGTTTATCATGTTTCCCTTGAGGAAGAGCCTTAGTTAAGGGGTCGGATGTGTTATCATCAGATGTAACGTAGTGGATCTTCACGTCACCTCTAGCAACAATGTCGCGGATGATGTGATACTTCCTGAGTACATGATTGGATCTTCATGTGCCCTGTGTTCCTTAATTTGCGCAATGGCCCCGGTGTTGTCATAATATAAGTCTACTAGGTTAGATGGGTTTTGAATTACACCTAACCCAGCCATGAAACTCCTGATCCATACAGCCTCTTTTGCCGTTTCCGATGTAGCAATGTACTCAGCTTCCGTCATAGAGTCGGCAATGGTGTCCTGCTCCTTGCTTTTCCAGCTGAATGCTCCACCGTTCAACGTAAACACATATCCCAGCTGACTCTTAAAGTCATCGGGGTCTGTCTGGAAACTAGCGTCGACATATCTTTTGACGACTAGATCATCATTTCTTCCCCCGTATACAAGAAAAGCGTCTTTGGTTTTTCTCAAATATTTGAGAATCGCCTTGACGGCAATCCAATGTTCCTCACCGGGTTTGGATTGATGTCTACTGGTACAGCTTAGGGCAAACGAGACATCCGGTCTCGTACATATCATGGCATACATTATGGACCCTATAGCCGAAGCATATGGGATCTCATTCATTCTTGCTAGCTCTACAGGTGTCTCAGCACACTCCTTCTTGCTAAGTTTTATGCCATGACGCATGGGCAGCAGTCCTTTCTTTGAAATATGCATTGAGAATCTTCTAAGCACTTTGTTTATATAGGTGCTTTGACTTAAGCCCAAGACCCGCTTGGCACGGTCTCTATATATCTTGATCCCCAAGATGTAAGAGGCCTCGCCTAAGTCCTTCATTGCGAAACACTCACCTAACCAAGTCTTTGTTAAGAGCAAGGTAGGGACGTCGTTTCCAATGAGCAGTATGTCATCAACATAGAGTACCAAGAAGACTACTTTGCTCTCATCTGCCTTTTTATATACGCAAGGTTCATCATCGTTCTTGATGAAGCCAAACTGTTTCACAACTTCATCAAAACGCTGATTCCAACTCCGAGATGCTTGCTTCAAACCATAAATTGATTTGAGCAACTTGCAAATCTTTCCCTTATTCTTAGAATCCTCAAAACCCTCAGGTTGGGACATATAAACGTCCTCACCTAACCTCCCATTGAGGAAGGTGGTTTTGACGTCCATTTGCCATAACTCATAGTTATGATACGCTGCTACGGCAAGTAGAATGCGGATAGATTTGACCATAGCTATTGGAGAAAAGGTCTCTTCATAGTCAATTCTGTGGACTTGCCTATAACCTCTTGCTACCAGTCTTGCTTTATAGGTCTGAGGTTTGCCATCCATGTCTATCTTTATTTTAAAGATACATTTACACCCAATGACTTTTACGTCAGGGGTTTGATCCACCAAGTCCCACACATGATTATCTGACATGGATTGCATTTCTTCCCTCATGGCTTCCAGCCATTTCTCAGAGTCGGTTCCGTCCAAGGCCTCTCGAAAGGTAGTTGGATCATTGTCCACTAACACTAAATCATCGCCTCCAGTTACTAGGAAACCGTATCTGATAGGTGCATGACTTATCCTTTCAGACCGCCTTGGACCGTCCTCATTAACTGTAGCTATTGGTTCTTGCTCAACGACCACTTCTGGCTCTACTTCTTCCAATGGGTTGTCCAGTGGTTCCCGAGTGACTATCTCATCTAGAACTTCATCAAGATGAACAGCCCTCCCACTAACTGTCTTGGAAATAAATTCATTTTCCAAGAATGTCCCACCTCGAGCGACAAAAACTTTATTTTCGCTCGGTTTGTAGAAGTAGTATCCTTTTGTTTCTTTTGGATATCCGACGAAAGTGCACTTATCTGATCTTGGTTCGAGCTTGGTTGCAAGCAACCGTTTTACATAAGCCTCGCAACCCCTGATTTTTAGGAAGGACAAAATGGGTTCCTTCCCGTACCATTTCTCGAATGATGTCCCTTCCACTGCTTTCGCGGAGCACTGTTTATTATGAATGCGGTCGTTTGCAGAGCGTAACCCCAGAAGGAGATCAGGAGATCAGTGAGACTTAACATCGATCGAACCATATCCAACAATGTCTGATTCCTTCGCTCGGACACACCATTGAGTTGCGGTGTTCCTGGCGGAGTCCACTAAGATAGTATTCCACTTTCAGTAAGATGACTAAGAAACTCCTCGGATAAGTATTCTCCACCCCGATCAGAACGGAGTGCCTTGATACTCTTTCCGAGTTGGTTTTCTACTTCAGTCCTAAACTCCTTGAATATATGTCTCATGAGATAGACATAATCATATCTACTGAAATCATCAGTAAATGTGATAAAGTAGCCTAAACCACCTCTGGCTGGTGTACTCATTGGTCCACATACGTTTGAATGTATTAGACCCAATTGATCACCTGCCCTCTCACCTAAACCAGTAAAGGGCGCTTTAGTCATCTTGCCCATTAAACAAGCTTCGCATCTATCAATCGTTTGGAATTCGAATTAACTTAGAAGTCCGCGCTTATGAAGCGCTGAGATGCGTTTCTCATTTATGTGACCTAGACAACAATGCCAGATTAGATTTTGGTCTAAATCATTAGCTTTAAACCTCTTAGCATTTATATTATAGAGCATGTTGGATCTCGAGTTTTACATATTCAATATGTATAAACCTCCAGCATTTCCATAAAACATGTTGTTGCGCATAATATTAAAAAACCCGTTCTTAATATCAAAATAATAACCTTCTTTTTCAAGAAGAGATATTGATATAATATTCCTGCTGAAAGCGGGTACGCAAACCACATCAGAAAGTTCAATTACAAGCCCACTGGGAAAAACAAGGTTAACAGAACCCACGACAGTTGCGGTAACTCTCACGTTGTTCCCAACTCTTAGGTCCACCTCGTTTTCCCCCATATCTCTTCTACTATGCAACACCTGCACATCCGCACAGACATGAGACTCAGCTCCAGTGTCTAGTACCCAAGCATTTATAGTAGAAAGATTTAGCTCTAATGGAATACCTGACGAAGTAGCGGCCCCACCGCCCTTCCTCTGATCATCCTTCAGTTGCTGACAGTCTTTCTTCCAATGACCAGGCTTTTGGCAGTAGAAACAGACCGACTCTTTTGCCTTCCCATTTCCCTTCATGGGCATGGAAGGTTTAGTGATGAAAGGTCGTCTGTTCTTCCCCGTCTGGTGCATTAGGCCTTTGCCCTTACCACCACCAGCTTTGAAGCCGGATCCCTTCTTGACCATTAGAACACTTTTGGGCGTACGGCGCCTTATGCTCTTCTCGGCAGTTACCACCATGTTGTGCAAATTTGATGCGGTCTTGTCCATGTCATGCATGTAATAGTTCATGGCGAACCCACCGTATGCATGAGGAAGGGATTGCAGAATGAAATCTGCAGCCATCTCTTTCTCCATAGTCATTCCGAGACTAGTCATATGATCGAGATGTCCCTTCATACGTAGTACGTGTGGACCTATGGAGCTGCCTGGTGACATCTTGCAGGCAATGAGTTCTCGGAGAACAGTGTATTTTTCAATACGTACTTTCTCTTTGAAAATATCCTTGATCTGTGCAAACATTACAAACGGATCATGGGATAGCTCCATAAACTGCTTCTGGAGGTCCGCCTCCATGCAGCCCAGCATGACACACGCAACGTCGATAGAGTCGCTAAGGTGTTTCTGGTACGCATCCTTAACGACCCTCGTTGCGTTGGCAGCTGGCTCCACCGGGATAGCCTTGTTAAGGACGTACTCCCTGCGTTCCAACTTTAACACAAGTTGTAAATTTCTGTCCCAGTCCAGATAATTTGTCCCATTGAGTTTACACTTTTCAACTATAGTCATCAACGACAAATTAGACGAGTTTGTTGAATTACTAGCCATTTCTACACAAAGAAAGTAAATTTAATCAGAAAAGTTGAATAAATTTACGAAGATCCGAATTAAACACCAACCATCAGATTCTATGGTTTAGAATCTTTAAATCAAGATCCCTTATTTGTCAATTGAAGTACGCTAAGGCGCACCGCTCCAATTGACTCATTTAGGTAGGACGTCCATCCAATTACAACCCGTGTAACTCTTGGTCAGGGTATGTGCAAAAAGCACACGGCTTACCCTTCCGATGCCCCAACTCGACCTCAGGCCAAGAATCGTGGTCCAGTCAAACAACCTTCACTAATGCATTAACTTTGTGCAGCTGCTCCGCTAAGGCGCACGACATCCCACAAAATTTACCATGTCCATATAGAACCCATTCCATCGATGCTCCGTTAAGCCGCACGACACCGATAAAATGTTTCTACATGGGTGTGAATTTGGGTGGCATCTCACTTGACTCAAATTAGCTTGTAAATTGGTTGTGTTTAATAATTCGAAAGTATCTTGGTACAATTACGAACCCGTCATCAACAACCCGTGTTGTGACGTTTCTAATTGTATCATATACAATCTTCTTTTGAAGTCGTCATTTGCAACCCGTGCAAACACGTTTCAAAATTAACTCATCCATTACAACCTGTGCGATGATGGTTCACAACGCTTTAAACATGCAAACAATCAAAATCGATTTTAATCTTTGCATGTGAGGTGATGGCTTATAAACTTATAAGCTAAGCATGCAAGCATGTAATTATTTAAATAATTCAAGCAAGCAAACATAAAGCCTTAAATATGCATCAATAGCCCATCCTAAGCTTAGGATTCTACGAGTCACCACATCTTCTCGTCTTTCTCATTCGAGCTCCCACTAGCTCTTGGACTTCCTCCAAGACCGTCATTGTGCTTGATTTTCCATCCTTCTCGTCTTTGAGTAGTAATTACTATTAATACTCGGTTCGTAGACCGGATAAAAAATAATTACACTTTATGGGCTCGAATGAAAGAAAAATTACATGCTAACACTAACGTTGTGTAAACCGTGAAAGCGATAAAATCTAATGGGCTAATAATGCATCATACATCTCATCACATCATCCAACATGTTATCACACAAACATGCTATCAAATAATATGCAATTATTCCGGTTTTAATTTTTCCAAGTTCCTTGGTCGGGTTTATCGAAACTAGACCTTTTCGAAAAACGGTTTATCGAAACCAATCAAATTTAAAAAGTTTTCGAAATATTAGATCGCGGGTTCATCCATGGACATAATCAATGTGCACAAACCAAGTCGGGCCAAGCCAATGGGCCGAAGCCCATTGGGCCGAGCCCAACATCATGGCTCGGTTTGGGCCTAGAAAAGCCCCAGTCACCGCCGGCCTCTTCCGGCCTCCGGTGACCTCCGTCCGGTACCTCCGATCCGGCTCCCCGAGAGTCTCTTCTCGGACCCGACAAATCCAATAATTTCCGAAAAATTCCAAATTCAATATATTTTTTAAAAATAACATTTTTCATGCAATTTTCCCAAAAAGCATTAAAAACATGTTATCAACAAATATGGCATGCAAATAATCATAAAACCGAAACAAGTTCAACAAGACAAAGATTAAGAGGGTTAACCATGTTCTGATACCACTGTAGGGTTTTGGAGCGTTCTTTAACATCGAGATAGCGGAAGCATTTAACAAATCAACTCCAAACCTTGTCCAAACACATTGAACCATTAAATCCCAATGCAAAATCTATTCCACAAGAAATTTACCTTTAAGTCTTTGTTGAATCGATAAAGAAGAACTTTGTGATCTTCTTCTCTAGAGGAAGTCCACACCAAGGGGATGATCTTCAAGATCCTTCACTTAATGCCTACTAGAACAATTAAATGAAGAACAAGAGAGCAAGAAGAGAGGAGAGCAAGGGGTGGCCGGCCAAGGAAAGAGAGAGAGAGGGATGTGAGAGTGAGAATTGTGTAATTAATTATTTGATCTTTCTCTACTTCATCAATCTCATAAGTATGGGTCAAAAGGTGATTAGTATAGGCTTAAAGGTGTCATTACCCATACCCCTTAAATCACTCACCTCTTAATCAACATTCACCAACTAAGCATGGTGTGTTGTGGCCCCCACCTTTGGGCCCACCAAAGTGGTCGGCCATGTAGGGCTTATTGGGCCCAAAATGGGCCCTTGTTGGGCCAGCCATGTCACCTCATGGGCCGAGCCCATTGGGCTCGGCCCATGTGGTTTCGTGTCGTGTCCAAAAGTCGCCCGACCCTTTTTTCGTTACTTGTCGAACAAAGTCCGACGCGACATCGACGAAAAATCTCAGTTTTCTCGATTCACTAATTATTCTCTCATACCGAACCTATGGCCCAAAACCTTCAGTTTTGTCCATGTATTGCTCCTCAAGAAACGTTAAGGTTTCCTTGTCTCAAGTTATCCGTCTTGAATGTGTGTGACCCTCCAGGCTCATGCCACCGTTGGCAGATCGGCACAAAAGATCTCTCTTGTCTGATCCATCATAAGTGGTCTCTAGTAAGACGTTATGATTACCCAAGGTACATGATGATCGATGATTCGATTAAACCTTTGTGCGTTCAAGTCACTATCTTATTATCTCTAGATATCCCGATTGATCATAAGGCATAGAGTTGTCATCCTTGTTTAATCAATCATTGTTACTTGATATGTGAGATGGCTGAGAACTGATAACCCGTATCACTGGCATGGCCATGCTCTTTCTCTCAGTCACTCTCGATCAAGAGGCCTATAACGGATATCTTTCCCATACCGTAGTACGAGGGATAAATCCCTTAGCCGTGTTTCGTGTCACTCATGCAACCCGTTCCACCACCCAATCATGCCCATTATTGCAATCCTGTTACGGAAAGCGTTAGGCGCAAGTTAAAGCCGCACGTACATTGCATAGCGATCACAAAGACTCCTTGGTCTAACGATATCGTGACAAGCTATCGCATTTGAATATGTGCATGGCTGAATCTATGAAACATTATTCAAAGTGGGTCGTATGATATCAATCGCCTCATGATATCTATGATATGATTCCAGGATTCCTCATCCCTATGACAAGAAGAACTACGTCATTGAGAACCATCCTCATACTGGTCGCTTCTAATGAAGCGTATATTTACCAGGGACTCGTTAAGTGTGATTCGTACAAATTTATGGTTCTACTACTTTAGTGCTCATAAATCAGATCATGCTTAACATATTACTTCAACACATAAGTAATACAAAGCCGTTTGATTTATTACAAACGATGATAATTATACATTGACAATTACAGACTACTAGCAATTGGACTAGGGCACAAAAATGCTATCAGTTGGGTAATCATAATGTCTTGCTAGAGGTCACTTATGATGGAAATGGCAAAATGGTAATTTTTCCAGTCTGCCAACGGGTCGTGAGCCTAGAGGGTCACACACTTTAAGTAAGGTACATAGCAAAAGAGACATGGATATAAGATTGAGAGAATTCGCCTTTCAATTTAGTTAAATTGAAAGCGAACCGGTTGATTTCGGACCTAGGGTTATAAACCGGATGGTTGAGGAAATCAGATTAAAGGAATTGAATTGATTTAGCTAAACCGTTTAGTTATAACTCAATTTAAATGAGTTTAATTAAACATCAGCTAAATGGGCTCCAAGCACAGTCTTAATATTAATTGGATTTATTATTGTATTGAGATAAATGGGCCTCTAGCCCATTCTTGATATTATTATAATTCTTAATTATATTAAGTTTAGGAAAAGAATAGTTACAAGTAATTAGAATTAAAGAAAATCAAATATATGATTTGATTTTCATATTTTAATAACATCCGTAATTCTTATTTTTTCTAACCCTCTTAGCCGATTCCTCTCCCCACTCTATTCGCTCCTCTCTCTTCCTCCATAGTTAGGGTTTGCTTCTTCTACTCTCAAAACTAGCATAATTGAGTGTAGGTTCTTAAGAGTGATTAGGTGCCTTTTTGTGTGGACGATCTATAGTGCACAATCTTTTGTTTTTGTTTTGTCAAATTCGAAATCCTCAAAGGTGGAACAAATCCGGACAAACCGGAAAATTTGTCTAACACTGACGAGTAAGATGTTTTTCTTCAGACGATGGTCTTGCAGTCCGAAATGGGTTTTGTCCAAAATATCAAAGTCGTAGAGAATTCAATGAAATTTACTCTCCAAAAGTAACCGAGACATTTGGAGATTTGTAGCTCAAGTTATGGCTTTTAGAAGTTACGTTTTTCTGCTGGCAGATTCACTAAAGTTTTTTTGTGTTTGTGATTCGAAAAGGTATATTTTCATATCTGATATTTTTATGTTCTTGCTGGAATTTTTATCACATGATGATCTTAGTTCGAAATCCATAGTTATTTTAATGTCCGCTGCATGAAATTAGTTATATGGAACCCGTGGATTTCCTTCAGCGGAAGCGGAGTTCGCCGTCCACACGCCTCAACAACGCCGCAGCAACCGCAGTAGCACCGTCAAATCGTGGACCGTCGTCGCCACCATTACCATCAAATCGTCTCTATTACTGTTGAAGCATCTCCGACATCGTCAAATCATCTCTGCCACTGTCGAATCGTCTCCGGCACGACGAGATCCCTTGGTTTCCTCTGGTTCGGTAAGTAGTAGGCAACGTCTTCTCCGGTTTTGTCATCTTCGGCGGTGGTGACGGCGTCCGATGTAGAAGCGAGGCTTGCTACTACGGCTTCCACAGTGGAGGCGAATGAGAGGTGGTCAAAGACGAACGGCAGCAGCGAAGGAGGATCGTGTTCGCTGATATCATGCTTGTGAATTCGGTGAGCAACGCAATGCAGAGGTAGATCCATTCTCAAAATTTTCAATTTTTTTTCAATTTTTATATTATCAGGTTTTGCTAAATCAGTATATGCATCACAATTACAAACAATAGCTGGTCCGGAAAATGAACCCATCGTCATGGATTCATCACATTGAGACGTCCCGAGACGCCTTCTAAACTTGGTCGAGAGCAGGGTATCAATAATTAAGCAAAAATTTATTGTTCTATTTAATCGTTTATGAATATGAGTTTTGGCATGTAATTCTAAACTAAATTAATGTTTTTATTATAGATGATGTTACATGTAATTATCAAATCATTCATAAGTTGAATTGATTCATGAAACACTTGTAGACTTATTAATGGACTCATAAATTCGTGAAACCATGAAACTTGACTATTTAAACCATGAAACTTGATGAATTGAACAATGAAACCAACACAAGAGAACCGATGAAACAAATAAATTAAAACTCTACAAAACCCGTGAGAGCTTTGAAAATTAAATGAAATCGCTACAAGTGAACTGATGAAACAAATGAAAGTGAACCGATGAAACTTATTTCATAGATAATTGATGAAACCGATTCCATAAAACTTGATTTTATAATAAAAATATAAAACCGACTTCATGAAACTGGTTTCGTGAACCCGATTTTATAATGTCGGTTTCGTGATACCGATTTCATGAGGTAATAATATATACGTGAAAAAGAAAATCTTAAAGTTTGGAATAATAATTAAATAATTCATAAATAAGGAAACTAATTGATTGTACACAAATATTAAATTACCCCTATGTTAATGTCAAAAGACCAAAATAAATTCACAATAAATTCATAATTACATTAGTTTGTCATTAATGAGTCAGGGTAAATCCCATCCATTAATTATAAGATCTAACGCTTCAGATGTGTTCTAACGTTTGTGTGGTAATATAAAATTTGTACTCGATTTCACCCCTTCAATTGTAACTAAATATGACGAGAAAAAAAGGGTGAGCAAAAATGTAAAGTCAAATTTGAATCTAGTCATGTTAGAAACCAATGTTTTGGATATCGGATTGTGGTGATATATCAGCCAAATGAAAAAAAGAGAGTTATTCAACAAACTCGAGGAGATCGCGCGAAGATCGCGGCAAAATTCGTTTTGTAATAAATAAATAAATAAATATTCATATTTATTATTTACAAAAACAAAATGAATGATATTTAATCATTTTTATATGCATTGGACCGGAGGCATAACCTAAATGAATGATATGTAATCATTTTTAAATGCATTGGACCGGAGGCATAACCTAAATGAATGATATTTATTATTTATAATTTATAACATAAATGTCAAACCAGATTAAGTGTGTTGGAACGAATCCGATCGAATTAGACCAAAATTAATTAAATTAAATAGGAATTAATTGATTTAAATCAAATTAGACCAGAATTAATTGATTTAAACTGTAATTAATTTGAAATTATCCAGTTTGATTATAGTTGACCGGTATTTGATTAGTATTTGGGGCGATTTTACCGCATCGTTGCAGATATACGAAAATTTTTACGGTTAGAAACCATAACACGGTTAGAAACACAAAGTCACCTTACATATCCTTCCCCCTTCTAAAATATCTACACTATGAATCATATTCGGCCAATCTCTGTTAGTGTTTCTTCATTAAATTCAATGCGCCTTTGTTTCTAATTAAGTGCGTACCGCTTTCTCATTTATTGGTTTTGGTGAGTAACAACAATATGGTTATAACTTCTTTTGAACTTTTAGCCTAATTTTGCATTTAATTTGGTAGTCGATTGGCTGTAGATTAACATTTTCAGTTTTTCTTCTTTCTTACTTTTTGAAAATTTTGTGATCCAATTAATTGTTTGATTTTATCATCATTTTCAAGTTAATTATTTATTTTAAATTTTAATTGATTGATAAGTTTACTTTGCTTATTTATAAAATAACTACGATAATCAGTTTCAAACACCATTAGCTTATTTAATTTATATTAAATTAAGTTAAATATTAAATCTTGTATTCTTTAAATTAAAAATGACATGTTATTGTTAATCAGGACGACAAACCCAGCCGAAGTTGGCATTCCCAGCCAAATCAAAGTAAAAATTGGATCACAAAATTGTCATGAACTCTCTTGTTGCCATTTTTAGAGAGACAAAATATCTTGATACAAGGCATCCACTATATTATATGCAACAAATGAAGTTGCATAAGAAACCTGTAGTGTCGAATCCATGAGACCCAAAGGAAGCAACGCAACACTTTTCTCTCTCAAAAATCCTACTCATATTATCTTCTTCTCTATTTTCCTAGGGTCGACAGCGCCGCCGCCGCCGACCATCCTTACTCTAGTGTTGGGTGGCACCTGAGTAGATGGAGATTAAAGGCTCGTGGAAGGAAAGCTCGAGCAGATATGGTTTTTTGGTTGATGGCGCCGGAAGTGGCTTAGGTGGGCTGGGGGAAGTGGTGGCGGCTCGTTGTGGGTTGGAGCATCCCAACGGCGACAGGACAGAGGGTTGCAGCGACGATGGGTTTTGGCTCCGGCGCGACGATGGTCAGAGGTTTCCGGGGGGTATAGCCTCGCCGGGGCTTCGGGGGCGTCGTTGGGCGGTTCTCTGCTTGCTGGAGGTCTAGCCGGAAACCAGAGCCTCTCCGGTGGTCCTTCCCAATTTGGTCCAGTCTTCTAGTCCAAACCGGTTTAGTTCAACTATTTTTCCCAAAACCGGTTATCTGCATTTCTGGCTTCTCTTGCCCGGGTGTTTGGGAGGCGAGCTTCTCGACTCTTTTTGTTCCAGGAAGCCATTTAGTCCTCGACAATGGTGCCAAGTTGATAACAGGAAAGTTAGCGTCTAGTGCACTACTATATGCCTCCTTTCCCGACTCGTGCATCAGACACGGTCATGTCAAGTAAATTTATATTCTTGCTTAAATCCAGATCGAATCCACATAGGCCAAATAGGGGTCTTTTACTTGCTAATTCGGGTTCTATTTTCGAGTAAAATAAAATAAAATTATACCACTCAAATTTTTGGGTTTTTGTTTATAACTAAGAAATTAAAAGAAGGTTAGTTACATAATATTTTAAGGATAGTGGGATGGAGATGAAATTCAACAGTTAGACTAGCAACCACGGGTGGTAGACCGACGACTTAATATCAATTCAATTTCATCAATCAGTTAATCAGACATGCATACATTGGCATATGTTGTAAATATGTTACCCGCCTCTTGCCATTGTGTAATGCCTAATTTTGGATTGACGACACTCTCGGGAATTATAATTGATCTTCAACAAGTAGAAAGAGCAACAAATTTTGAACCGAGACATCGACTCTATGAAACCGACCTCTCGACCCTACTTAGATATGTTCTCAATCACACCTGTCGGATCTGATTTCGAACTTAAATTATAAGCATGAGATGATCAATATAATGTTCACAAAATACACACAAAGTAATATCAATTTCTCATGCATCAAATAACTGAAAAATAAACTTATCAGAACATAAAATCGTCACAAGCTCTAACAATCATGGATAGGATTTTTATCACATAACCGTAGAGTTTAAAAGAGAATACATTAGTTGCAAACACAGCTCATGAAAAGAGGAAAACAATCAAACTCTAAACTCATGAATAGAGTTGAAGACTCATGCGACCCTCATATGATTTTCTTGTGAATACTTTCCGTCCCCGTGTTGAAATCAATGGTAATGGTGATCGGACCTCCCAAAATCGTCTTGGAGCAGAGTTTTTGGTTAGTTGTCAGCGTATGGGTGATGCCCCTCAAATTTGGGCTGAAATTCGTGTTTTAACTGCATAATTTTGGCATATGGCTTTCGATGTAGTGATTTCCACATCATATCCAGTGTGGAGATCAACAAAATTACTTAAAATCAACATATTATGGGCCTAAATCAGAGTTCATAAAAGAAATAAACGTCATGCGGAAGTTTTAGCTTTGCTGTAGAATTTTTTGAGACGATTTTCATCTCTATTTTCCTATGAATTATGCACAATTGCACTAAATACATCTAAAGGGGTAAAATGGTACAAACGGCTCAAAATAGACTCTACACTTAAAGACTTATCGTCCCCGATAAGAAAAAAAATCAAGTGCAAAATGTACCGAGTAAAAACTCCAGAGTTAAATCTAACGGGGGAGGGGGGCTCGATATCTCGCAAGGGTTTTGTAGGAAAGACCTCCAACCCAAAACTATAATTCAAATGCAATTACGAAAACACTTGCTCCCATGACATTCCTTAAACCTTTTCATTTATATCTCAAACAATCAGTTCACAATCAAGCCCTAATCATGAACATACTTTCGAACCACGTAATCGAACACAAACCAAAGGACTAGTTTTCTTAACATGAATATCGGGTATGTCAGTTGTGGTCTTTTTTCTTGAATTTTAAATAATCGGATACTACGATTTAAGGGGGGCATATGCGATACTCGAACAAAATTTTACATTAAAAATTTTTAAATCCTTCGGCCATGGGGAGGGGGGGTTGTCCTTCTTTTCCCCTCGGTGGATACGGCCCTGGGTCTGTGTATGAATCTCCCTGATCTCCAAGTTGGGTATAAACCCCCAAAGTCTCAAGGCTCATGCCCCCGTCTCCGAGTTATAAGTTTTCGAAGTCCTAAAGTTTTCAAATTCTCCAAGATCCGAGTTCAAACACCAAATCAACGACATTCCATCAACATAGCCGTCAATTGCTGCCACCGTATCAGTTTTTTTATAGTCAAATTGATGTTGGTCGACCCACATCAATTTGAGGGGGGGTGTCAATCAGGGTTACGAATGTGTCCTAATTTGGATTAGTAGATATTTTCTTATTTATAATGTGTATTCCTTATATTAAGGGATGCCCTCATTGTATTATGAACAACAACATTCATCAAAAAAGTTTGAGATTGACACATAAGTTCCTGCCTCACCCCTATCACTGTTGGCACCGAGGAATCTATGCACTCACCAATCGCTTATCCTGAACTTCTCGGGTTTTACCCTAACAATTTCAAGTTTGGTGATCGAGGGGCGCACATACGCTATGCTTTTCTCTCTCGCGCTTTCCCCCGTTTTCTTTTTCTAAACTCCGGTCCCTTCTTTTTCGGCATCGTCAGTTCAGATACACTTGTTCCTGGTCCACATGCGTTCGTGTGTAATTTTTAGAACATGCTCAAGCACGTGATGTTGTGACCTTTGATAGACATTTAGATTCGACACTTGACTTCCATTAGTCAACCTTACCTCAATATTAATAGCTAGACATTCTACTTTAACAAACACCAACCCATAAGTTTTTCTGTGGTTTTCAGCATGCAATGAAATCTCAAAAGCAATTGCTCAATAAATAAACTACTAGAGCTTTCAGGTAAATCAATCGTCAAGTTCACCAGTTATGCACATGAATGCAAGACTCGATTGTGGTGTGTGCTCAAGCACACACCACACTTAGGGCTTGACCGAGTCATTGACTCAATAAACTCAATTATGGTGTGTACGAAGTACACACCACACATGCTTTAATAGGACTTAAGTTACACTAAAACATAGAAGGACCAAAATGTGGTGTGTACAATTGGTACACACCACACTTAAAACTTTACCAAGTTTTTAACTACTATATGCAAACATTTGGAAGAAAACATTTCCTCTATCGAAAACAATGATTTTGAAGCCATTTAATCTCTTCCCTTTGTAAGCACAAGAGATTTTTATTAAGCTCACAAAAATTCACCTCTTCCACAAATTTTCCTTAAAAGGCAAGTGATAAAATATATGCCTAGAGACACTAAAAATCCCAACTGCATAGAAGCGCTGACCCTTTAATATTTCAAAAATTTTATGCATCGAATGTAAATGTGATGCATACGAGAAATAATGAGAGGTGTCACCTTTGGGGAAACTGTATGTAAGCTCCTTTCTCTCCTCTTTCTTGACCGTGACCTCTTCTCCATCTTAAAGCACCAAGATAGGTCCCATCCTACTTAAACTCTTACTTTTGCTCTCCAAACTTTTCTAGAATTTACATTTCAAGATACAGTGAAACTTTATTAGTCAAAATTAATGGTATATAACGATCATCATTAATGAACGAACATCTAAATTTTTTCATAAAGCAAGAATTAAAAGATGAAGCAAGAGGAGGTGAAGCCTATGTTTTTGTCTCAACCACGGGCTCCTTTTCCAATACTGAAAGAGATCACCACGGGTTCCAATCAATAAATATCAAGCAGCGGATGTTATGTAACCGTGGTGATCGATACAAGCTATGATCTTAATGTAAATTCAACATGTTATATATACCTTTTTGAATCTGAAAATTACCTCTTCTAATTGATGAAAACACAAGCTTAGTGTTTCTCAATTAGGTCCACACAAGCACCACAACCGAAGAAGGTTTTCACTCAAAAATTTGCTATGAATTTTTTAGAGAAGCTTGACAACAATGGAGGAAGAAGAGAGAGAGAGAAAAGTCGGCCTAGAAGGGGGGAGGAAGATGGGAGTGGTTGCTGAAAATTAGAGGAAGTTATGAAAATATTGGAATTTTAATTTGAAAAAATAAAATTGAATTCTTCAAATCAAAATTGCATATTTATCCTCCATAAACCCTCTATTTTCATTTGTTCCAATTCATCACTTAAATCCCTAAATAGGCTTTAAGCACGTTTAACCAAAACCCAAATCAAACCCATTAAATTGAGTTCTAATTTCGGTTTAGACGGAACGGTTCATTTTTCTCGAATTGATTTCTTCAACCATCTGGTTAAAACCTTAGGCCAGAAATCTACCAAATCATTTTAAATTTTCATCCATAATTAATTGTCATGTATCGTGCTTAATGCGTGTGACCCTCTAGGCTCACGAATAATTGGCAGACTGGTAAAATTACTATTTTACCCTTTCCATCATAAGTGGCCTCTAGCAAGACATTATGATTATCTAATGTTCGTGATTATCGATTATTCGACTTAACCTGTTATCGTACATGTCACTGTCCTTTTATCAAACCGATATCCAGATTGATCAATAGGCATAGAATGGTCATCCTAATTTATCAATCACTGTTTCTTGATATTTGAGATGACTGAAAAATGATACTAAGGTATCACCTGCACGGCCGTGCTCTTTCTTCAGTCATACTCATCAAATGACCTAAACGGATATCTTTCTCATACCGAAGTATGAGTGATAAATCCCTCGGACGCCTTTCGAGTTCACTAGTGCAATCAATATCAAAGCCAATCAAAGCCGTTATAGTTACCCTTTTACAGATAACGTTAGACTAGGTCTAACTTGGAGATTCATCACACATTGCACACCAAGACTCCTTAGTCTTAGGATATAATGACAAGCTACGATCTGTGAGTATCTCATGACGGTATCTATGTTGCATACTCACAATCGGGTTGTCCGATATCATCGACCTGATGATATCTATGATATAACTCCAGCACATACTTTACCATGATCAGTAGAGCGTGATCACAAGGAGTTGGTCTCATACTGATCGCTTCATAAAGAAGTTTAGCTGATCAGGGACTCATCAAATGTAATTCTTTTGGATCTACAGTTCTACTATTGGTGGTTACACACATAATGACATAGATCAAATTACATTCGATATATTACTACAACACATTAGTAATATATGCCGATTTATTTATTCGGAAAGATGATAAAACATTACATCTGTAGATCACTTTTATATTGGACTGGGGCATAACTCTAACAATCTCCCACTTGCCCCTGGTTCCAATTTAAGTTCTAATATACTCCCATAGACTCTGCATGTTCCTCATGCCTAGACTGCGGCTGAGCCTTTGTCAAGGGATCGGCCATATTATCATTATTCGAATAGTGTTTAATCTCCACATAACCTCTATATGTGATAACTCTCACGAGGTGATGCCTGCTGAGTATATGTTTGGATCTGTTGTGGAATTTGGGCTCTTGAGCAATAGCTACGGCACCTGTGTTGTCCCACAACAAGCTTATCGGATAAGACGCTTGCGGCGTTGCATCTAATCCTATCAGAAACCTTCTAATCCATACGGCCTCTTTAGCTACTTTTGTTGTAGCTATATACTCAGCCTCCGTTATAGAGTTGGCAATTTTGGCTTACTTAAAGCTTATCCTGCTGAAAGCGCCACCACTCAACACAAAATATATCCTGACTGAATTTTGAAGTCATCTGGATATGTCTTAAAACTAGCATCGACTTATCCTTTGACTGCTAGTTCTCTATCTACATCCCCATACACTAGGAATGCATCCTTGGTCCTCCTCAAATATTTGAGGATGACCTTTGACAGCAATCCAGTGTAATTGGTTGGGGTTAAATTGGAATCTGCCGGTACAGCTTAGTGCAAACGAGACTTTCAGTCTCGTGCACATCCTGGCATACATGATGGACCCGACAACCGAAGCATAAGGGATCTTACTCATCCTGCTCAGCTTATCAGGAGTACTAGGACTCTGTAGCTTGCTGAGCTTAATGCCATAACGCATATGTATGTATTCTTTCTTAGATTCAAGCACTAAGAGTCTTCTCAACACTTTACCTATGTACATGTTCTGACTTAACAACATGTTCTGACTTAGGCCCAAAATCCTTTTGGAATGATCTGTAGAGATGTTGATGCCTACATTAAATGTAGCATTACCTAAATCCTTCACCGATAAGTACTTCCCTAACCAAGCTTTGGTGGCAAGGTCGGGATGTCATTCCCGATGAATAAATACCAAGAATATAATATTACTCCCACTCGCTTTCTTATGTACACAAGGCTCACTTTTGTTTCGATGAAGCCGAGTTCCCTTACAGCTTTATCAAAATGAAGGTTCCAACTCCCTGAAGCTTGCTTGAATCCATAAATGGATCTTTGTGGCTTACATATCTTTCCGGGATTCTTTGGATCTACAAAACCCACAGGTCGTGTGATATACACGCCCTCTAGTAAGTTCTTGCTAAGGAAGGAGTTTTGACATCCACCTGCCATAGTTATGGCTAATAATAATCCGGATTAAACTGACCATTGCTATTGGTGAAAAGATGTCATCATAATCGATGTATTGAATCTGACGATAACCTTTTACAACCATCCTAGCCATATTGGTCTGAGGACTTCCATCCATATCGGTCTTGATCCTATAGACCCACTCAGAACCGATGGGTTTTATCCCAGGGGTTTTATCCACCAAGCACCCGACTTGGTTTTCATACATGGATTTCATTTCGTCACTCATGGCACTCTGCCATTTTTTTTGGAGTCTGGACTGGTCAAAGCTTGTCTGAAGGTTTCTGGATCATCCTGATCCACCAATATCAAGTCATTTCAATCAATGGTTGTGAAGCCATATCTGTCTGGAACATGACGAGATCTTTCAGATCTCCTTAGACCATCTGGAATTTCTGTAGGGATTGATTCTTCATCTGTGACCATCTGAGGCTCCAGTACTTCTACATCTTGCATAGCAGATTCTTGAATTGCTTCAGGTTGTTCCGTATCCTCTCGAATTTCTTTGAGATGCACGGGACTCCCACTAGCTATTTTGGAAAAATATTTCTCCAAAAATACCCCTCCTCGAGCAACAAAGACTTTGTACTCGCTGGGTATATAGAAGTTGTATCTCTTAGTTTCTTAAGGATACCTTACGAAGACACATTTTGTCTGATTTGGATGCCTGCATCTCTGCTACCCAAATCTTTTTAGGAAAAACATACTAGGATGTTTCCCACGCCATATATGACTATGGTCCATTTCTTATTTGGCTACTACGTGAAGGCGCACACATCCAAATAGAACTGACCATCTTATCCCGCTCCCATCCCAATGAATACTACGCGGAGGCGCACACATCCACAGTAACGGGAGACGTAATGAGTGTCACATGGTGTACTTTCTGTGACTCTGGTCCAGCTCTTATTTGGCTACTACGCGGAGGCGCACGCATCCAAATAGAACTGATTACCTTATTCAACTCGCATCCTAATAAATACTACGCGGAGGCGCACGCATCCACAGTAATGGGAGACAGAATGACTGTCACAAGTTGTACTATCGTTGTCTTCATCGGAGCCCGATTCAAAATGAATGCGGCCGTTTCCAGAGTCAAGTATTAGTTCAACTCTCTTCTGGCCTGAGTACTCATAGGTCCACATACGTCGGAATGTATTAGACTTAATAAGTCACTCGCCTTTCACATAAACCTGTGAAAGGTGCCTTTGTCATTTTGCCCATTAGGCGAGACTTGCATCTTTCAGTTTGAGTGAATTCAAACGGACTTAAAAAATCCACACTTGTGAAGTATTGAAATGCGTTTCTCGCTCATTAGGCAATACTTGCATCTTTCAGTTTGAGTGAATTCAAACGGACTTAAAAAGTCCACACTTGTGAAGTGTTAAAATGCGTTTCTCGCTCATTAGGCAAGACTTGAATCTTTCAGTTTGAGTGAATTCAAACGGACTTAAAATCCACACTTGTGAAGTGTTGAAATGCGTTTCTCGCCTATGTGCCTTAAATGACAATGTCAGATTATAACTTGGTTTAAATCATTAAATTTAAGCCTTTTCTTATTTACGTTATAGCGATTAAGCTTACCAACGTAAATATATGATCCTGAAGACGTGGATACCCACTCTTCTTCACATGATCCTTGTATTGCTTACAATCCCTTATTCCCGTGTCATGGCTCATTGCAGTGATAGCATACCTCCTCCAATTTGTCCTTAGAATTCACAGCAGTTTTGGGAGCTGCTTGAACCTTTGGACGCTTGGGGTGTCTGATCTGCCTTGCAAGGTGCCCAGGAGCCTTACCCTTACCCAGATCAGCTTTCTTGAAGCTGACCTTCTTGTTGACCATAAGGACCTCCTTGGTCTTGCCCTTGAGGTTCTTTTTAGTGGTCACAAGTATCCCATGAAGCTCTGTTAAGGACTTGTCCATGTCATGCATATTGTAATTTACTATGAAATCACTATATGTATCTAGAAGTGACTGGAACATAAAATCCGCAGCCATTTCCACCTGATCATCAAAACCGAGTCTGGTTAGATGTTCCTGAAGACATTAAATCTTTGTGACATGGGGACTAACAGGGCTCCAGCCTTAAGTTTGCAGGAGTTAAGTTCTATGAAAGTATCATATCTTTCGACACGAGCTTTCTCCTTGAACATTTCCTTGACCTCTGCCTTATAGGTATGAGGGTCATCTGAAACATTCCTGAACTGCTTCTGCAACTCTGGCATCCTACTGCCCACCATAATGCATGACACGTCAATTTGGTTACTAAGGAACTTTGATAAGTATCCTTAGTGCCCTAGCGGCGTTCAGCGGTGGCTCAGCAGGAGGTTCCTTGGTAAGGATATACTTCTTGCGTTCATGCTTGAGTACAAGCCTCAAGTTTCTATTTCAATCTGAGTAATTCACGCTCTTGAGTATGTCCTCAATCTGGACTCTCAATGCAAAATTACTCCTTTGTGTTGTGTTTGCCTTTTAGTTCTACACGGTGAAATTAATTAAAATTCAAGTTGGAGATTAAGTTATAAAACACTTGTCTGATTCTTACATTAGAATCTGAACCAGGATCCCATCATACTCTCAATTGAAGTGAACGGAGGCTCACTGCTCCAATTGAGTGCATCAAGGTAGGAGTAAATCCATCTACAAGACCATGTAGTTCCTGGCTAGGGTCTATACTTGTTAGTACGTGGCATACCTTATACTGATACCCTAGGTCAGCCCTAGCTGACAATCGTAGACAAGTCTACCAAGCTTGAACTATGGATAGAACTAATGTAGCTACAACGCGGAGGCGCACGCACCCACACAGAACTATCCATCTCATCCAGACCTTTTCTCTATGAATGTTACGCGGAGGCGTACCGACATCCATAGGGTCAAAGCGCTTTTGAGTGCCCAAACTTGGATGGTATCACGCTTGACTTGTAATTATTTGCGTTTAAGTGAATTATAAAAGTCTGATTGTATATCGATACAATCTTAATCTGGAATCATCAATTGCAAATTTATGCAAAGATGATCCCTTAGCAGGTTACATGCGAGTCTGATTAAATTCCGATTTTAATCTTTACATGTGGGTGATAGCAAATCATACATAAACTTGTATATTTAAACTATCAAACATTCATACATTCAAACATATAAATGTAACGATAAAATATATGCATAACTAAGCCCATCTTAAGTTCCTAAGAATCTAGCAAAACTGATCCTAAAGACATGGTCTTCAAGATCCAAACTTGCTCCATTCTCGTGAACTCCCACTGGCTTCGAGCCTCCTCCAATCCGAGTCTCCCTCTTGACTTGATTCTTGTGTCGGTCTTCGTGATTACAAATTAAAATATATAAAATGAAATACAAATCCCGACACGCAGGTCGTATTTACTACAACCCAAAATTAAGCAACACGCAGGTTGCAAAACCGAAATTAAAATGCAAATCTAATGGGCTTAGCTAGCATCATGTGGAAAACATCATGTTATCAAAGATCATGTATACAATCAACATGCTAATGAAACAAATAAATTTTCCAAATTTTATCTTTCTTAAGTGTGGAAAAATTGTGGTTTATCGAAACCGGACGGTTTAATCGATTAATTGAATTTTGGACCGGTTCTCGCTGGTTTATCTAAACCGAACCAAATCTGAAAATTAAAATTTTAGACTTTCCAAATATTCTCGCGAACCATCCGGTTCAGCTCGAATCTGGTCGAGATGAACCGGCTCAACCGAGGTCGCCCGCGGAGGCAACCATGGTGGCCCATGAGGGTTGCCGAGGTCACCCGCGGGGCTGACCGTGGTCGGCCACGGGAACGACCATGGTAGCCCGCGAGGACAGCCATGGTCGCTCGTAGGCGACCCTCGTCGGCCCTTGGTGCTGACCATGGTCTTCTCTAGGGCATTCCATGGTCCACCAAGGGTCTCGACCTGGTCGGCCATGGCTAACCCGAAACACCAAAAAAAAAATTATTTTCCAATTTTCCAAAATCAATCAAATCTGAAAAAAAAAATTTTGATTCACATGCATGCTAAGGTGATGAACACATATAAACTATAAAAAAATCAGATTTAAACATGTAGAAGAATACACAACAACCATGACTCTGATACCACTGAAAGAGATCACCACGGGTTCCAATCGATAAATATCATGCAGCGGACGTTATGTAACCGTGGTGATCGATGCAAGCTATGATCTTAATGTAAATTCAACATGTTATATATACCTTTTTGAATCTGAAAATTACCTCTTCTAATCGATGAAAACACAAGCTTAGTGTTTCTCTATTAGGTCCACACAAGCACCACAACCGAAGAAGGTTTTCACTCAAAAATTTGCTATAAATTTTTGAGAGAAGCTTGACAACAATGGAGGAAGAAGAGAGAGAGAGTGAAGTCAGCCTAGAAGGGGGGAGGAAGATGGGAGTGGTTGCTGAAAATTAGAGGAAGTTATGAAAATATTGGAATTTTAATTTGAAAAAATAAAATTGAATTCTTCAAATCAAAATTGCATATTTATCCTCCATAAACCCTCTATTTTCATTTGTTCCAATTCATCACTTAAATCCCTAAATGGGCTTTAAGCCCGTTTAACCAAAACCCAAATCAAACCCATTAAATTGAGTTCTAATTTCGGTTTAGACGGAACGGTTCATTTTTCTCGAATTGATTTCTTCAACCGTCTGGTTAAAACCTTAGGCCAGAAATCTACCGAATCATTCTCAATTTTCATCCATAACTAATTGTCATGTATCGTGCTTAATGCGTGTGACCCTCTAGGCTCACGAATAATTGGCAGACTGGTAAAATTACTATTTTACTCTTTCCATCATAAGTGGCCTCTAGCAAGACATTATGATTATCCAATGTTCGTGATTATCGATTATTCGACTTAACCTGTTATCGTACATGTCACTGTCCTTTTATCAAACCGATATCCAGATTGATCAATAGGCATAGAATGGTCATCCTAATTTATCAATCACTGTTTCTTGATATTTGAGATGACTGAAAACTGATACTAAGGTATCACCTACACGGCCTTACTCTTTCTTCAGTCATACTCATCAAGTGGCCTAAACGGATATCTTTCTCATACCGAAGTATGAGTGATAAATCCCTCAGACGCCTTTCGAGTTCACTAGTGCAATCAATATCAAAGCCAATCGAAGCCGTTATAGTTACCCTTTTACAGATAACGTTAGACTAGGTCAAACTTGGAGATTCATTACACATTGCACACAAAGACTCCTTGGTCTTAGGATATAATGACAAGCTACGATCTGTGAGTATCTCGTGACGGTATCTATGTTGCATACTCACAATCGGATTGTCCGATATCATCGACCTGATGATATCTATGATATAACTCCGGCACATACTTTGCCATGATCAGTAGACCGTGATCACAAGGAGTTGGTCTCATACTGATCGCTTCATAAAGAAGTTTAGCTGATCAGGGACTCATCAAATGTAATTCTTTCTGATCTACAGTTCTACTATTAGTGGTTACACACATAATGATATAGATCAAATTACATTCGATATATTACTACAACACATTAGTAATATATGCCGATTTATTTATTCGGAAAGATGATAAAACATTACATCTGTAGATCACTTTTATATTGGACTATGGCATAACTCTAACAAATACGTCATTATGCGTGTCGTGGTTGACTATTTGCTCCAATTCTTGGTTTGGCGCCACTAAATGTTCCCTTTCTTCACCATTATCGACCTCTTGAGGAGAGTCGACTTCAAGTACTCCTTGAGACAAAGGTAGCTCCTCTTCGGCCTCGTGAGCTATTGGTGGCTCTGCGGCTACTTAAACCTTCATCTCTTATGAAGAGTCATCATCAAGTAAGCCTTTAAGCCAATATATCTCATCCTTGGCCTCTAGCTCATTATCGGCCTCCACGGCTACTTTTGGCACATTGGCCAATTCCAATTCTTCAAACTCAAACTCTTGGAGGTCCTCATTTTTAATCACATCTTGTGGCAAACATGAGATGCATTTGGACTCTTCAGTCCTTTGTGGCTCATCATTCATCATTCCACATAGATCAATATACCTATTAATTGTGTTTCGGATGCCTCTGATGTTAACACGATATTTACTTATATGCGCGCCCACTCGTATATCAGGGCATGTAAATTGTACGATTCTATACCAAGAACAATCCAAATTTTGAAAGATCATATGATGGAATAAACTATGCTCATGTGTTACAGTCCATGAATCAAGTGATTCTATATGATATTCTAATATATAATCAATAGATAAAGATGAAGATATGGGCAATAAAAGAGTTATTAAAATGACCAATAATGGAGGGGATTACCCAAATAATTAAGGTCATGTAACTATCAAATGAGGAAGAACAAAACAACAAAACAAAATGATTTTTGAGTCATTATTTCAACACTACTCTGTTAATTCTATTTAAATAAATTTATTTAAGGTTGCAAAATAAACTCAATTTCCTTGTTCATATGGTTACAAGCACATTGAAAATCTACTATCTTCTAGATGGTACAAACAATATTTGCGATATAAATATAAATAAAAGTAGTCTCTATATAAGTTCTATGGATAATTGCAGTAGGTTACCCGATCAAACACATTTTTCACACACTTACATCAATTTTTTTTTATCTTATCAGTTTCGGCCAAAATTCATATTTTGCACATTAATATACCAACACAATGGTCTCTCGGATTCTAAAAATTCTCATCCACACACCGAATATGCTATCGTACTAACGGATACAAAACAAAGCCCCCGACTTGCTTATCAACAGTGAAAAGAAATATAAACTTTGAGTGAGATGACTAAGTTATAGAAATAAATGTTTATATTATAAAAAAGGAAAATATCACTTACCTCTCCTTAAGTATAACTTATTCTTACTTAACTCCACTTAACTAAACACACGTTTCTATATTTTCTAAAGTTTCACTTTACTCCTCTTCGCTAACATTTTTTTGAAAATTCTGTTAACTTTTCTTGAAATCACAAAAATAACATTGTATTAAAAAAGTTAGAATAAATAATAAAAATTATTTTGAACTTATTTTGTGAATTGACGAGTGCAATTAATTAGTTTATCTCTGTACAAACCATTCAAGAGTAGATTTATGTTTCAAATAATAATTTTGGTTTAATAATCGTCTGTTCAAACCACTCAAGGTGAAGAGTGGCGAGAGGTTGAAAACAAGGTTAATATTGTCATTTAATTAGTTTTTTTTTTAATATTTTAAAATGCTTATATGAAAGAAAAATGTAACTTTTAGTTCAATTTGATATTTAATCGAAACTAAAATGATCATATCATAATTATCAAATACTTATATAATTTAGTAATTATAAGGCGAGAATATTTTAAATTTTTACTGATCAATTCTGTTGGATTTAAGGAAGGTAACATTAATAAATAAAAAAATACTCTGAATACCTCTAACATCTGTTATAAAAATTTGGTAAAGTCAGAAATGGATTATCCAGAAAGTGTTACCAAAGAAACAATTAAGACTGAGCCTAACAAATTTGACCACCAAACTCATATCCACGTGATAAGTAAATGAGGCGATAAGCTATTGGTTTGGTGATGAATTTAAAGTGTCAGAGCCACGTGGAGCCGAAACCGATCTAATTTTTTATTATGTACAAATACAGCGACTACTGAGAGAGATATCAAATCAAATCAATTTCCTTTGTCACTTACTCGCCGGAGAGAGATGTTTTGTCGCCGAATTTGTAGCCGGAGGTCATGGTTCACCGGCCGCCGGTGCCTCTCCCCAATTCCAATTCCAATTCCTCTTCCGATGACCACCAGACCCATCCACTACTTGTCTTCCCAATTCCACAAACCTACTCATGTGAGCCTCTCTCTCTCTTTATATTCCCTTTTCATCGATTCCTGTTTGTTACTGTTTCAATCTGGGTTTATTGATTGAGCTGTAGACAAGGGAATGAAGAGAGTTGAATTCTCGATCTCTGCACATATCTAATGTGGATGAATCCAATTTGGGCATCAATGGCTTAATTTGTTCTACAAGAGTGCCTTGTCATTTCTTAGTCTTACAAAATTTATGAATTTCATCTCTTTTCATTTGGACTGATTGCAAAAGGGGTGTGAGGGAATGTGAAACCATGAATGGTTCTTAATTTACACAAATGAATCGATTAACTAGAGAGCTCTCTAATCTTAATTTAGAGTTCGTTAAGAGAACCCAAGATCTCAAAATTAGTAACCAAGTTTCTAAAATATTTTTCATATTCTTTATTGGTCGAGTAAGAACTCAGTAAAAGTTGAACCACCGAGCATGAGTTTCAAAACACGCTCTGAGTTCTTGAGAACTAGGGAGTTTCTTAACACTGCATATTATGTAACTAATTGTCTTGTACCCAGTTTGATGTAGAAGTAGATCCTTCTTCCTGGATTCATTTATATATTGGGTCAAACTGAGTTCATTAATTGTGTATGCATAGCTTCGTGACGTATAAAGGTAGATTTGTAGGATGACAGGATATACTTTGAGTTTATGCCGAGTTGATTATTATGTTCTTCTTCAATGGTTATTTTTTCATGGGTTTTATTTTGCTCTTTTGTAGTTTAATGCTCCGTATTTTGGAAAGACACGCTTCTTGTCAAGTCATGCCTTGGTGGATGCTCCAATTGATGGTGTGGTTGATGTACCACTTGCACAAACTGGTGAAGGAATTGCTGAATGTGAACTTCTCAAGTGGTTTGTGCAAGAGGTCAGTGAACTGTAGTAGTTTTGGTTTGTGCTTATTCTTTATGCTTGCTGATTTGCACGATGGCTCAATGCTTGTTTGAATTTTTGAACTGCTGTTAGTTTTTTTTATCAGTATTCCTACTCCCAAATTTGTTTTAATATCTTACCAATGCATATATGCTAGGATGGTTGTTGATGTTGACTTTTACGTTCTTTCTGATCGTTATGGTTTTTACTCAACTATTTTTGTTTTCCTTTCCAATCAAGAACCAGTTATCATCTTTCAAACATTCTTCTGACACATACTGGTTTTGGTTCAAATTGTAATATCCATATTGCAATAGTGGGCTATTGGGTTAAACCATTATTTATGGATTAAAAAAGGGTTTTCTGATGAAGGGATATTGTTCCTCATTGATGGTGGATTGTCAGGAGATAAATATTGAGTCATACTATTTGCAGAGATTTTGTAATTTTTTTTATCAGGAAAAAGAGGCAATTTATTAGAAAGCTAGGAAATAATTCCCTGAGGAGGTAAAAACAAGCTAGAGAGATACGCAGAGATTTTGTAATCAATATGGTCATTTGTACTTTGAACTGGTTTCTGTTTTAGCAATCCACTTAAAATGATTATTGGTTATTTGCTTTGGCAGGGGGATGAAATTGAAGAGTTTCAACCACTTTGTGAAGTTCAAAGTGACAAAGCAACTATAGAAATAACAAGTCGCTACAAAGGAAAAGTTGTTCAAATTCTTCATGTTCCTGGTGACATTGTAAAGGTGAAAATTATCAAGAATCAAGCATGTTATTTTCCAGAAGCCTATGTGCACATGATTTAATTTTACGACTTTATGCACAAAATTCCCAGTTCATTAGCTTGATATGGAAGATAACATGTGATACAACGAGAGTATCGCGCTATATAAGGAACACATTCGTTTCATGTCCAAAGAATAAGAACCAATAAGTATAAACTTCAATCCACTGCTAGCATGATTTATACTGGGAGTTACTTATAACAATTGTACGGGCCAAGATTCAAACTTGAGACCTCACTTGTATAGCAAGTTCTTAAAAAATAGGCAATGATTGGACATAAAGCCAGTTATTAAAGGAAGAATACATATATAGATGTAACATACCCGGATTTTTCTACTATTTGAATAATGAAAAATTATAACAAAACTGAAGTTCATATTTGGATCCGTTTTCTCTTATTCGTTATGCTTTTCCACTCTGTTAAATTGCAGGTTGGGGAAACTCTATTAAAGATGGGCGTTGAAGACTTCCAGGTTTCAACTCATCCTTGTGATGATCAAGAAAGTGCTAAATCACAAGTTTCCGAAATGAACAAAGATAACATAGGTGGAGTTTTGGCCACCCCAGCTGTCCGAAACCTTGCAAAGCAACATGGTATAATACTAAATGATGTCCAGGGAACTGGTAAGGAAGGGAGGGTATTAAAAGAAGATGTGCTCAAATTTGCTGTCCAAAAAGGAATCATTAGAGATCCATCCGCATTTTTGAGTTCTAATACGGGAGAGCAGATAGTGGGAGGATCACAAGCCAGTTGCCCATATTCATCACCTCAAGTTGCACAACACTTTGATGATAAGATAGTTCTCCTAAGGTAGTCTTTGATGCATCCTTCTCTTATTTTCTTCTTATTTGTTTATTTGTTTATTTGTTTATTTATTTATTTCTTTCTTTCTTTCTTTCTTTCTTTCTTTCTTTCTTTTGTGTTTGCATGTATAGTTTGGATCGTGTAGCATATGCTGATGTTTCAGGTTGTCCTATAAATTGTTATACATGGTGGGAATTAAGAAAACTGTAACAATTTATAGAGAAGTATTGGCCTTTTGTTTATTCAATTCTTCATTTACAAGTACTTATATAAATGAATTATGTTTTTAATAATATAAGTTCATATACTGTAGTTTATTTTCCGATGATTTATCCATGCCGCTTATTAAGCCTAGGTAAGATGAACTTACGTTCTTAGTTTTTAGCCCAAATTTTGCATTATTTGCGACTTGTGGCTTGCACGTTTTCCTATTGCACCTAGCAGTAACTGTCAGCATATTTGTCTGATAAGGAATTTACTAACAGGATTATTATTGCTAGTAGCCTAACTTCTCTAATGACATCTTTTTTCAGGGGATTCCAGAGAACAATGGTCAAAACAATGGCCATGGCAGCGAAAGTTCCACACTTTTACTATGTAGAGGAGATAACATGTGATGCACTTGTGAACCTTAAAGCATCTTTCAATGACAATAATTCCGATCCAACTGTTAAGCACACTTTCCTTCCATTATTGATAAAATCGCTCTCGATGGCTTTGAGCAAATATCCAATGATGAACAGTTGCTTCAATGAAGACTCACTTGAAGTAACCCTTAAAGGTCTGTTTGTGTTACTGTAAAGTATGTCATCCTTGCAAAAGCAATATGATAGAAATTGACTAGATAATATCTGTGCTTAACATAAACTGGGTGCTTGGTGGATAAGCTTTGTAATTATTTAAATCTAGTACAAATTACCAATACACTTCTTATTGATACAGGCTCTCACAATATTGGAATTGCCATGGCTACTCCAAATGGTCTAGTTGTACCAAGCATTAAGAATGTTCAGTCTCTTTCAATCCTTGAGGTCAGTCTTAGCTAACTTTTGATCTGCATCCTTGGGTTATATTTAATTTTAGTGTATCTCAAGGATAAAGTTTTATAATGAAGCTATGCTTTTCATTTGTCATAAAAAAATAGGGTTAATTACAACTTACTATAGAGCCTTTTACAAATTGCTATACCTATTTCAAATGGTTTCGTTTGGGATCACATAGTTACCAAAATAGTTGATATTTGCCCTAGACTGTTATATTTTGGACAAAATTTTTTATTAAAATTCGAAATGTCAAATATACATCTAACTATTCATCAAATTTTCAAAGTCAAGCCATCAATGACATGTTTTGCCAATTTCTTTGATTTTGATTTTCATAAACACCTCCACCCAGTGGCGGATCCATAAAATCTTTCAAGGGGGGCAAAATTGTTATATTGAAAATTTAATTAATTAGTGAATAACATAATTAATTAAAAGTAATAATTTTATTAATAAAATAATTATTAAACGCATATAAAAAAAATTAATTAGAGGTTGATTATTTATTTTTAGTTGTTTTGAATTTAGCTTTCATGTATATGTAAAATATATAAATACAAAGTGAGTCGATTCGCAAGCCTTAAAAACTCTAGTAGTTTGGGCTCCAGTTTGATTGGACTTAATCTATACATAAATTTGCTTAGAAAATTAAAAAAATTTCAATAATTAACAAATAATTTAATTAATAAAATATAATAGACAAAAATTATAACTATGAACAAAAAAGTAAAGAGAGAATGAAAGATGCTCTATTTTAAAAGTCCACACCTATTAAAGTAAGCTTAGGCATCATTAAAAAGCACACAACTATTAAAATGATTGTCTATTCCAAGGTTTGAATCTAGGATCTCATGGATAAAATACTGCATACTTAGAACTAAGTCAAACAACTGTTGTTGTTAAATTGCACAATTTTTGTATACATATCAGAATTTAAGGGGGGCATATCCAATTTTTGAATTTTTTTTTATATGATCTATTTCTTAATTCCCGGGTCAAGAGGGGGCGGGTGCCCCGGCCCCCCCCCCCCCCCCCCCCCCCCGGTCTTGGTAGTCGCACGCACCGCGGACGGTGTCGCGAGGTCGGAGGCAGTGTAATAGGTCACATTCTCTCACTATAGGCTCCTCACAAATCTTGTATAGTGAGAGAATGTGAGTGAGGAATTTTTTTATAGAGAATGGTTGATTGGAAAAGAGATAGCAAAAAATAAAAAGAAGATATTTTCGTCATTTTGAAAAAAATTAATAGCAACACCAATTAAATCTAACGGGAATGAGCAAATGGTAAAAAAAATGTAACTAGGTCAGCTCAAACGAAACTTTTTAAAATAGGTGTAGTAATTTGTAAAAGACTTCCAACTAAGTATAGTAACTTGTAATAAATTCTAAAAAAATATAAAGTTAGAAGAGAAAAAGACAGACCTTTGTTTGATATTTTATTGTTACGTCTTGTAGTTGGAATTTTTTTTCCAGTTCACTTCTTTAGAGCTTGTTTGATCTCCAACTCTTTTTCTCGCGTATTAGTCCTTTTACATCTAAGAATAGTATAAAAATAGTAGATTTTATACTACCCGTCTTAGACTGAATATAGCTTTACTGTAGTTGGTGCATTTGATCCCGCAAGAACTTGTCCTAGTTTGTTTTCATTAATAAACATGTGAGTAATTATGTCATTCGAAAATCTACGTAATCTCATTTGGTTGTTTATTTAGATAACGAAGGAGTTGTCACGGTTACAACAATCAGCACTGAATAATAAACTGAGTCCAGAGGATGTATCTGGCGGAACAATAACTTTGAGCAACATAGGAGCTATTGGTGGGAAGGTTGGTTCACCGCTCCTCAATTTGCCTGAAGCGGCAATCATTGCCCTTGGGCGGATTCAGAAAACTCCACAATTTGGGGTTGATGGGAATGTCTATCCCGTATCGATAATGACGGTAATCAATGGCATGATTATCTTAATCTGCTATGTGCTTAAATCTATTTCCTTGGATTGGAACCATGTTTTTTATATGTCAATTCAAATATTAGCTTAAGAGATATATGCTCTTATGTTATTTATGACAAATAGTTTCACAAGTAAATTGCTTTGCACTGTGTGTTTCTTACAAGAAGATTATTATTTTGTTGTCAGATAAATATTGGGGCAGATCATAGAGTTTTGGACGGAGCAACTGTGGCAAGATTCTGCAATGAGTGGAAACTATACATCGAGAAACCAGACTTACTTATGTTACATATGAGATGAGCTTCCTTTAACATGGGCTCGCACTCGCATCATATTTCTTACATGAGTAGAATATGAATAAATTAAGTGTTTACTCCAAATTCTTGTTATTTAAATCCCCAATAATCATTTTCTTCAGGTCAGTGCTTGTGTAACTTTTCTACCGGAAATATATAGGTTGGCAACTCAAAGTTCACTTCAGGTTCGGCCTGTCTATCTGGAGATTCGATAAAGTATAAACTATAAACCTTACAAGTGGGGTTCTAGAAGTGTATGAAGGGACTTGTAAATTTTTTTAAGGAATTGATTAGTTGCCCGGTAACAAATCAAATAGTAGATTCTAAAAGAAATGTCATTTTTGAATAAAATTACAGGATACATTCTTATTATTATTATTTTTTTAAATATTAGTTTACTCAAGTTTATTCGAGAGTTGTTAAGTAAATCTGTTGGTTAGGAATGAGTGGGCAAATGCTTAATTGATTTCTTTTTATACTTTTGCTAGTCTATTCTTGTTAGCAACAACTATAATGATTAATGAATAAAAAATACCAATTGAACTGTTCGGCCTGTCCATCGGGCTTGTTAGAGAGAAACATGGTTTGCTATGGAGGAACAGACAACAAGAAGCTCATATACACATTGAAACTCACATCTAACCAGAAAGGCTAGCCTATTAGGTCTTGAATATGAATTTTCTATAATGAATAGTACTTTATGTAAGAAATGTGCCATAACCCAATATTTATGTAAACGTTTTATATTTTGTTAGTAGAATAAAATCAGCATTATTATTATCATTGTGTTGTAATAAGTCAAGCATAATTTCATTTAAATGTCATCGAGTGTGTCATCGCATATCGTAGAACCATTAAATACGCACAGAATTATACTTGACAGGCCCCTGATCAAAAGCATATAAAGCGACCAGTATGAGTATGACTCTTGATCACGCTCTATTGATCATGGGTATGGGATTACCAAGTCAAATCATGGATGTCACTTGGGAAGTGATATTGGACGATCCAACGTGAGTATGGGACATAGATCTAGTCATGAACATACTCAGTTGTCGTAGTATCATTGAATCCTTACGGACCTTTGGAGTATTCGTAGATTCCTATATGACCACTCCCATAGTTTGACATGCTCATCTATGTTGTCCGTAACTAGCTTCAAAAGGAGTATGATTGACTATGTGACGAATCATATGAGGGATTGGAGTTAACGGACAAGGGATTGGTCCCTCATGACTAGTGAGAACAGTATCTATTTAGGCCACTTGATGAGACTGACTAAGAGGAAGTGTGCGGCCGCACCAGTGATAATTGGACTTATCATTCTCAGGTCATCTCGAGATCAAGAAACAGTTTTGAACATAGTAAGGATGACGACTCTATGTCTTATGTTCAAACAAAGATATGTAGTTACAAATGGAGTATGATAGTTACAACAAAAGGTTAAATCGAATCACCGATCATCATGATCATTGAGTAATCATAATGTATTACTAGAGACCACTTATGATGAATAGACCAAATGGGATCTTGGGCCATTTGCCAATGACTCATGAACCTACAGGGTCATACACAAAGAGCAAGACCCGAAACAAAACGGATTTTGGAAGCCCAAGAGAACATAAGGAGAGAGAAGACAAAATCGTCACCCAGAGAAGGTGACGATTGTCACAAGTGGTGTGACGATCGTCACATGCTCTGGACTACATATTTCCTATTTCGGTTTGGATTTGAAGTCTGAAACCCTAAAGGAATAGGACAACCGTGGGCATGAATTTTAGGTATTTTCAGAGTTTGGAAACTTTTAAAAGAGTGAAAGATTTATTAGAAACAAGATACTCACTCTAAGCATATAAATATGTTGCACCAGTTTAGTTTAAACCTAATGCGATATTCGCAACATTAGCTCTCATCTAAAGTTCTTGTTTCTAACCTGATTTTTCTTATTAGGGTTGAAGGAGAATTAAATTCTGGTAGATTAGATTCGTCCTTGGTTCGAAGAAGACTTGCCCATGTAGATACCGGTAGAGAGCGCATTTTGAAGGAGATGTTTTCAAGTGATTCGTAAAGAGCCTGTGCACTCTCAAGGGTTTCGTAAAGCCGGATCTACAAGAGATAAATTATTGTTCTATCTCTTTCATCGATTAATCTTAACCATGCATCCTTGATAGGGAACGTATTTAAATTTTTGTTATATTGCTTCCCCAGCATGTATGAGATCCTGCATTCCCCAACAGTGATTTCAGAGGTTAGCTGCAAATTTAAGATTAATCGAAATATGCATGATGATATTGGATGATTATATGCATGATTGTTTGAATAGTTTTGCATGATTTAATTGAACAAGAGTTCAGTTAGGGTTTATACGAGTTTGGGATAATTAATTTCAAATTTTTGGTTAATGAAATTATCCCGGAAAAGTCCATATCTGATTGGAGTAGATTCTGGAAATCTGGTCGTCACAATGCATGTGACGATCGTTGAAAGATGTGTGCCCTAACCCAATCAATTTATGTACGAACGTTTTTTATCTTTTATTAGCAAATAAACCAATACTTTTATTTTCATTGTGTTGTGAGAATAAAGCCAAACGTTATTTTGCCTAAGGTCATCATGTGTCAAACACATAATAGTAGATACCTTATGCAGTGCAATCGATATTACTAGAAGTTATACTTGGCAGGTATCAAGTTATAAAGCTAAACATATGCATGCATATATAAAGCGACCATTATAAGGAAGGCTGATGATCACGCTCTACTGATCATGGTAAAGGGTTACTAGGCCGAATCATTGATATCATTTGGAGATATGATATTGGACGACTCGACCTGAGAAGGGTGTCATAGATTAAGTCATGAGCATTCTCAACTGTCATAATATCACTGAATCCTTATAGACTTTGGAGTCTTCATGGATATCACTGAATCCTTATGTGACAACTCTCATAGTTTGACATGCTCATTTACGTTGTCGTAACTGGCTACAAAAGAGGCATGATTGATAGCATTTTGTGCCCTAGTCCAATTGCTAGTAGCCTCTAAACGTCTATGCACATTATCATCGTTTGTAATATATATAAAACGGCTTTGTATTACTTATGTGTTGAAGTAATATATTAAGCATGATCTGATTTATGACCACTAAAGTAGTAGAACCATAAATCTGTACGGATCACACTTAACGAGTCCCTGGTCAAAATATGTTTCCATAGAAGCGACCAGTGTGAGGATGGTTCTTAATGATGTAGTTCTGCTTGTCATAGGGATGAGGGATCCCGGAATCATATCATAGATATCATGAATTGATTGATATCGGGCGACCCGCTTTGAATAGTGTTTTCATAAATTAAGCCATGAACATATTCAAATGCGATAGCTTGTCACGATATCCTTAGACCGAGGAGTCTTTGTGATCACTATGCAATGTACGTGCGGCTTTAACTTGCGCCTAACGCTTTCTATAACAGGATTGCAATAACGGGCATGATTGGGTGGCGGATCGGGTTGCATGAGTGACATGAAAGACGACTAAGGGATTTATCCCTCATACTACGGTATGGGAAAGATATCCGTTAAAGGCCTCTTGATCGAGACTGACTGAGAGTAAGAGCATGGCCATGCCAGTGATACGGGTTATTAGTTCTCAGCCATCTCACATATCAAGTAACAATGATTGATTAAACAAGGGTGACGACTCTATGCCTTGTGATCAATCGGGATATCTAGAGATAATAGGATAGTAACTTGTACGCACAAGGTTAAGTCGAATCATCGATCGTCATGCACCTTGGGTAATCATAATGTCTTACTAGAGGCCCCTTATGATGGATCGGGCAAGAGCGATCTCTTGCGCCGATCTGCCAACGGTGGCATGAGCCTGAAGGGTCACACACATTCAAGACGGATAACTTAAGACAATGAAACCTTAACGTTTCTTGAGGAGCAATACATGGACAAAACTGGAGGTTTTGTGCCATGGGTTCGGTTTGAGAGAATAATTAGCGAATCGAGAGAACTGAGTTTTTTCGTCGATGTCGCGTCGAAATTTGTTTGATAAGTAATGACAAAAAGGGCGGGCGACTTTTGGACACGACACAAAACCACATGGGCGAGCCCATTGGGCTTGGCCCATGAGGTCTCATGGCCGGCCCAACAAGGGCCCATTATGGGCCCAATAAGCCCTATATGGCCGGCCCACATGGTGAGTCCATGTGTGGGGGCCACACAACACCATGCTTAGTTGGTGATTGTGGATTAAGAGGTGAGTGATTTAAGGGGTATGGGTTAAAGCACCTTTAAGCCCATACCAATCACTTTTGACCCATGCTTATGAGTTGGATGATGAATTGAAATATCTAACATTCATTCATTAATCAAATAATCACACAACTCACAAAATTCCTCTCTTTCTCTCTATTGGCCGGCCACCATAGTCTCTCTCCTCTATCTTGCTCTCTTGTTCTTCATTTAATTGTTCTAGTAGGCAATTAAGTGAAGGATCTTCAAGGACTTGCTTTAGAGAAGAAGATCCGAAAGTTCTTTATCGATTCAACAAAGACTTAAAGGTAAACATCTTGTGGAATAGATTTTGCTTTGGGATTTAACGGTTTATGTTCTTGGACAAGGTTTGGAGTAGATTTGTAAAACGCTTCCGCTATCTCGTTGATCTAGAACGCTCCAAAACCCTACAGTGGTATCAGAGCGTGGTTACCCTCTTAATCTTTGTCTTGTTGAATTTGTTTCGGTTTTATGATTATTTGCATGCCAAAATTGTTGATAACATGATTTTAATGCTTTTTGGGATATTTGCATGAAATATGTTATTTTTGAAAATATATTGAATTTGGAATTTTTCGGAAATTATTGGATTTGTCCGGTCCGAGAAGAGACTCTCGGGGAGCCGGATCGGAGGTACCGGACGTAGGTCACCGGAGGCCGGTGGTGACCGGGGCCGTCCCCACTCTTGGCCGAGGCCGAGAGTGGAGGCAAGCTCGGTTTGGGCCTTCCAAGGCCTAAACCGAGCCGTGACATGTTGGGCTCGGCCCAATGGGCTTTCGGCCCATTAGCTTGGCCCGAATTGGTTCGTGCACGGTGTTTGATCCGTGGCACGAACCCGCAATCCAATATTTTGAAAACTTTCAAAATTTAATCGGTTTTGATAAACCGTTTTTCGAAAAGGTCTAGTTTCGATAAACCCGACTGAGCAACTTGGCAAAATTAAAACCGGAATAATTGCATATTATATGATAACATGTTTGTGTGATAACATGTTGGATGATGTGATGAGATGTATGATGCATTAGTAGCCCATTAGATTTTATCGCTTTCACGGTTTGCATACCGTTAGTGTTAGCGTGTAATTATTCTTTCATTCAAACCCATAAAGTGTAATTATTTTTTATCCGGTCTACGAACCGAGTATTAATTGTACTTACTACTCAAAGACGAGAAGGATGGAGAATCGAGCACAATGACGGTCTTGGAGGATGTCTAAGAGTTAGTGGGAGCCCGAATGAAAAAGACGAGAAGATGTTGTGACTCGTAGAATCCTAAGATTAGGATGGGCTATAAAATGCATATGTTTGCTTGCTTGTATTATTTAAATAATAACATGCTTGCATGCTTAACTTATAAGTTTATAAGCCATCACCTCGCATGCAAAGATTAAAATCGACTTTAATTGTTTGCATGTTTAAAGTGTTGTGAACCGTCATTGCACAGGTTGTGATGGATGAGTTCAAATTTGAAACGTATTTGCACGGGTTGCAAATGACGACTTAAAAAGAAGATTGTATATGATACAATTAGAAACGACATAACACGGGTTGTTGATGACGGGTTGGTAATTGTGCCAAATACTTTCGAATTATTAAGCACAACCAATTTACAAGATAATTTGAGTCAAGTGAGATGCCACCCAAATTCACACCCATGTAGAAACATTTTATCGGTGTCGTGCGCCTTAGCGGAGCATCGATCGAATGGGTTCTAGATGGGAATGGTAAACTTTGTGGGATGTCGTGCGCCTTAGCGGAGCATCTGCACAAAGTTAACTCGTTAGTGAAGGTTGGTTGACTCGACCACGATTCTTGGCCTGAGGTCGAGCTGGGGCATCGGAAGGGTAAGCCGTGTGTTTTGCACATACCCTGACCAAGAGTTACACGGGTTGTAATTGGATGGTCGTCCTACCTAAATAAGTCAATTGGAGCGGTGCGCCTTAGCGTACTTCAAATGACGAATAAGGGATCTTGGTTTAAAGGTTCTAAACCTTAGAATCGGATGGTTGGTGTTTAATTCGGATCCTCGTAAATTTATTCAACTTTTCTGATTAAATTTACTTTCTTCGTGTAGAAATGGCTAGTAATTCAACAAACTCGTCTAATTTGTCGTTGAGTACTATACTCGAAAAGTGTAAACTCAACCAGACAAATTATCTGGAATGGGAAAGAAATTTACGACTTGTGTTAAAGTTGGAACGCATGGAGTACGTCCTTGGTAAGGCTATCACGGTGGAGCCAGCTGCCAATGCAACGAGGATCGTTAAGGATGCGTACCAGAAACACCTTAGCGACTCTATCGACGTTGCGTGTGTCATGCTGGGATGCATGGAGGCGGACCTCCAGAAGCACTTTATGGAGCGATCCCATGATCCGTTTGCAATGTTTGCACAGATCAAGGATATGTTCAAAGAGAAAGTACGTATTGAAAAATACACTGTTCTCCGAGAACTTATTGTCTGCAAGATGTCAGGAGGCAGCTCCGTAGGTCCACACGTCCTACGTATGAAGGGACATTTCGACCATATGACTAGTGTCGGTTTGTCTATGGAAAAGGAAATGGCTGCGGATTTTATTCTGCAATCCCTTTCACATGCATATGGTGGGTTCGTCATGAACTATCACATGCATGACATGGACAAGACCGCGTCGGAGTTGCACAACATGCTAGTGACTGCCGAGAAGAGCATAAGGGGTAGTTCGCCCAAAAGTGTTCTTATGGTCAAGAAGGGATCCAGCTTCAAAACTGGTGGTGGAAAGGGTAAAACCCCAATGCACCTGGCAGGAAAGACTAGACGACCATTTGTTCCTAGACCTTCCATGCCCGTAAAAGGCAAGGGGAAGGCAAAGGAGTCGGTCTGTTTCTACTGTCAAAAGTCTGGTCATTGGAAGAAAGACTGGCAGCAGCTGAAGGAGGATCAGAAGAAGGGTGGTGGGGCCGCTACTTTATTAGGTATTCCATTAGAGCTATATCTTTCTACGATAAATACTTGGGTACTAGACACTGGAGCTGAGTCTCATGTATGTGCGGATATGCAGGTGTTACACAGTAGAAGAGATATGGGGGAAAGCGAGGTGGACCTAAGAGTTGGGAACAACGTGAGAGTTGCCGTAACTGCCGTGGGTTCTGTTAACCTTGTTTTGCCCAGTGGGCTTGTAATTGAACTTCATGATGTGTTTTGCGTACCTGCTTTCAGCAGGAATATTATTTCAATTTCTCTTCTTGAAAAAGAAGGTTATTATTTTAATATTAAGAACGGGTTTTTTAATATTATGCGCAACAACATGTTTTATGGGAATGCTCACACTGTTGGAGGTTTATACATATTGAATATGCAAAACTCGAGATCCAACATGCTCTATAACATAAATGCTAAGAGGTTTAAAGCTAATGATTTAGACCAAACTCTAATCTGGCATTGTCGTCTAGGTCACATAAATGAGAAACGCATCTCAGCGCTTCATAAGCGCGGACTTCTAAGTCAATTCAAATTCCAAACGATTGATAGATGCGAAGCTTGTTTAATGGGCAAGATGACTAAAGCGCCCTTCACTGGTTTAGGTGAAGGGGCAGGTGATCTATTGGGTCTAATACATGCAGACGTATGTGGACCAATGAGTACACCAGCCAAAGGTGGTTTAGGCTACTTTATCACATTTACTGACGATTTTAGTAGATATGGCTATGTCTATCTCATGAGACATAAGTCCGAAGCCTTTGATAAATTAAGGGAGTTGAGGACTGAAGTAGAAAACCAACTCGGAAAGAGTATCAAGGCACTCCGTTCTGATCGGGGTGGAGAATACTTATCCGAGGAGTTTCTTAGTCATCTTACTGAAGGTGGAATACTATATCAGTGGACTCCGCCAGGAACACCGCAACTCAATGGTGTGTCCGAAGCGGAGGAATCAGACATTGTTGGATATGGTTCGATCGATGTTAAGTCTCACTCATCTCCCGATCTCCTTCTGGGGTTATGCTCTGCAAACGGCCGCATTCATAATAAACTGGGCTCCGTCGAAAGCAGCGGAAGGGACATTATTCGAGAAATGGTACGGGAAGGAACCCGTTTTGTCCTCCCTAAAAATCTGGGGTTACGAGGCTTATGTAAAACGGTTGCTTGCAACCAAGCTCGAACCGAGATCAGATAAGTGCACTTTCATCGGATATCCAAAAGAAACAAAATGATACTACTTCTACAAACCAAGCGAAAATAAAGTTTTTGTCGCTCGAGGTGGGACATTCTTTGAAAAGGAGTTCATTTCCATGACAGTCAGTGGGAGGGCTGTTCATCTTGATGAAGTTCTAGATGAGATGGTCACTCGGGAACCACTAGACGACCCACTAGAAGAAGTAGAGCCAGAAGTGGTTGTTGAGCAAGAACCAATAGCTACAGTTAATGAGGACGGTCTGAGGCGGTCTGAAAGGATAACTCATGCACCTGTCAGATACGGTTTCCTAGTAACTGGAGGTGATGATTTAATATTAGTGGACAATGATCCAGCTACCTTTTGAGAGGCCTTGGACGGAACCGACTCTGAGAAATGGGTGGAGCCATGAGGGAAGAAATGCAATCCATGTCAGATAATCAAGTGTGGGACTTGGTGGAACAAACACCTGACGTAAAAGTCATTGGGTGTAAATGGATATTTAAAATAAAGATAGACATGGATGGCAAACCTCAGACCTCTAAAGCAAGACTGGTAGCAAAAGGATATAGGCAAATCCACGGAATTGACTATGAAGAGACCTTTTCTCCAGTAGCTATGGTCAAATCTATCCGCATTCTACTTGCCGTAGCAGCGTATCATAACTATGAGATATGGCAAATGGACGTCAAAACCGCATTCCTCAACGGGAGGTTAGCTGAGGACGTTTATATGTCCCTGCCTGAGGGTTTTGAGGATCCAAAGAATAAGGGAAAGATTTGCAAGTTGCTCAAATCAATCTATGGTTTGAAGAAAGCATCTCGGAGTTGGAATCACCGTTTTGATGAAGTTGTGAAACAGTTTGGCTTCATCAAGAACGATGATGAACCTTGCATATATAAAAAGGCAGATGAGAGTAAAGTAGTCTTCTTGGTGCTTTATGTTGATGACATACTGCTCATTGAAAACGACGTCCCTACCTTGCTCTTAACAAAGACTTGGTTAGGTGAGTGTTTCGCAATGAAGGACTTAGGCGAGGCCTCTTACATCTTGGGGATCAAGATATATAGAGACCGTGCCAAGCGGGTCTTGGGCTTAAGTTAAAGCACCTACATAGACAAAGTGTTGAGACGATTCTCAATGCAAGATTCAAAGAAAGGATTGCTGCCCATGCGTCATGGCATGAAGTTTAGCAAGAAGCAGTATGCTGAGACACATGCAGAGCTAGCAAGAATGAATGAGATCCCATATGCTTCGGCTATAGGGTCCATAATGTATGCCATGATATGTACGAGACCGGATGTCTCGTTTTCCCTAAGCTGTACCAGTAGACATCAATCCAAACCCGGTGAGGCACATTGGATTGCCGTCAAGGCGATTCTCAAATATTTGAGAAAAACCAAAGACGCTTTTCTTGTATACGGGGGAAGAAATGATGATCTAGTCGTCAAAAGATATGTCGACGCTAGTTTCCAGACAGACCCCGATGACTTTAAGAGTCAGTTGGGATATGTGTTTACGTTGAACGGTGGAGCATTCATCTGGAAAAGCAAGAAGCAGGACACCATTGCTGACTCTATGACCGAAGCTGAGTACATTGCTGCATCGGAAGCGGCGAAAGAGGCTGTATGGATTAGGAGTTTCATGGATGGGTTGGGTGTAATTCAATACCTATCTAACGTAGTAGACTTATATTGTGACAACACCGGGGCCATTGCGCAAGCTAAGGAACCCAGGGCACATGACAAATCCAAACATGTACTTAGAAAGTATCACATCATCCGCCACATTGTTGCTAGAGGTGACGTGAAGATCCACTACGTTGCAACTGATGATAACACTGCCGACCCCTTGACCAAGGCTCTTCCTCAAGCAAAACATGATAAACATGTTAGGTCAATGGGTATAGACTGGGACTTAGATTGGAACTAGGGGCAAGTGGGAGATTGATAGCATTTTGTTCCCTAGTCCAATTGCTAGTAGCCTGTAAACGTCTATGCACATTATCATCGTTTGTAATATATATAAAACGGCTTTGTATTACTTATGTGTTGATGTAATATGTTAAGCATGATCTGATTTATGACCACTAAAGTAGTAGAACCATAAATCTGTACGGATCACACTTAACGAGTCCCTGGTCAAAATATGTTTCCATAGAAGCGACCAGTATGAGGATGGTTCTTAATGACGTAGTTCGACTTGTCATAGGGATAAGGTATCCCGGAATCATATCATAGATATCATGAAGTGATTGATATCGGACGACCCGCTTTGAATAGTGTTTTCATAGATTAAGCCATGAACATATTGAAATGCGATAGCTTGTCACGATATCCTTAGACCGAGGAGTCTTTGTGATCACTATGCAATGTACGTGCGGCTTTAACTTGTGCCTAACGCTTTCTGTAACAGGATTGCAATAACGGGCATGATTGGGTGGCGGAACGGGTTGCATGAGTGACATGAAAGACGGCTAAGGGATTTATCCCTCATACTACGGTATGGGAAAGATATCCGTTAAAGGCCTCTTGATTGAGACTGACTGAGAGTAAGAGCATGGCCATGCCAGTGATACGGGTTATCAGTTCTCAGCCATCTCACATATCAAGTAACAATGATTGATTAAACAAGGGTGACGACTCTATGCCTTGTGATCAATCGGGATATCTAGAGATAATAGGATAGTGACTTGTGCGCACAAGGTTAAGTCGAATCATCGATCGTCATGCACCTTGGGTAATCATAACTTCTTACTAGAGGCCCCTTATGATGGATCGAGCAAGAGCGATCTTTTGCACCGATCTGCCAACGGTGGCATGAGCCTGAAGGATCACACACATTCAAGACGGATAACTTGAGACAAGGAAACCTTAACGTTTCTTGAGGAGCAATAAATGGAAAAAACTGGAGGTTTTGTGCCATGGGTTCGGTTTGAGAGAATAATTAGCGAATCGAGAAAACAGAGTTTTTTCGTCGATGTCGCGTCGGACTTTGTTTGATAAGTAACGACAAAAACGGTCGGGCGACTTTCGGACACGACACGAAACCACATGGGCTCGCCCATTGGGCTCGGCCCATGAGGTCTCATGGCCGGCCCAACAAGGGCCCATTATGGGCCCAATAAGCCTTATATGGCCGGCCCACATTGTGGGTCCATGTGTGGGGGCCACACAACACCATGCTTAGTTGGTGATTGTGGATTAAGAGGTGAGTGATTTAAGGGGTATAGGTTAAAGCACCTTTAAGCCCATACCAATCACTTTTGACCCATGCTTATGAGTTGGATGATGAATTGAAATATCTAACATTCATTCATTAATCAAATAATCACACAACTCCCAAAATTCCTCTCTTTCTCTCTAGTGGCCGGCCACCATAGTCTCTCTCCTCTATCTTGCTCTCTTGTTCTTCACTTAATTGTTCTAGTAGGCAATTAAGTGAAGAATCTTCAAGATCATCCCCTTGGTGTGGACTTGCTTTAGAGAAGAAGATCCGAAAGTTCTTCTTTATCGATTCAACAAAGACTTAAAGGTAAACATCTTGTGGAATAGATTTTGCTTTGGGATTTAACGGTTTATGTTCTTGGACAAGGTTTTGAGTAGATAACTAAAACGCTTCCGCTATCTCGTTGATCTAAAACGCTCCAAAACCCTACATTGATTGGTTATGTGACGGGTCACATGAGGAATGCAGTTGACGGTCAAGGGATTTGTCTCTCACAAACTGGTGGGAATGATATCAGTTTAGGCCTCTTGGTGAGAATGACTGAGAGAGAGTGTGCGGCCGCACCAGTGATGAACAGTCATCGTACTCAGTCATCTCGAGATCAATAAAACAGGTTTTGATAAATAAGGGTGACATTTCTATACCTTACACCCAAACAGGATATCTAATGACAAAGAGATTGGGATAAATTATGACAAAAAGATTAAATCGAATCAACGATCATCATGACTATTGGGTAATCATAATGTCTTACTAATGACCACTTATGATGGATGGACCGAATGAGAATTTGGGCTATCTGCCAATGAATCACAAGCCTACAGGGTCACACACAAAAAGCAAGCCCAAAGCATTGGAGTACAAGTGGAGAATAGGACACGTGACCACAAAGGGCCACAGACCACGACCAAGAGTTGGCCACGAATCGCCCCAAGTGCCCACAGACTCGTGGCGAAAGGTTGGCCACGGGACAAGCCTAAAAGGTCAAGGCCCGTGGCACCTCCGTGGCCAATAGTTTAGCCACGGGGCGGCTAAATCGGCCACAACCCCGTGGCGGGTCCGTGGCGACGACACTGTTTTTTTTTCGATTTTTTAATACGAATCAAATTTGTATTAGGAAAATTGGAAATTATGGAGCACGAATTTGAGGGTAAATTCTGAATTGAAAATCCATATTTAAGTAGGATTTTTTTAAGGATAAAATCTCTACAACCCTCATGCCTAAATATATGTTGCTTTGGTTTCATGAAACCCTAATTCGCAACATTAGTAACTCCATCTAAAACTCCAAATTTATTCAACATTTGATTTGAGAAGAACAATTTTAGTAGGCTGTTTTTCGTCAAGTTTCGATCCAGACTTGTTCGTATGGATACCGGTGGAGAGCGCATCTTGAAGGAGACGTTTTTGACTGATTCATGAAGAATTTGTTCACACTCAAAGGTTGTGTAAAGCAGGATATACAAGAGGTTAATTGAAGATCCAAACTCTTTCATCAATTATGCTTAAACATGCAGTAGATCCTTGATAGGAACGGGGTTAAAAAATCTGTTATATTGCTTCTGGTGTAATGAATGAGATTCCCCGTATCCCAACAATCGTTACATGGGGTGTGACGATCGTCACATTGGGTGGGGCGATCGTCACCTTGACACGTGATGATTCCCGAACAAATCATTAAAACCAGAATAATTATTAAAAGGAAATTTGAGAAATTGACCATTGTATCGATGTTTGATAACATGATGTGTGATGAATGTTATTGCACGGCGCAAAGCTTAGCTCATTAAGTCCCGTGTGAATGTTTACCGTTTTGTTTAATTTCATGGGAATATAATTAATTTTGTGGCATGCGTGTTGCTATTTCTAACTTTTGGGAATGTAATTTAAATACGGCATGCGCGATGTTTCTTTTATTGTAATTCTTTAAATTTATTTCACTACTTGGAGCAACACAAGAGAATATTCGAAAAACGATGGTCTTAATGGTGGCTGAGGAAGTCTAGCGACGGTGTAGAGATCCTGGAGGTTGGAGACTCGATGATGGCACTCAAGGAAGAAGGATTTTCAGGCGCCACATGTTCTTCACCCTTAGGATTGACCAATGATCTTTATAGACCGACCCTATAAAGATCAACTTAGTTATGGGCTATGCTATGCACGTTTATTTTATGCTGAATTAGATATGCATGAGAATGAATGTTTAAGTTTATATGCATGGAATGTATGATGAACTTACATGGAATGTATGTTATTTGCTTCTGTTGCTATGTATGAAATCCTTTGTTTCCCAACATCACGATGCGTGTCCTAGACAAAGTCCATGACCGTGTCAATATATTGACACCCATTTTTGTCTCTTCTATAAAAGGACATTTGACCTACTTTTTGGGCATCTCTTCACCAACCTAGCCACATTTTTCATCTAAAAATTTCAACACCTATTCTCTCTGTTGAATGCCACTTTTGGAGGTTCAAGAGGCTAGAAGGAGGGGAGTTTTCACTACCACACCAAGGGAATGCATCACGGAGGCAAGATTCATCAATGAAGAGCAAGAATGAAGGGTTTTTGAGTTCCTAAACCCATTTTGGGTCCTTGTGTTTGTTTATTTTTTGTCCACTTCTTTTATCTTGTAATTCTTTGTCAATTTGTTGCTTGAGCACCATGATTTTGGGCTAAAACCTGAAGACCATGGGTGCTAGACCTTTATATGACTTCAAGTTTTGACATTTATGGTTAATTAGTTACTTTATGCATTATTGTTTGATTCTACTTTGTGTCTTATGTTTGAATGCTAACTTTACAAATTGATGTTCATGACTTTTTATCCTTGATTGACTTCGACAGTTGTGATTTAGGGTCAGCCTAAGTAGGACGAGGGATCGGCTCCTAGAGAAATTTTCCTTGATTTGAAAATTGTTGATCTTTAAGCCATTGAAGATTAGTAATAATTCCCTAGAGGGTCGCTAATCGGAGATGTTTCCGTTTCTAGTATCCATAGATGAACTCGGTATTTAAAAAATTTCATGCTAGAATAATTAATTAACTATATGTGGATTAATGGTTATCTTTTGATTGATTGAGTTGGCTTCTATGTATGCATGCTTGTTTGAGTTTAATTTGTTCCTTATGTTGAATGCTAATTTGATCATTTAGTATTTAATCTTTTTTTCCAAATTGATTTCAAAAGGTGGGGTTGGGAGTTGACATAAGTATATACGATGGATCAACTCCTAGAGTGAGTTTCATTGGTTCGAAAATTGTTGTCCTTTGTGCAATCGACTGTGAGTAATAATTCATGAGAAGGTTGCTCACTCTATATTAGACTCTATCCAATGTCATGAGGTGGGTAGAGTATATAAAACATGTGCCAAACAAATTGCATGGTTAGTATATAATCCTCTTTTAATTATTAGCAAGTCATCGGTCTAGCATCCTTGGTTGCTTAACTTCTTGCTTTACTTTATTTTACATTTTAATCTAAAAGATAATGCAAATAGGCTAAGTAATAGCCCCCATTTTGGTTCATGTGGAAATCGACTCAGATTTAAGTTGGAATATAAATATACTTGATCGAATGCGTTCTTGTGCACGAAACCTTGAGGCATGTAATGGTGCTCAAGCGTTTTTCACCCATCAACGGACGAAAGACGAGATTTTGGAAAAATATGAGCGAGTGGTGGGAGTCAAGTGGTGGAAGACAACCTCCACCACTCTGACCTCCTCCAGAAGCATAATGTTGGAGTTGTGCCATAGCCCAATGGAATAAGTCATCTACAATGTAATGTTTTATCATCTTTCAGAATAAATAAAACGACATTATATTACCAGTGTGTTGTAGTAATATATTAAATACGATTCGATCTATATCATTATGTGTGTCATCAATAATAGTAGAACTATAAATCGGAAAGAATCACATTTAATGAGTCCCTGGTCATGAATGCTCATCAGAAGCGACCAATATGGGGTTAACTCTTTATGATCACGCTCTACTGATCATGGCAAGGCGATGCCGGAGTTAGATCCTGGATATCATTCGGGGAATGATATTGGACGATCCGATGGTGAGTATGCATCATAGATGTTATCATGAGCATACTCACATATCGTAGCTTGTCAAAGTATCCTTACACCAAGGAGTCTTTATAGTTATTATGTAATCAATAGCTGAGTTTGACGTTGCCTAACGTTATCTGTAAAAGGGTAACCATAAGGGCACTAATTGGCTCAGTATGGATTACATGAGGGAACACGAAAGACGACTAAGGAATTTATCCCTCATGCTCCGGCATGGGAAAGATATTTGTTTGGGCCACTTGATGAGAATGACTGATTCACAGTATCATTGATTTAGTCATCTCAAAGATCAAGAAACAGTGATTGATTAAATAAGAATGACGGCTCTATGCCTTATGATCAATCTGGATATCTAGAGATAAAAGAATAATGACTTGGACGATACGAGGTTAAGTCGAATCATCGATAATCATGAGCGTTGGGTAGTCATAATGCCTTACTAGAGGCCAATTATGATGGGGAGGGCAAAATGGTAATTTTGCGTCGATCTGCGAACATGTCGTGAGCCTAGAGGATCACACACTTAAGACGATGAATATAGCAAAAGAGGACTTCGAAAGTCCAAATTAGAAGAGAAGAAATTTGGAAATTTCACTTTCCTGTTTAGTTAGACCGGACCGGTCTAAGCTAAACTGAAATAGATTAGACAATTGCCGGACTAGGTTGTAAACCGGACGGTTACAGAAATTGTTCTAAATTAATTATGTGTTGATTTAATTAATAATCCTAAGTCTAATTGGGCTCAAAAGGATTTTAATTAAATTGGTTTGAATTATAATTGGCTTAAGGCCCTTTTAAGATTTGATGAATTATAATTTTAATTTTAATTCAAAGATAATTTTTTATTGAAAAATATAATGAAATGGAAAGATTTGACTAAATTTGAATTTTGGAAAAATCAACAAAAGAGAAATGGGATGATTTTGGGAAATTGGGAATATATTCCTAATATCCCACAACCGATCCCAACTCTCTCTCTCTCCTTCTCGGCCGTCTCTCCCCTCTCTTCTCTCTCTCTCAGTTCTTCTTGCTCCCTTTTTGCAAAACTAGTAATACTTGCAAGAAAGTTTTGATAGCATTTGTGCCCTAGTCCAATTGCTATTAGCCTGTAAACGTCTATATACAATATCATCGTTTGTAATATATATATAAAACGGCTTTGTATTACTTATGTGTTGAAGTAATATGTTAAGCATGATCTGATTTATGACCACTAAAGTAGTAGAACCATAAATCTGTACGGATCACACTTAACGAGTCCCTGGTCAACCTATGCTTCCTTAAAGCGACCAGTATGAGGATGGTTCTTAATGACGTAGTTCTACTTGTCATAGGGATGAGGGATCCTGGAATCCTATCATAGATATCATGAGGTGGTTGATATCGGACGACCCGCTTTGAATAGTGTTTTCATAGATTAAGCCATGAACATATTCAAATGCGATAGCTTGTCACGTCATCCTTAGACCAAGGAGTCTTTGTGATCACTATGCAATGAACGTACGGCTTTAACTTGCGCCAAACGCTTTCTGTTAAAAGATTGCTATAAAGGGCATGATTGGGTGGCGGAACGGGTTGCATGAGTGACACGAAAGACGGCTAAGGGATTTATCCCTCATACTACGGTATGGGAAAGATATCCGTTAAAAGGGCCTCTTGATGGAGACTGACTGAGAGTAAGAGCATGGCCATGCGAATGATACGGATTATCAGTTCTCAGCCATCTCGCATATCAAGTAACAATGATTGATTAAACAAGGGTGACGACTCTATGCCTTGTGATCAATCAGGATATCTAGAGATAATAGGATAGTGACTTGTACGCACAAGGTTAAGTCGAATCATCGATCGTCATGCACCTTGGGTAATCATAATGTCTTACTAGAGACCACTTATGATGGATCGGGCAAGAACGATCTTTTGCGCCGATCTGCCAACGGTGGCATGAGCCTAGAGGGTCACACACATTCAAGACGGATAACTTGAGACAAGGAAACATTGACGTTTCTTGAGGAGTAATATATGGACAAAACTGGAGGTTTTGTGCCATAGGTTCGGTTTGAGAGAATAATTAGCGAATCGAGAAAAACTGAGTTTTTCGTCGATATCGCGTCGAACTTTGTTTGATAAGTGACGACAAAAGGGTCGGGCGACTTTTGGACATGGCATGAGACAACACGGGAGGGCCCATTGGGCTCGGCCCATGAAGCCTCATGGCCGGCCCATTAAGGGCCCAACAAGACCTCTTGGTCGGCCCACATGGTGGGTCCATGCGTGGGGGCCACACAACACCATGCTTAGTTGGTGATTGTGGATTAAGAGGTGAGTGATTTAAGGGGTATGGGTTAAAGCACTTTTAAGCCCATACCAATCACTTTTAACCCATGCTTGTGAGATTGGATGATGAATTGAAATACAAGACTTTAATTCATTATTCATTTAATCACAAAAACACACAAATCTCTCTCTCTCTTCTAGCTTGGTCGGCCACCTCTCTTCCTCCTCTTGTTCTTGCTCTCTTGTTCTTCATTTAATTGTTCTAGTAGGCAATTAAGTGAGGGATCATCAAGATCATCCCCTTGGTGTGGACTTGCTTTAGAGACGAAGATCCGAACGTTCTTCTTTATCGATTCATACAAGACTTAAAGGTAAATATCTTGTGGAATAGATTTTGCTTTGGGATTTAATGGTTTATGTTCTTGGACAAGGTTTGCATACCGTTAGTGTTAGCGTGTAGTTATTCTTTTATTCGAGCCCATAAAGTGTAATTATTTTTTATCCGGTCTACGAACCGAGTATTAATTGTAATTATTACTCAAAGACGAGAAGGATGGAAAATCGAGCACAATGACGGTCTTGGAGGAAGTCCAAGAGCTAGTGGGAGCCCGAATGAGAAAGACGAGAATATGTGAAGACTCGTAGAATCCTAAGTTTAGGATGGGCTATAAAATGCATATTTAACGCTTTATGAATGCTTGCTTGAATTATTTAATTAATAACATGCTTGCATGATTAGCTTATAAGTTTATAAGCCATCACCTCACATGCAAAGATTAAAATCAACTTTAATTGTTTGCATGTTTAAAGCATTGTGAACTATTATCGCACGGGTTGTGATGGATGAGTTCAAATTTGAAACGTGTTTGCACGGGTTGCAAATGATGGATTCAAATGAAGATAGTATGTGATACAATTAGAAACGTCACAACACGGGTTGTTGAAGACGGGTTCGTAATTGTACCAAATACTTTCGAATTATTAAACACAACCAAATTACAAGCTAATTTGAGTCAAGTGAGATGCCACCCAAACTCACACCCATGTAGAAACATTTTATCGGTGTCGTGCGCCTTAGCGGAGCATCGATCGAATGGGTTCTAGATGGGAATGGTAAACTTTGTGGGATGCCGTGCGCCTTAGCGGAGCATCTGCACAAAGTTAACTCGTTAGTGAAAGTTGGTTGACTCAACCACGATTCTTGGCCTGAGGTCGAGCTGGGGCATCGGAAGGGTAAGTTGTGTGTTTTTACACATACCCTGGCTAAGAGTTACACGGGTTGTAATTGGACGGACGTCCTACCTAAATAAGTCAATTGGAGCGGTGCGCCTTAGCGCACTTCAAATGACGAATAAGGGATCTTGGTTTAAGATTCTAAATCTTAGAATCTTATGGTTGGTGTTTAATTCGGATCTTCGTAAATTTATTCAACCATTCTAATTAAATTTACTTTCTTCGTGTAGAAATGGCTAGTAATTCAACAAACTCGTCTAATTTGTCATTGAGGACTATACTCGAAAAGTGTAAACTCAATGGAACAAATTATCTGGACTGGGACAGAAATTTACGACTTGTGTTAAAGTTGGAACGCAGGGAGTACGTCCTTGATAAGGCTATCCCTGAGGAGCCAGCTGCCAACGCAACGAGGGTCGTTAAGGATGCGTACCAGAAACACCTTAGCGACTCTATCAACGTTGCGTGTGTTATGCTGGGCTGCATGGAGACGGACCTCCAGAAGCAGTTTATGGAGCTATCCCATGATCCGTTTGCAATGTTTGCACAGATCAAGGATATGTTCAAGGAGAAAGTACGTATTGAGAAATACACTGTTCTCCGAGAACTCATTGCCTGCAAGATGTCAGCAGGCAGCTCCGTAGGTCCTCACGTCCTACAGATGAAGGGGCATTTTGACCATATGAGTAGTATCGGTATGTCTATGGAAAAGGAAATGGCTGCGGATTTTATTCTGCAATCCCTTCCTCATGCATATGGTGGGTTCGTCATGAACTATCACATGCATGATATGGACAATACCGCGTCGGAGTTGCACAACATGCTAGTGACTGCCGAGAAGAGCATAAGGGGCAGTTCGCCCAAAAATGTCTTTATGGTCAAAAAGGGACCCAGCTTCAAAGCTGGTGGTGGCAAGGGTAAAGGCCCAAAGCACCTGACAGTGAAGAATAGACGACCATTTATTCCTAGACCTCCCATGCCCGTACAAGGCAAAGGGAAGGCAAAGGAGTCGGTCTGTTACTACTGTCAAAAGCCTGGTCATTGGAGGAAAGACTGTCAGCAGATGAAGGAGGACCAGAAGAAGGGCGGTGGGGCCGCTGCTTCATCAGGTATTCCATTAGAGCTATATCTTTCTACAATTAATACCTGGGTACTAGACACTGGAGCTGAGTCTCATGTCTGTGCGGATATGCAGGTGTTACACAGTAGATGAGATATGGGGGAAAGCGAGGTGGACCTAAGAGTTGGGAACAATACCAGAGTTGCCGCAACTGCCGTGGGTTCTGTGAACCTTGTTTTGCCCAGTGGGCTTGTAATTGAACTTAATGATGTGTTTTGCGTATCTACTTTCAGCAGGAATATTATCTCAATTTCTCTTCTTGAAAAAGAGGGTTATTATTTTAATATTAAGAACGGGCTTTTTGATATTATGCGCAACAACATGTATTATGGAAATGCTCACACTGTTGGAGGTTTATACATATTAAATATGCAAAACTCTAGATCCAACATGCTCTATAATGTAATTGCTAAGAGGTTTAAAGCAAATGATTTAGACCTAACTTTTATCTGGCATTGTCGTCTAGGTCACATAAATGAGAAACGCATCTCAGCGCTTCATAAGCGCGGACTTCTAAGTCAATTCGAATTCCAAACGATTGATAGATGCGAAACTTGTTTAATGGGCAAGATGACTAAAGCGCCCTTCACTGGTTTAGGTGAAAGGGTAGGTGATCTATTGGGTCTAATACATTCAGACGTATGTGGACCAATGAGTACACCAGCCAGAGGTGGTTTAGGCTACTTTATCACATTTACTGACGATTTCAGTAGATATGGTTATGTCTATCTCATGAGACATAAGTCCGATGCTTTTGATAAATTCAAAGAGTTTAGGACTGAAGTAGAAAACCAACTCGAAAAGAGTATCAAGGCACTCCGTTCTGATCGGGGTGGAGAATACTTATCCGAGGAGTTTCTTAGTTATCTTACTGAAGGAGGAATACTATCTCAGTGGACTCCGCCAGGAACACCGCAACTTAATGGTGTGTCCGAGCGGAGGAATCGAACATTGTTAGATATGGTTTGATCAATGTTAAGTCTCACTGATCTCTCGATCTCCTTCTGGGGTTATGCTCTGCAAACGGCCGCTTTTATGATAAATAGGGCTCCGTCGAAAGTAGTGGAAGGGACATCATTTAAAAAATGGTACGGGAAGGAACCCGTTTTGTCCTTCCTAAAAATCTGGGGTTGCGAGGCTTATGTAAAACAGTTGCTTGCAACCAAGCTCGAACCGAGATCAGATAAATGCACTTTCGTCGGATATCCAAAAGAAACAAAAGGATACTACTTCTACAAACCGAGCGAAAATAAAGTTTTTGTTGCTCGAGGTGGGACATTCTTGAAAAAAGGGTTCATTTCCAAGACAGTCAGTGGGAGGGCTGTTCATCTTGATGAAGTTCTAGATGAGACAGTTACTCAGGAACCACTAGACGACCCACTAGAAGAAGTAGAGCCAGAAGTGGTCGTTGAGCAAGAACCAATAGCTACAGTTAATGAGGACGGTCCGAGGCGGTCTGAAAGGATAAGTCATGCACCTGTCAGATACGGTTTCTTAGTAACTGAGGGTGATGGTTTAGTATTAGTGGACAATGATCCAGCTACCTTTCGAGAGGCCTTGGACGGAACCGACTCTGAGAAATGGCTGGAAGCCATGAGGGAAGAAATGCAATCCATGTCAGATAATCAAGTGTGGGACTTGGTGGATCATACCCCTGACGTAAAAGTCATTGGGTGTAAATGGATCTTTAAAATAAAGATAGACATGGATGGCAAACCTCAGACCTATAAAGAAAGACTGGTAGCAAAAGGTTATAGACAAATCCACGGAATTGACTATGAAGAGACCTTTTCTCCAGTAGCTATGGTCAAATCTATCCGCATTCTACTTGTCGTAGCAGCGTATCACAACTATGAGATATGGCAAATGGATGTCAAAACCGTCTTCCTCAACGAGAGGTTAGCTGAGGACGTTTATATGTCCCAGCCTGAGGGTTTTGAGGATCCAAAGAATAAGGGAAAGATTTGCAAGTTGCTCAAATCAATCTATGGTTTGAAGCAAGCATCTCGGAGTTGGAATCAGCGTTTTGATGAAGTAGTAAAACAGTTTGGCTTCGTCAAAAACGATGATGAACCTTGCATGTATAAAAAGGCAAATGGGAGCAATATAGTCTTCTTGGTGCTTTATGTTGATGACATACTGCTCATTGGAAACGATGTCCCTACCTTGCTCTTAACAAAGACTTGGTTAGGTGAGTGTTTCGCGATGAAGGTCTTAGTTGAGGCCTCTTACATCTTGGGGATCAAGATATATAGAGACCGTGCCAAGCGGGTCTTGGGCTTAAGTCAAAGCACCTACATAGACAAAGTGTTGAGACGATTCTCAATGCAAGATTCAAAGAAAGGATTGCTGCCCATGCGTCATGGCATAAAGCTTAGCAAGAAGCAGTGTGCTGAGACACCTGCAGAGCTAGCAAGAATGAATGAGATCCCATATGCTTCGGCTATATGGTCTATAATGTATGCCATGATATGCACGAGACCGGATGTCTCGTTTGCCCTAAGCTGTACCAGTAAACATCAATCCAAACCCGGTGAAGCACACTGGATGGCTGTCAAGGCGAGTACATTGCCGCATCTGAAGCGGCAAAAGAGGTTGTATGGATCAGGAGTTTCATGGCTGGGTTAGGTGTAATTAAAAACCCATCTAACCCAGTAGACTTATATTGTGACAACACCGGGGCCATTGCGCAAGCTAAGGAACCCAGGGCACATGACAGATCCAAACATGTACTCAGAAAGTATCACATCATCCGCGACATAGTTGCTAGAGGTGACGTGAAGATCCACTACGTTGCAACTGATGATAACACAACCGACCCCTTGACCAAGGCTCTTCCACAAGCAAAACATGACAAACATGTTAGGTCAATGGGTATAGACTGGGACTTAGATTGGAACTAGGGGCAAGTGGGAGATTGATAGCATTTGTGCCCTAGTCCAATTGCTATTAGCCTGTAAACGTCTATATACAATATCATCGTTTGTAATATATATATAAAACGGCTTTGTATTACTTATGTGTTGAAGTAATATGTTAAGCATGATCTGATTTATGACCACTAAAGTAGTAGAACCATAAATCTGTACGGATCACACTTAACGAGTCCCTGGTCAACCTATGCTTCCTTAAAGCGACCAGTATGAGGATGGTTCTTAATAACGTAGTTCTACTTGTCATAGGGATATGGGATCCTGGAATCATATCATAGATATCATGAGGTGGTTGATATCGGACGACCCGCTTTGAATAGTGTTTTCATAGATTAAGCCATGAACATATTCAAATGCGATAGCTTGTCACGACATCCTTAGACCAAGGAGTCTTTGTGATCACTATGCAATGAACGTACGGCTTTAACTTGCGCCAAACGCTTTCTGTAAAAAGATTGCTATAAAGGGCATGATTGGGTGGCGGAACGGGTTGCATGAGTGACACGAAAGACGGCTAAGGGATTTATCCCTCATACTACGGCATGGGAAAGATATCCGTTAAAAGGGCCTCTTGATGGAGACTGACTGAGAGTAAGAGCATGGCCATGCGAATGATACGGGATATCAGTTCTCAGCCATCTCGCATATCAAGTAACAATGATTGATTAAACAAGGGTGACGACTCTATGCCTTGTGATCAATCAGGATATCTAGAGATAATAGGATAGTGACTTGTACGCACAAGGTTAATTCGAATCATCGGTCGTCATGCACCTTGGGTAATCATAATGTCTTACTAGAGACCACTTATGATGGATCGGGCAAGAACGATCTTTTGTGCCGATCTGCCAACGGTGGCATGAGCCTAGAGGGTCACACACATTCAAGACGGATAACTTGAGACAAGAAAACATTGACGTTTCTTGAGGAGTAATATATGGACAAAACTGGAGGTTTTGTGCCATAGGTTCGGTTTGAGAGAATAATTAGCGAATCGAGAAAAACTAAGTTTTTCGTCGATATCGCGTCGGACTTTGTTTGATAAGTGACGACAAAAGGGTCGGGCGACTTTTGGACACGGCATGAGACAACACGGGAGGGCCCATTGGGCTCGGCCCATGAAGCCTCATGGTCGGCCCATTAAGGGCCCAACAAGACCTCTTGGCCGGCCCACATGGTGGGTCCATGTGTGGGGGCCACACAACACCATGCTTAGTTGGTGATTGTGGATTAAGAGGTGAGTGATTTAAGGGGTATGGGTTAAAGCACTTTTAAGCCCATACCAATCACTTTTAACCCATGCTTGTGAGATTGGATGATGAATTGAAATACAACACTTTAATTCATTATTCATTTAATCACAAAAACACACAAATCTCTCTCTCTCTTCTAGCTTGGCCGGCCACCTCTCTTCCTCCTCTTGTTCTTGCTCTCTTGTTCTTCATTTAATTGTTCTAGTAGGCAATTAAGTGAGGGATCATCAAGATCATCCCCTTGGTGTGGACTTGTTTTAGAGAAGAAGATCCGAACGTTCTTCTTTATCGATTCATACAAGACTTAAAGGTAAATATCTTGTGGAATAGATTTTGCTTTGGGATTTAATGGTTTATGTTCTTGGACAAGGTTTGGAGTAGATTTTCTTATAATGCTTCCGCTATCTCGACGATCTAAAACGCTCCAAAACCCTACAAGTTTTTGATCCCGTATCAAATACATCGTTGTGTAAACGAGCTCAAGAGGATACATACTTTTGTATCTGTCAGATTCACAAAAAGTATAAACAAGTTTTTATGATTATAATCTTATGATAAAATTGATTTAGCATTAAGATCATATTTTATTTGGGATATCTATGGTTAGAATTATGCCATTGCATGAGTTTAATCGCTTGTGACCCTATGAAAAACCCTTCACGTAACACCACCAGAGACAACCAAGTCTACAAGAAGAAGAACCAGACAAGAGTGGCGAATGCAGGGCCGGCCCAACCATAAAGCAAACAAGACAAATGCTTTAGGCCCAATTAAAATTACGCCCATCTATGTGTGAAAAAGGCCCAATATCCATCAAATTTTCAATTCACTCTAACCAAACTTTTTATGATTAATTGTGCGCCTCATAATTTGCACATTTAAACCGTTTCCACGCCTCAGTCGTTCTCAATTCCATTATGTTCCCAATTAATTTATTTTCTAAAAAGCTTGAAGATCAATCTTCTAAGAAGCCACCTCGATATCTTCATCCAAACATTCAAAATAGTTTTGCATCGAGTTGATAGATTTATAAATTGAAAAATCCGTATTAGATAGACTCAACAATCCAGATCCGTTCACCTCTTTTTGTGTAATTTCTATTCGGTTGAACAGATTATGCGGCTGCGAATAAGCTCTATTCGGTTTTGAGGTAAAATCTATACTCTCTATGTCATATTATAATTAGGTTTGATAGTTAGGGTTAAGTTTGATCAAGAATTGTGTAATAGAGAATTATAATTATGAATGGAGAGTTATGTAATATAGAATTGTTTACAATTTGGTTTGGTCGAGAATTATAATCTAATTATTGGCTTGTTTCAACTGAGATTCACATTTTAATAATGGGCAGAGTTACTTGTTAGATTATTTGTAGATTAAGAATTGTGCTCGTTATATTATTTAGTTAATGGTTTCGGGTTGAATAGTTTGTTATCATTCTAGTTGAGCATTTTATTTGTTTAGTTGATTTTCTAGATATTATTTCTATGCAAACAAGTAACTTCGATAAATTTTTTACTATCCCAAATGTGTGTATTGCTTATGTGTTCTCACATTCTAATTAAACCTTCACCAAGTGAGTTAATCCCTTCTGTTCTTTTTTTGATATGGTACATAAATTTAGTTGCTTCAAATTTTAGATAAGAATAATCGCCATGACAAGTTGCAAGTTGTAAGTTTTTATCAAAGATCAGTTCAGAATTAAGAGTGTAGCTAGAAGTTAATTTAATTAAAAAGGTTTATGATAGAAATAAGAGAGGTATATATTATTGATGTGTGTTGTGAATTACAAGAGATCTCTATTTATAGAGGTAATAAGAATAGAATAGGAAACCCTAATATATGTGAGAAAGGAAACATAAATATAGGAAACTAAATATAGGAAATATAATTTAATCTAACAGCCCCCCTCAAACTCAATCGGTGAAATAAGAATTGAGTTTGAAGCTAGATAATATTGAGTTGCGGCGAGGGTTGCGGCTGCCGAGGATGATGGCGAGATGACAACGGCTGATGGCATATAGATGATGCCTGATGCCCAATGATGTCTGATGCTTGCTGGCTGATGGCGAGATGACAACGACTGATGGCATATAGATGATGCCTGATGCCTGATGCCCGATAATGCCTGAAGCCTGCTGGCTGATGGCGAGATGACAGATGCCCAATTATGCCAGATGACAGATGCTCTCCTCTCACGTGCGGTGTCCGAATTACGGGGATGTACACGTGTCGATTTCCGGATTACGGGATAACTTTCCTAATTACGGGGATGTACACGTGTCGATTTCCGGATTACGGGATAACTTTCCGAATTACGGGGATGTACACGTGTCGGTTTCCGGATTACGGGATTTTTGATTGATGAGTTGATAGGATTGCTTCGTGAGAGGAGATCAAGTAGAGAAAGAGTAGATTGAGAGATTGAGATTGATTGATTTACAGGATCGAAGTGGTGGAATCAATATCAATTGATGACGAAAAAACGAGATTGTGCGAGGAAAATTAATAAGGTAAAGAGTAAAAGAAGAAGCGATTGGTTTGAGAAAGAAAATAACATAATAAGGGAAAAGATAAAAAAAAAGTAGAGAGACGATTGTCGAGTTGATTGTTTGCGGAAGCAAGAGGCTAGAGATTGAGATTTGAATTGCCTCGCCCACCCGTCAGAATCACGAATCATCGACGAGTGGGCAAAGCGAAATATGCGTAGAAATTTGACCAATGATCGATTATACCTCTGATACCATGATAGAAATAATAAATCCCTATACCTCTGATACCATGATAGAAATAAGAGAGGTATATATTATTGATGTGTGTTGTGAATTACAAGAGATCTCTATTTATAGAGGTAATAAGAATAGAATAGGAAACCCTAATATATGTGAGAAAGGAAACATAAATATAGGAAACTAAATATAGGAAATATAATTTAATCTAACAGTTTAAATTAAATACGAGCACCAGATTAAGTGTGTGCCCCAATTTTGAGTTCACAGCTCTTTCAATTTTTCCCATATCAAACACATGTAGCCTTTTAAATAAAGTATTACAAGTAAAAAGCTATTTATGATCTTGTTTAATTTTCACAGGTGTTATGGATAGTGAGCAAAGTTACATGCATTGTACAAGCAAGATTGGACACGAACAAATAAATAATTCATGTTGGTCTTGTAGTTTATATAGTATAGGTAGTTGCATTTTTCAAGACTTGTATTGTACATTATGTAATTTGATTAAATGTGTAAAGTTTATTATGTCCCATCCTTAATTGTATTTTTTACATATTAATAAAATTGTTGGAGTACCATCACATTTTTAAGGAATAGTTTCAGGTGGCTACAACTAGATAGTGCTAGCAACCCTCAAAAACCTCTGTCGCACATCATCACATTCTCTTATGATAGTGGTGAGTCCCCTCCTAATCGCCGATTCGGCCTCAAGTATGAGAGAAATATCACAATAAGATTAATAGCTAGAGTTGTGAGAGAATAGGACTTTTCATGGAACTATAGGCCAAGCCACTATGTTAACAACCATGTATGGACCAAAATGACAGATATTCGTGTTATTAAGAAGGGAGGAAAGAGAAGAAAACCAAGTAACTAAACATTTACTTGACCATGGCACGAACTTCTTATCAACTTCTCAATACCCATCTCAAAATGATTTTCAGTTCAAAAACTTCTTGGTTCTCATTTTTCATAAGCATGCTCAGAAATAAATAAAGAAAGTGAATTTGAAGGAAAAAAGATGAACAAATAAAGAAATAAAACAGAGAAGCAGAGGAAGCATGAAATTTTAAGTGTAAAAGCTTTCAATTCTAACTGGATTGAAGAACACCCACTATTTACCCCTTTGTGAAGCTTTGAGACTCTGATTTCCATTTCAACCAAAAACCCTTAAGGCTTCTCCCCCATCTTGGAAGAATGACCCACTGCTACTAAGAAAATTAGCTACAGTTTTTGGGCTACAATGTTTTTAGAGGATAGTACTTGTATTGTGCAACCCACACCATGAACTATAGTGAAAGATCAAAATGTTAACTTCACCACAAATGCAAGTCGAATTGACGGCGAATTTGGGGCTCAACCTTCTGGCCGGGGTTCGCTGGAGACGATCCTACTGAAGCCGCCGCAATCGATGCCAACCCACGAGAGAGGGTCCGATTTTACCAGCCAGTCTCTGCCGCGAAGGCCCAACTAGGGATGGCACTGGGGCGGGTTTGGGGCGGATCTTGTAATCCCAGACCCGTCCCGAAATTAGGTCCCTTGTCCCGAACCCGTCCCATTTCCAGATATTTTGCTATCTAACCCGTCCCGAAACCCGACCCAACGGGTACGGGTAATTTGCAAATCCCGGACCCGTCCCGAAATCAGACGTTATTCTAATTTTCTCTTATAACCCGTTATGTATTATATGATCATCACTCAATTAATTTTACATACAAACATTAAGTTATTTATGTATAAAACATGGTGTAGCGAAACATCTTTTTGCCAACAAAAATAAGTAGGTAGAATCTTATGATAAACATGATAATGTGTATGTAATATAAATCAAGCACTAAAACAGTTCATGACACATTTGAATTTTAAAGAAATAACTACTACAACATCGCAAATCAATTCAGGGTTCATTCTAATTTTAAAAAAAATACTACTGCAACATCGTGTTTGAAGTCTTCAAACTCTAATGCATGAGATTTTCTCATTGTGCAATCAAAACCAATTATAAGAGATTAATTAAATGTGTATGCGCAAAAAATCAAACATAACAGAAAAATATATATTGATAAAAACAAAGGAACGGAATTCTTAACTAGGGTATAATTTGTTTTTGAGAAACCTAGTTAAGATTAATTAGTTGGTAACATTTTCTTTTAAATATACATATAATATCATTATTTTTTTAACATACACTGGGGCGGGGCGGGGCGGGTACTGGTCAGCCCGACCCCGACCCTGACCCAACTAGATACCCGTTTGTTTGCCCCATTACCCGTCCCGTTACCTGAAATTGCTGACCCGCCCCGCTCCCAATACAGTTGGGTCTATGGGTTACCCGTCGGGTTTGGGTATTTTGCCATCCCTAGGCCCAACGAGTACCTGGGGTTGAACAACGCGGACCTCTCGGTGATTAGGAGGAGACCCACCATAACCATGAAAGAGTGTGATGGTGTGCAACAGAGGCTTCTGAAGGTTGTTAGAGGTCCATTGTTAAACTAGAGAGTGGGAGAGAAGAGAGAATATGAGAGTGACATATGTTTGAAAATAGGAGTATAGGTTAGGGCATTTTAGTCATTTCATATGTCAAAAATGTTGAAAAATAACGGAATTGGACGGAAAGTGCAAAGTGAAAATTTTGCAAATCTTAGGCGTAGTCAGCTGTAAAAAGTACCCACCTGAAATACAACAATATCTAGGTGTAGCCATCTGAAATTATCATTTTTTAAATTATCTAAAAAGGTCCCATTTATAATCATTACTTTAGGTCCCAATAAGTGTTGAGCCGGCTCTAGGGGATGTTTATGTCCGCCACTCGACCGACTTTGTCTGCCACTCTTTAGAAACTGAGGTGGCCAAGAGGGTAGAGGAAGACCTCCGCCAGTGCCAGTTATAAGGGCAAAATATGTAGAATGAGATGAAAAGAGTAAAACATTCGTTACTCACAAAGGGTAGAATAATATTTTCTTAGGCCTATATTCAAGTGAAAATGGGTATTTTAAGTGAGAATGTGCGAATATACTCTAGTCGTTATATCGGAAAATACACGGCCACGATGAAAACCCTGAGGAAGCAAAATAACGGTGGCATTTTATGTAATTAAGAAAGTCGTAGAGATGAAAACGTCATTTCACGCGATGTAGAGGGTAGGACCGTAATTACCACAGTTGTCGAGATTCCCCAATTTAATCTTGATTGCGTTCGTCATAATCCCTAATTGTCAAATTGAATCCTGCAATGGGGTGGTTTTTAATGTATATGATTGTTTCTAGGGATAATTCCAGCAAACACCCCTTAAAATAGACCAAATCTCAGTTAACACCTCTTAAAATTGTTTGTCTCATTAGCACCCCCTTAAAATACGCAAAAATCTCAGTTGAGTTTTTTCTAGTTTGATTTCATTCATGTCCGTCAGAAATTGAGTTTAAAAAAACAAAAATACCCTTAATTTTATTTTAAATTTTGAAATGTTATCCCCTCTCTCTTTCTTTCTTTTCCAACCATCTCTTTATTTTCTCACAAACTCATTTTAATCCAAATGGGTATCCAACAAATTCTAACTCTACAAACATGAATTTAGATGTTTGTGCACTAATTGTATATGTTCCTAATTTGGAGGAGGGTTGAGAGATGGATCGGTGGAGGAGAGGAGTGAGTCTCATGGTTGAGATGAGATTAGCAACTTAAATTAGTAAACACATAGGTGAATCCATTTTTGTAGAATTAAAATTTGTTGAATTCCCATTTTGATTCTCTGAGTTTGTGAGAAAATAATGAGATGGTTGGGAAAGAATGAGAGAGAGAGGGTAATATTTGAAAATTTAAAATGAAGGTAAGGGTATTTTTGTCTTTTTAAGTTCAATTTTTCACAAACATGGATGGAATCAAACGGAGATAACTAAACTGAGATTTTTACGTATTTTAGGGGGGTGCTAGTGAGACAAATAATTTTAGGAGGTGTTGAGTGAGATTTGGTCTATTTTAGGGGGTGCTTGATGAAATTATCTCTTGTTTCCATCATTATCACTGAGTGTTTCCTTAGTTATCCTATATATCCCACGATTCTTTCATCGAAATCCCACGATTCTTTTAAGGAAAGACAATCCTATGAAAGCAGTTCAACCCTAATGTGTTATATATATGATCTGGTATGAGGCCGACTTTGAATATTTATCGTAAATATGAATGTTGAGCAATTTTATGTTGTGTAGCTAGTTTAGATTAGTCCAGTTCATGATCTTCACTAATGGACAAGTTCTGATTTTGATGAATTATGAGACTTTTCTCATCATTCACATCATTAGACGGAACTTCAATATCTCTGGTGACATCAGGAGCTCTTAATTCCCCTTCTTCACTTAGAGATGGGAGTTCTAACTCATACAACTCGAGATCTTTGTTAATTTCACCAATACTTGGGAACTCAACCTCAAGAAATACAACATTATGAGAATCGACCTCTGTCATGCCACCATTTGGATGTTCACCGTACATCACATATCCCTTGAAATGCTCGGGATATCGAATGAACACCATTTTTGTGGCTCTTGGACCAAGCTTGTCATGCTTATGGGTTGAGCTATGCACATAGCCTACCAAACCCCATTGGCGCAAATGATCCAAAAAGGGCTTTCTTTCATACCACAACTTATATGGCGTGAGGGGTACACTTTTATTTGGGACACGATTGAGAATATAGGTTGCCGTAAGGAACGCGTCTTCCCAATAACTAATTGGTAGGTTGGCTTGAGCCATCATCGACCTAACCATATCAAGTAAGGTACGATTCCTACTCTCCGCAACACCATTTTGTTGAGGAGTGTGAGGGATCGTTAACTATTTACGTATACCCCTTTCCTCACAAAATCCTTTGAATATATTAGAAAGATATTCACGACCACGATCGGTTCGAAGTGTCTTAACTTTTCGATCCAATTGGTTCTCAACTTCTGCTACAAAACGCTTGAACGTATCAAGTGCCTCATAACGGCGAGACAACAAATACACGTAACCAAAACGTGAATAGTCATGACCGATTTTGGATCTAGTTGAGGAGGGTGTCGATCGACACCAATGGGATGGCGATCGACACCCCTCCTCGGTTTCTTCGCACAAGTCAAGGGGTGTCGGTCGACACCACTTGGTCGCTTGGGGTGGCGATCAACACCTAGTGTCGATCGAGACCTCTCAGACCATGAAGAGTGGCGATCGACACCCATGGACAGAGAGGTTTCGTTCGAGTCGAAATTTCGACCTTGAGGCAAATTGAGAGGTTGAATGGGATTGTTTAATTTCTGTATTGATGCCATGAATGTACTTGATTCTCGATATGGTTTAAATTGTTTTGATCGAGTATATAACAATATCAAAAAATATTTTTCCGTCGAGATAAAGTACGTTCTCGAGTTTCCATGGGATGGATGACCCGAGAAACCGGAGGACCGCATTGTTGTGTCGTTCAATGTACTCGGTACATTTTTGGCACATTATGTTGAACTTTTTGTATAGCCTAATGACTTATTAGGGTTTTGCTCGATACACTAGAGTTTCACCATACCAGTTGATGAGGTGATTACATCGATCGGTGGCGGGGCCGGGTCCTTGCGATTAGTTCGAAGGAACGATTCTCAGTTTCGCTCAAAACTGGAGAATCTCGGTTTAGGATTTCGAGATCGGGACTTTCGAGTGCCGAGTGAGATCGATACACTAAAATAATAAAGGTTAACAAATGATTTAATGTGATTGATAACATGTATTGTGTGACAACATATATGTTTGATAACATGATATGCTTGCAACATATGTAAGTTAGATCACATAATGCATAGCTAAAGCCCATCAAGACAAAACCGTTTATATTGCATTTGATTTGTAAATGTAAAATGGCGGTTTGTGCCATCTTAAGATGTGGGTTGTATATATTTTGTGACGAGATGCATCATAGTTTACACGTGCTATACTTATACCCAGCCTGCGAGCTGTTGATATATCGTGTAAACGCACTTCCCGGAGATGGCGCGTTGGGAGTCTTGGAGTTGGCATTGAGTCGTGGAGACGTCAAGGAGCCAGTGGGAGCGTCGCCAAGGATAAAGGAGACTTGTTTAGTTGTAATCTTTACCCTTTGGATGTGACCCCGATCATTATGGACTTGCCCCATAAAAATCAAACCTAGATATGGGCTTAGGCTATACATGTTTAAATTGTGCTTTTAGAATTGCATGATTAGTAATGTATGTTTATTTTATATGCATGAGAGCATGATAAGTTTAAACGTACATATGTTTTGCATGTCTGAAATAGGTTAAATAACGTAAATTTGGACATACAAAACTAAGTGAAGCATGAAACATAACATCGTACATGGTATGGATGAAGAGTTGTCATGTAGAGAATGTACTCGGTGCATGTCTCCCAAAACTTGATGAATTGCATGATTAGTAATGTATGTTTATTTTATATGCATGAGAGCATGATAAGTTTAAACGTACATATGTTTTGCATGTCTGAAATTGGTTAAATAACGTAAACTTGGACATGCAAAACTAAGTGAAGCATGAAACATAACATCGTACCTGGTATGGATGAAGAGTTGTCATGTAGAGAATATACTCGGTGCCTGTCTGACAAAACTTGATCACATCGCAATGAAATTGAGTCATGCGATGATGCTATCCAATTTTGACACTCTACGAAACTGCGTAACCACGATCGTCGTGTGCGTTAGTAGAGTGTTCGTGGAAACAAAGCTAGTAGAGGTGGACAGTTTTGTTTGGGGCGTAGATGCATTAGCTCTCTCCAGTTCAAGTTCTAGTCCACAAGTCGTTAATTGGTTGACTTAACTAGGCCATGAACGTCGTGTGCGTTAGCAGAGCATTCATGGAAGCGATGATAGAGGATGCTGAGACATTTGGTTGGGGCGTAGATGCGTTAGCTCTGTCCAATCAAGATCTGGTCCACATATCTATGATTGCACCGATCTAGAGCATCAGACAGAACAATGCCAATGTACTTTGTACATACGCTCTGGACAAGAGTCACACACAGTGTGATTGGAAAGTACTCATACCTACAAAACCTAATTGAAGCGTTGATGCATTAGCTCACTTCAAGAGGGTGAATCAAGGGTCTTGGTTCTTGATTCTTGCGAAGGATCAAAATGGTCAAGGTTTTGCAACATATCTTCATGGATAAATTCATAGTCTAACTTGAATTTATTAATCTTGTATATAATGGCAGCGAGCCAAACATATGTCGTGTCGCTAAGGCTAATCCTGCAGAAGGAGAAACTTAGTGGCACGAACATCCTCGATTGGGAGTATAATTTGACGATTGTACTCAAACACGGGAGGAAGGAATATGTGATTGACCAGCCCATTCCCCATGTGCCAGATGCTGGTTCCACGAGGAGTGTTAGAGATGTTCAAGGAGCGGACTAGGACCAAAAGGGTTGAGTCCGTAAAGGGTTTGATGTTCACTAAGATGCCATCAGGAGAGTTAGTCGGGCGTCACGTCCTGAAGATGGAGGGTCAATTAGAACACCTTGCCCGGCTCGGTGTTGAATTCACAAATGAGTTGAAGGTGTCATGCTCCTATCAACTCTAACCTTCAATGTATGATGGGTTCATCATGAACCACAACGTGCATATCATGGACAAGACCATCGAAGAGCTCCATGGGATTCTTGTCTTTACCGAAATGAAAATTTTGACACTTGACAAAACTTGTGACCACAAGCGTCGTGTGCGTTAGCAGAGCGCTCGTGGAAGCGAAACTAAAAGAGGTAGACAGTTTTGTTAGGGGCGCAGATGCATTAACTTTCTCCAATCAAGTTCTGGTCTACATGTCAAGAATTGGTCAACTCAAAAGAGGTGATGATGGTCGAAGGGGAACTAGTTTCAAGAGAGCTAGTGGGAGCTCGGTCAAGTCCTCCACATCCACTGAAGGAAGAAGAAAGGGTCTCATAATGAATAAGGGCAAGTCTACACCTAAGGCCAAAGACAAGGCCAAGTTGGATTAGTAGGACGCCATTTGCTTCTTCTACATTCAGCGTGGTCATTGGAGGAGGGACTACAATAAGTTCCTAGAGGAGCAGAAGAAGGCCAATGGCACTGGCGCTTCTATTTCTGTATTGAACGTTGAAAGTTGTAATGTTACCATTGTTAATGGTTTATTTAAACTTTATAGAAATAATGTTTGTTGTGGGGAAGCAACACTTGTTAATGGTCTCTATGATTTAAAACTAGTGACATTAACGAATGTGCGGTACATAATGTAAGTACCAAAAGGTTCAAGGTTGATGAATCGAGTGAGACTCGATTGTGGCACTTCCGTCTGGGCCGCATAAGCGAGAGACGACTATCGGCACTTCACAAGTGTGGACTGTTATGTCCGTTTGAATTTAGTCAAATTGATAGGTGTGAATCTTACTTGATGGGCAAGATGACGAAGTCGCTCTTCACCGGTAATGGTGAGAGTGCGGGTGACTCATAGGCCTGATACATTTAGATGTATGCGGGCTCATGAGTGCATTAGCCGAGAAGGGATTCGAATACTTCATCAAATTCACTGATGATTTCAGTGGATATCATTATGTCTATCTTATGAGAAATAAGTCTGACTCGTTTGACAAGTTCAAAGAGTTCAAGGATGAAGTTGAGAATCAGCTTGGGAAGAAAGTTAAGGCATTTCGATCAGACCGAAGTAGCGAACACTTGACCCAAGAGCTCATTAACTATCTAGGAGAGTATGGGATATTGTCTGAGTTGGATCCGTCTGGAACATCTCAATTGAATGGTGTGTCCGAAAGGAGAAAACGAACCTTATTAAACATGTTCGCTCAATGATGAGTTAGGCAAATCTCCCCATATCCTGTTAAGGATATGCTCTTGAGACAGCTGCGTTCATTTTAAATCAGGCACCTTTGAATGCGGTGGAGACAACACCATACGAGGTGTGGAGTGGGAAGCGTCCCAAGTTGTCGCTCATCAAGATTTAGGGTTTCAAGACTTATGTCAAGCGTCTTATGGCAGACAAGCTCGAACCACAATCTGACAAGTGTATCTTCGTAGGATCCCTGAAAGAGACTTTTGGGTACTACTTCTACAAACACGACGAGAACAAAGTATTTGTTACTCGGAAAGGTGTCTTTTGGAGATGGATTTCCTCTCCAAAACAACCAGTGGGAGGACTGTGCATGTGGAAGAGATCCGAGATGGCACGAGTACTGAGAATTCTGAAGAATTTCAGGATCCCCACTTAGACAGAGTACAGGTAGAGCCTGAGCTTGAACAAGTGGCACATGCAGTGCCCAACATAGTTCTTGAAGCCCCACGACGTTCTGAAAGGCCTCGTCAGATACAGATTTATGGTAACTAAGGGTGGTGACTTGGAGATTGTGGATTCTGATGATCCGACAACCTTTCAAGAAGTCATGTGGAGTTCTAATTCTGAGAAATGGTTGAGAGCCATGAAGAAGGAGATGAAATCCATGCATGACAACCAAGTGTGGAACTTGGTGGATCCAACCCTATGTGTTAAGACCATCACTTGCAAATGGATCTTTAAGATCAAGCATGACATGGATGGAACCCCTCAAAAATTGCAAAGGTCTATTTATGGATTGAAGCATTCTTCTCGAAATTGGCTTCTTCGTTTCGATGAAGCCATAAAAGAATTTGGTTTATTGCAAAATGAAGAACCTCGTGAGTACAAGAGGGCAAGTGGGGTGCAGTCGTATAATTAGTGCTAAATGTCGGGGACATACTCCTCATCGGAAACGACATCCTAACCTGTCAGGTTGAGGAAGTGTTTCGTGATAAAGGACTTAGGCGAAACCGTGTATCAAGATCGGCCAAGGAGGATACTTGGGCTAAGTCAGAGCACTTAGATCGGCAAAATCTTGAAGAGATTTTTCGATTATCGATGCACGAATCCAATAAGGGATTCTTCCCATAAGACATGGCATAAAGCTCAGCAAGACTCAGTGTCCCACAACACGTGATGAACTGAGGTGAGTGAGTGAGATCCCCTATACATTTGCCGTAGGATCCATCACACATGCCATGGTCTGTACGAGACATGTAGTCTCTAATGCCTTGTCCAGACTGTTCCAGATGACTCGCGGTCTCAGTCTGGTTATGTGTTTATGCTCAACGGTGGGGAAAAAGAAGCTATGTGGATCCGGAAGTTCATGGCGGGATTGGACATGATGAAGAATCTGTCTGATTCGATGAGCTTGTACTGCGACAACACTGGCGCCATAGCACAGGCTAAGGAGCCCAGATCGCATGCCAGATCCAAAAATGTACTGTGGTGTTTTTCACTTGATTCGAGAGTACATCGAACAAGGTGAAGTGAAGATTTGTAAGATTACGACAGAAGATAATGTAGCCGACTCGTTGACAAAGGCTCTTTCATAGCCTAAACATGAAATCCATGTAAGGTCAAAGGGTTTACATTGGGATTTAGATTGGAGCTAGGGGCAAGTGGGAGATTGTAAGATCTTGTGTCCTAGTCCAAGTCTTTTCTATGTAATCTTCTATTTAGCAATGAATAGAACTTACATTATTATTGTGTGATAATAATGTGTCAAGCGATGATTTATTCTAAAGTCATTAGTGTGTCATCACTAATAGTGGAGCCTTTAGATACTATGAAATCGTGCTTGACGGATCCCTAGTCGAATACTTATACATAAGTTACTAGTGTGAGATCACGGATATCATAAGTCACCAACGCATACTCCGTCGTCGTGTGATCACTGCCTTAAGACCTTGGAACGAATGGCTCACATGCACGTCACTCTAGTAGTTTGACATGCTCCAACGCTTCCTGTAACAGGGTAGTCATAACGGGCATCGTTGGATATTGGACGGTCTGTAGTGGGAGCGCACATTGCGTTCGAATGGATTTGTTTCCCCACGGTGAGACGTGGTGAAGGGTATGGTTCTGGGCCCCTTGATGAGCATGAATGAGAAAGTGTGCCACCGCACCAACTACGCATCAGTCATCTCGGAATTCAAAAAACTAGATCGAATACATGAGGATGACGGCTCTATGCCTCATTCAATCTCATACGCCTTAAAACAAACAAAGGGTTAGTGATACAGATGACAGGAAGGAGATATCGAATCGATACCTCGTGGACATTGGATAATCATAATGTCTTGTGAGATACCACTTGTGATGAATCGGGTGAAATGACGTTTCATGTCGATCTGCCATTGGGTCACGGGCCTACAGGGTCACACGCTAGTAGCAAGAACCGAAGCTTCTCGATAGGACTCAAGAGGCCCGAAATGGGTGAAATTAGGGATGTCCATATTGGACCCGGGACCCGACCCATCCGTGAACCCACCCGACCCGCCACCCGCAATCACCTCACCTGGCGGGTTATGGGTTGGGTACGGGTCCTCAAAATCTGACCCGTTTATTTGGTGGGTGGGTGAAGGGTTGAAGGCCCAAGAACCTTCACCGACCGACCCACCCGTAGCCCATCCCAGCCACCATCTCAGCAAATCCCACAATCATAGCCCAACCTACAACTAAGCCAACCTTTTAACCTAGACTATATAAGCAAAAGAACACTCATTTTCTCACAATCCCTCCCTCCCTTTTCTGTACTCTTCACTCATCTTCTCTCCACCTTAGTTACAAAGTCATGGCCCTTAATAAACCATCATAACCACCACATGCAAATCATATTTAGAGGACAACCCCAGTAACCTCACCCATGGTTATGATGGTTTTAGTTTAAAGAAAATCACTTTATTGTCACAATCTCTCCTACTTCGTCCGCCTACCTCTCATCTCCATTCCCTTCTTATTCTACTCTACATGTATTTTTTTTATTTGCATGTGTTTGTTTTTCCTATATTGGAACAGTAATCATTTTTGCTTACGTATTTCTTTTGAAACAATAAATTTGGATCTCTAATTCTTTTTGTATATTTAGATTTGTAATTTTTTGTTGTAGTTTTTTTTTTATTATGTAATGTTTTTGTATATTGTTCTTTATATATTTTTTGTATATGTAATTTTTTTTTGTTTCAGTTTCCATGAATCTGTAACTTTTTAAATTCGTAATTGTTTTGGATTTGTAGTTATCTGCATCTTTAATTTTTTGTTCTTTATTTTATTTATTTAAAATTTGAATTGAAGAGATAAAAAGGGAAGAGAAATATATATGATTAGAAAAATGTGAAGTGATAAGAAGGGAAGAAAAATATATATGATTAAAAAAATATGATGAAAAGGAATAATGTAAAAAAAAGAAGAAAATTTCACTCAAATGATGGATTGGTAAAAAATAAAAATGAAAATCGGGTTCTTCGGGTCACCCACCTGACCCACCCACCAACCTATTGGGTGAAGAATATGGTGAGAAATGGGTATGTGGGTCGGGTCCGGGTCTTCAAAAATCTCACCCTTATACGAACGGGTGGGTGGATCTACAGTCGGGTGGGTGAAGACCCGACCCGTGGACACCCCTAGGTGGAATAGAAGTGTGGCATGTGGGTGGTGATCGACACCTCTGTGGTGTCGATCGACGCATGCCACATAGGGTGTCGATCGACGCCTTGGTGGTGATAGCATTTTTGTGCCCTAGTCCAATTGCTATTAGTCTATAAATGTCTATGTATATTTATCATCGTTTGTAATAAATAATAAGACTTTGTATTACTTATGTGTTGAAGTAATATGTTAAGCATGATCTGATTTATGACCACTAAAGTAGTAGAACCATAAATCTGTACGGATCACACTTAACGAGTCCCTGGTCAATATATGCTTCAATCGAAGCAACCAGTATGAGGATGGTTCTCAATGATGTAGTTCTGCTTATCATAGGGATGTGGGATCCCGGAATCACATCAAGGATATCATGAGGTGATTGATATCCGACGACCCGCTTTGAATATTGTTTCATAGATTAAGCCATGAACATATTCAAATGCGATAGCTTGTCACGATATCCTTAGACCAAGAAGTCTATGTGATCGCTATGCAGTCGACGTACGACTTTAACTTGCGCCTAACGCTTTCCGTAACAGGATTGCAATAACGGGCAAGATTGGGTGGCGGAGCGGATTGCATGAGTGACACGAAAGGCAGATAAATGATTTATCCCTCGTACTACGGTATGGGAAAGATATCCGTTAAGGCCGCTTGATCGAGAGTGACTGAGAGAAAGAGCATGGCCATGCCAGTGATACGGGTTAGCAGTTCTCAGCCATCTCACATATCAAGTAACAATGATTGATTAAACAAGGATGACGACTCTATGCCTTGTGATCAATCGGGATGTCTAGAGATAATAGGAGAGTGACTTGTACGCACAAGGTTAAATCGAATCATCGATCATCATGCACCTTGGGTAATCATAATGTCTTACTAGAGACCACTTATGATGGATCGAGCAAGAGAGATCTCTTGCGCCGATCTGCCAACGGTGACATGAGCCTGGAGGGTCACACACATACAAGACGGATAACTTGAGACAAAGAAACCTTAACGTTTCTTGAGGAGCAATACATGGACAAAACTGAAGGTTTTGAGCCATGGGTTCGGTTTGAGAAAATAATTAGCGAATCGAGAAAAATGAGATTTTCGTCGATGTCGCGTCGGACTTTGTTTGATAAGTAACGACAAAAGGGTCGGACAAATTTTGGACACGGCACGCGACCACATTGGCGAGCCCATTAGGCTCGGCCCATGAGGTCACCTAGCCGGCCCAACAAGGGCACAAATAAGACCCAATAAGTCCAAGTGGCCGGCCACCTTGGTGGGTCCAAGGGTGGGGGCCACACACCATGCTTAGTTGGTGTTGTTGATTATGAGGTGAGTAATTTAAGGGGTATGGGTAATGACTTTCCTTTAACCCATGCTTTCATCATTTGTCACTCTAGTAACCCATGCCTTATGTGTTGATGAAGTAGACAAATAAAGAATTAATTCACACAACTCACTCCCTCATTTTCTCTCTCATTGGCCGGCGACAACCTTTCTCCCTCTCTTCTTGTTCTCTTGTTCTTCACATAATTGTTCTAGTAGGCTTTTTGTGAAGGATCTTGAAGATCATCCTCTTGGTGTGGACTTGCTCTAGAGAAGAAGATCACATAGTTCTTCTTTATTAATTCAACAAAGAATAAAAGGTAAATTTCTTATGGAATAGATTTTGCCTTGAGATTTAATGGTTCATGTTCTTGGACAAGGTTTGGAGTTGCTTTTGTTTATGCTTCCGTTATCTCGATGATCTTGAACGGTCCAAAACCCTACAGTGGTATCAGAGGCTGGTTAACCCTCTTAATCTTCGTTTTGTTGAACTTGTTTCCGTTTTATAATGATTTGCATGTCATATTTGTTGATAACTTGTTTTTAATGCTTTTTGGGTAAATTGCATGAAATTGTTATTTTTGAAAACTATATTTAATTTGGAATTTTTCGAATTGTTATTGGATTTGTCATGTCCGAGAGGGGACTCTGGGGGAGCTGGATTGGAGGTACCGGACGGAGGTCACCGGAGGCCGGGGGAGGCCGGCGGTGACCGGGGCCGTCCCCCTTCTGGGCCGAGCCGAGAAGGGAGGCAAGCTCGGTTTGGGCTTTCCTAGGCCCAAACCGAGCCGTGGTGTTGGGCTCGGCCCAATGGGCTTCGGCCCATTGAGCTTGGGCCTGACTTGGTTCGTGCACGTTGAGTTTTTTGTCCGTGGCATGAACCCGCAATTCAATATTTCGAAAACTTTCAAATTTGATCGGTTTCGATAAACCGTTTTTTCGAAAAGGTCTAGTTTCGATAAACCCGACCAAGCAACTTGGAAAAATTAAAACCGGAATAATTGCATGTTATTTGATAACATGTTTGTGTGATAACATGTTGAATGATGTGATGAGATGTATGATGCATTAGTAGCCCATTAGAATTTTATCGTTTCCACGGTTTGCACCTTGTTAGTGTTAGCGTGTTATTATTCTTTCACTCGAGCCCTTAAAGTGTAATTATTTTTTGTCCGGTCTACGAACCGAGTATTAAATGTAATTGCTACTCGAAGTCGAGAAGGATGGAAAATCGACCACAATGACGGTCTTGAAGGAAGTCCAAGAGCTAGTGGAAGCCCGAATGAGAGAGACGAGAAGATGTGATGTCTCGTAGAATCTTAAGAATAGGATGGGCTATTGATGCATATTTAAACGCTTTATGATGCTTGCTTGAATTATTAGATAATAATCGTATGCTTGCATGCTTAGCTTATAAGTTTATAAGCCATCACCTCACATGTAAAGATTAAAATCGATTTTAATTGTTTGCATGATTAAAGTATTGTGAACCATCATCGCACGGGTTGTGATGGATGAGTTTAATTTTGAAACGTGTTTGCACGGGTTGCAAATGACGACTTCAAAAGAAGATTGTATATGATACAATTAGAAACGTCACAACACGGGTTGTTGATGACCAAAATACTTTCAAATTATTAAACACAACCAAATCACAACATAATTTGAGTCAAGTGAGATGCCACCCAAATTAACACCCATGTAGAAACATTCTCTCGGTGTCGTGCGCCTTAGCGGAGCATCGATAGAATGGGTTCTATATGGAATGGTCAACCTTGTGGGATGTCGTGCGCCTTAGCGGAGCATCTGCACAAAACTGATGCATAAGTGAAGGTTGGTTGACTCGACCACGATTCTCGGCTTGAGGTCGAGCTGGGGCATCGGAAGGGTAAGCCGTGTGCTTTTGCACATACCCTGACCAAGAGTTACACGGGTTGTAATTGGATGGACGTCCTGTTGGGTTTTTGTGCCCTAGCACAATGTATTTTCAATCTAATCATGTAATAAAGATTATTAGTTGAAAAAAAATCGGCATTCATATTACTAAGTGTTGTAGTAATATCTTAAGTATGATTTGATTTGTATCATTGATGTGTCAACACATAATAGTAGATCTACAGATCAGATAAAATCTTACTTAAGCAGTCCCCGATCAGAATAGCTTCATAAGAAGCGATCGGTATGAGGCTAACTCTAAATGATCACACTCTACTAATCATGGCCAGAAGGGGGCCAGAGTTAGGTCATAGTATCACCAGTCAGGGGTGATATAGGACGACCCGATCGTGAGTATGTTACGTAGACACAGTCATGAACATACTCATATGTCGGCTCATGAAATCACATCCTCAGACGGAAGGACCATTGAGGTCAATATGTAATGAGTGACGAGTTTGACTCAGTCTAACGTCTCCTGTAAAAGGGTTACAATAACGACTGTGATTGGCTCGATCACAAGTTACATAAGTTGACTCAATGGATCGCTGAAGGATTTATCCCTCATACGGACGTGTGAGCAGATATCAGTTTAGGCCACTTGATGAGTACAACTGAAATACAATAGCATGGCCATGCAGTCGATACGTAGTATCAGTTATAATTCAGTTAACTCAGAATCAAGAAACAGGACAATAGAACGAGGATGACTTGTTTATGCCTCGTGGTTGTCAAAGATATCAAGAGGATAAAAGGATAGATTCATGTACGACAAGGTTAAGTCGAAATCTCGATAATCACAAGCGTTGGGTAATCATGATGTCTTGCTAGAGACCACTCATGATGGAAAGGGTAAAATGGTAATTTTACCAGTCTGCCGACGTGTCGTGAGCCTAGAGGGTCACACACTAAAGGTTGAGTAAAACGGATGGTATCATATGGAGGAATCACGAGAGAGACAAAATCCGGTTTTGGATTAAACCGGATTAGACCGATTTCGGTTTAGGATTAAATCGGAAATCAAGAACGGTTTAGCAGGACTAATTAATTATAATCTAATTAAATAGATTTAATTATATTAGCTAAACTGGGCCTAGCCATAATGGGCTTCTCTACATAATTAATTAAAAGCTTTGGGCTTTAAGCCCATTAAGGCCTTTAATTAATTAAAGTCCAAATAAGGGTTATAAAAGGGTAATTTTCAGATCTGAAAATTAAGGAAATTATTTTTCAAAACCCTACCCGTCACACTCTCTCTCTCCTAGCCGATTTCGGCCACCTCGTCCCCCTCGATCCGTCCGTTTTGCTTGCTTCGATCTTCTAGCAAGGGTCGTCGTGAGTATCCCCGGATTGCTCTTCATGTGTTGACGTTCTTTAGAGGTTACTAAATATTATTTAGTAACAGAGAGATTTTGAATCAAGGTAAACTTAAAGTTTTATTCTAGTCTAAGATCTCGTGATCAATTCATGATCATGCAAGATCCAAATTATTTCGGATATTTGAGGTTAATTTGTTGTATGGGCATGAAATTATATGATTGGAACCCTCAAATAATTCCTTCAGTGGTATCAGAGCTGGTTATGCATGATTTTGTATTCGAGCATGATAGGCTAGAATTAATTTTGCGATTTAATTCGGTATTGTGAATTGGAGAAATTGCAAATTATAAGTTTTAGTCAATGAATTATTTGCTGGAATTTTTTAATGTTGCTCAAAAATATTTATTGATCGAGTAAGATCAGGATCGAGACCCGTGGGAGGCCAACCAGTGGAGGGCTTCGGCCCGACCAGATCCGGCCAGGCGGCCCGCCTCGGCCAGCCCTCACGGGCTTGTCGGCCACGGCGCGGCCAGCCTTGGCGGCTAGGGTTTTGGCCGAACCCTAATTGGCCCTCGGGTCAATTTTGGTTCGGTCAAACCAATAGGATTCGGGTCATATTCGACCCAGAAAAATCCAGAATTTTTCAGCAATTATTAATTAAAATTTTAGACCGGTTCGGTTTCGATAAACCAGCGTGTGAACTGATTTAATTTAGAAATTAACTGGTTCAAGAAAACGGTTTCAATAAACCGTATTTTATGATTTAAATCAAGATAAAATTGGAATTAATATGCTTGATTGATAACATTCTTGTTTGATAACATGATTGTTTGATAACACGGTGTTTGCAACATGATTGCTAAGTTAGCCTGAATTTTGAATTTAATTTCTGTTTGCAACCTGCGAGTTGCTTATGGGTTGTAATTTATTAGTGACCTGCGTGTCACATCATTTATTTTATTTAAATTAAATGTAATTACGAAGTCCCAAGATGAGAAGAACCGAAGAGAAGGACAGTAATCCCGATGAGGCGTGGAGCCAGTGGGAGTCCAAGAGAATGAGGAAAGACAAGACCTAGTATAGGTTCTAGTTTATTCCAGTAGGGTTAGCGGGCTAGCTAAAGCAATTTTACATTTATGTTTATGAATGTATGGTTGAATGTGTGATTTAATTTTCATAAATTCATGTTAATTAGATCATCACCCACATGTGTAAAGATTAATAATAATAAGTTAATCACGCACATGTAAACAGGAATTGAAATTATCTCTACGTGGATTTGTAGATGATAAATTCAAATTATGATCAGTGATAATGAATATTTAAAAGGCAACTAATTTCAAGTCAAGCTAGATATCGCCCACTTTTCATCACTTCGATTAGTTCTCAGACTCATGGGTGGATACGATTAACGTGGATCCATGAGAATGGGTTCTAATGGAAGATGGACTAGTTTGCATGGGTGCGTGCGCATTAGCGTAGTAACCATGCAGATTGGACCATGCGTTGAAAATTGGTTGACTTGGCTGCGATTCTCAGATGATCTGAGCCAGGGTATCAGATATAGGGCAATGCCGTATACACATAATGTATAAGCCCTAGCCAAGAATCACATGAAATTGTGAAAGGACTGGACTGTCCTACTCCAATGTCCAAAACTGGGGCGATGAGATTAACTCACTTCAGTTTTGGGTATGCGGAGATCTTGGTTTAGATTCAGACACAAGAATCAGAAATATTCATAATCAAGTATCTCTCACTTCAACTTAATTAAGAATCTGACCGAATTTATTTTCATGTATAGATTAATGGCACCGTCGCAACCCAAATCAACACGTTCTGGCAGTGAAGCCTTAAAGTCTCTTCTGTCGAATGACAGGCTGACGGGGACCAACTTCCTGGTTTGGGAGAGGAACCTGAAGCTTGCCTTCAGTATGACAGACATGAGTATATCCTTACAGACAAGCATTTAAAGGAGCCTGCAGATGATGCCAGCGAGGCCGATAAGAACGCTTATGACAAGTACATAAGTGATCGACAAGATGTTGGCATCCTCATGGCCGGGTCCATGGAAAATGACACCCAGGACCAGTTCATGCATCTCATGGGAGATCCCCAAGAGATGATGGAGGAAATTAAAATATACTACCAGAAGAATGCTCGCGTCGAAAGATACGACACTCTTAAGGAGTTGTTTTATAGCAGGCTGAATGCTGGTGAGGCAGTGAGCCCACATGTCCTTAAGATGAAGCGGCTCTTTGATCGCTTGGCCAGTCTAGGTCATAAATTCACAGAGCAGCTGAAATCAGACATAGTCCTGATGTCGCTTCCAAAGGTTTATGGAAATGTGATCACAAATTACAGTCTCCATAATATGGAAAAGACCATCAAGGAACTGCATGGAATGTTGGTGACAGTAGAGAAAAATCTCAAGGGCAAGACCCCTGAGGTTCTGATGGTCAATAAGGGTGTTAGCTATAAAAGAGCTGGCAAACCTACTGGCAAGTCACCAGGACACTCCAACAAGGGCAAGGCACGAGCAGTGTCAGGTAAGGGTAAGGCGCCAATGCACCTAGCTGGGCAGATAAGGGCACCTAGAGGTCCGAGGATCAAAGCGGTTTCTAGAACCGAAGGGAGCACTTTGAACTCAGAGGTAGTCTGTTACTACTGCCAGCAGCCAGGCCATTGGAAGAATGATTGCAAGCAGCACAAGGATTATGTGAAGAGCTTGCAGAAGGGAGGACACCCTTCAGGACCTGGATCAGGTATTTACGTTATTGAGTATAATCTCAACGTTACTTTCTCATACACATGGGTAGTTGATACCAGAGCAGAAACTCACATTTGTGTTAATCTGCATGATCTGGAAAGTAAGAAGCTCCTTGGGAAAGGCGAGCGGGATCTGAGAGTCGGAGACAACAGTTCGGTGTCAACGACGACTGTCAGATCTGTTAGTCTTAGGATGCCCACAGGGCTTATTTTAGTATTGGACGATGTATTATGTGTACCTACATTTAGTAGGAATATTATTTCAGTGTCCAGTTTGGACAAACTTGGTTTTGTATTTGCCATAGACAATGGCTTATTTACTTTATCAAGAAATAATATCGTTTATGGCACTGCATCTATGGTTGGTGGATTATATATTTTAAATATTGACAACACTAACTACAGTTCAAACTATAACGTAAATAAGAGGTTAAAGTTGGATGACTTAAACCAGACAGTGATGTGGCACTGTCGTCTAGGCCACATAGGCGAGAAACGCGTCTCGACACTTCATAAGTGTGGGCTATTAAGCCCGTTTGAATTCACACCAATCGAGATATGCGAATCTTGCATTATGGGCAAGATGACAAAAGCGCCATTTGGCGACTTACGTGAAAGGGCGAGTGATCTCCTGGGCCTAATACATTCAGACGTATGTGGGCCCATGAGTACACAAGCCAGGAGAGGTTTTAGATACTTCATAACCTTTACCGACGATTTCAGTAGGTATGGGTATGTCTATTTAATGAGACATAAGTCGGAATCCTTTGATAAATTCAAGGAATTCCAGAATGAAGTACAGAACCAGCTTGGTAAAAGTATAAAGGCACTTCGTTCCAATCGAGGTGGCGAGTACTTAGATCAGGAATTTCTCAGTCACCTAAGGGATAACGGTATACTCTCAGAATTAACTCCGCCAGGAACTCCTCAGTTGAATGGTGTTTCCGAACGGAGGAACATAACTCTGCTAGACATGGTTCGTTCCATGATGAGTCATGCCGACCTTCCAGTATCGTTCTGGGGCCATGCCCTAGAAACGGCCGCATTCATTTTGAATCGGGCACCTACAAAGGCAGTGGAGACCACTCCATTTGAGGTTTGGCATGGGAAAACTCCAAAGTTATCTTTCCTCAAGATCTGGGGATGTGATGTTTACGTCAAGTGGTTGCTTGGTGATAAACTCGAACCCAAGGCAGATAAGTGTGTCTTTGTAGGGTACCCCAAAGGATTCATGAGGTACTACTTCTACAAACCCGAAGAGAAGAAAGTATTTGTTGCTCGAGGTGGGGTTTTCTTGGAAAGAGAATTCTTATCCAAGAAACCTAGTGGGAGTCCCGTGCTTCCTAAAGAAATTCGAGAAGACACAGAACAGCCTACTGATGATATAGAGGTACCCGATGAAGTCAATGATCCAATTCCTATTCCAACAAAAACTCTTGTAGGACCAAGGAGGTCTGAAAGATCTCGTCAAAACCCAGTCAGATATGGCTTCTTAGCCACAGAGGATAATGACTTGATAGTTGTAGATCAGGATGATCCCGCAACAGTTCAACAAGCCTTGGCCAGTCCCAACTCAAAAGAATGGCAGAACGCCATGGATGAGGAAATGAAGTCCATGAAAGACAATCAAGTCTAGAACTTAGTAGACAGCACACCTGGGATAAAACCCATAGGTTGCAAGTGGATATTTAAGTTAAAGACAGATATGGACGGAAAGCCTCAGACTTACAAAGCAAGACTGGTTGCAAAAGGTTATCGTCAAGTCCAAGGCATGGACTACGATGAGACTTTTTCGCCAGTAGCTATGATTAAGTCAATTCGGATGATGTTAGCCATTGCAGCATATTTCGATTACGAGATATGGCAAATGGACGTCAAAACCGCATTCCTTAATGGGAATATGCAGGAGGATGTCTATATGACCCAGCCAGAAGGTTTTGTCGATCCAGAACATCCCAAAAAGGTGTGTAAGCTGCAACGATCCATTTATGGGTTGAAGCAAGCTTCTAGGAGTTGGAACTTACGGTTCGATGAAGCCGTAAAAGAGTTCGGGTTCATCAGAAATCTAGATGAACCCTGTATCTACAAGAAGAGCAGTGGGAGTAACATAGTGTTCCTGGTGCTGTATGTCGACGATATACTGATCATGGGAAATAACGTCCCAACCTTGCTTGAGACTAAAGCTTGGTTAGGGAAGTGTTTTTCCATGAAGGACTTAGGAGAGGCCGCTTACATTCTAGGGATCAGGATCTACAGAGATCGATCCAAGAGAATTTTAGGTCTAAGTCAGAGCACCTATATAGATAAAGTGTTGAGAAGATTCTCAATGCTTGACTCTAAGAAAGGGAACCTCCCGGTAAGACATGGCATCAAGCTCAGCAAGAAACAGTGTCCTAAAACACATGATGAGCTTAAGAAAATGAATGGAATCTCGTATGCCTCAGCAGTGGGATCCATCATGTATACCATGATATGTACGAGGCCTGACATATCGTTTGCTCTCAGCTGTGCCAGCAGATTTCAGTCTAACCCAGGCCAAGATCACTAGACTGCCGTCAAGTGTATCCTCAAGTACCTGAGGAGAACAAAAGACGCCTTCTTAGTGTATGGCGGGATAGAAGGAGAACTAAGTGTCACTGGATATGTTGATGCTAGTTTTCAGACAGACCCAGATGACTTTAAGTCTCAAGGTGGGTATGTGTTCATGTTGAACGGGGGAGCTTTCAGTTGGAAAAGCTTCAAGGAAGCGACAATAGCCGACTCCACCACGGAGGCGGAATACATAGCTGCGTCAGAAGCAGCTAAGGAAACGGTGTGGGTTAGGAGCTTCTTGAGAGGATTAGACGTACTGCCGCGAACGTCTGATCCCGTGAGTTTAAGGTGTGACAACACGGGGGCCGTAGCACTTGCTAGAGAGCCCAGATTTCACAACCGGACCAAGCACGTCGAGAGAAAGTATCACATCATCATAGAGATGGTTGATAAAGACGAAGTAGAGATAAGCTACGTTTCAATGCATTATAATCTAGCTGACCCCTTAACTAAGGCACTACCGCAGCCTAAGCATGAGGAACATGTCCGGGAAATGGGTTTAGATTGGAATACCAATTGGGTCTAGGGCAAGTGGGAGACTGTTGGGTTTTTGTGCTCTAGCACAATGTATTTTCAATCTAATCATGTAATAAAGATTATTAGTTGAAATAAAATCGGCATTCATATTACTAAGTGTTGTAGTAATATCTTAAGTATGATTTGATTTGTATCATTGATGTGTCAACACATAATAGTAGATCTACAGATCAGATAAAATCTTACTTAAGTAGTCCCCGATCAGAATAGTTTCATAAGAAGAGATCGGTATGAGGCTAACTCTAAATGATCACGCTCTACTGATCATGGCCAGAAGGGGGCCAGAGTTAGGTCATAGTATCACCAGTCAGGGGTGATATAGGACGACTCGATCGTGAGTATGTTACGTAGACACAGTCATGAACATACTCATATGTCGGCTCATGAAATCACATCCTCAGACGGAAGGACCATTGAGGTCAATATGTAATGAGTGACGAGTTTGACTCAGTCTAACGTCTCCTGTAAAAGGGTTACAATAACGACTGTGATTGGCTCGATCACAAGTTACATAAGTTGACTCAATGGATCGCTGAAGGATTTATCCCTCATACGGACGTGTGAGCAGATATCAGTTTAGGCCACTTGATGAGTACAACTGAAATACAATAGCATGGCCATGCAGTCGATACGTAGTATCAGTTATAATTCAGTTAACTCAGAATCAAGAAACAGGACAATAGAACGAGGATGACTTGTCTATGCCTCGTGGTTGTCAAAGATATCAAGAGGATAAAAGGATAGATTCATGTACGACAAGGTTAAGTCGAAATCTCGATAATCACAAGCGTTGGGTAATCATGATGTCTTGCTAGAGGCCACTCATGATGGAAAGGGTAAAATGGTAATTTTACCAGTCTGCCGACGTGTCGTGAGCCTAGAGGGTCACACACTAAAGGTTGAGTAAAACGAATGGTATCATATGGAGGAATCATGAGAGAGACAAAATCCGGTTTTGCATTAAACCGGATTAGACCGATTTCGGTTTAGGATTAAACCGGAAATCAAGAACGGTATAGCAGGACTAATTAATTATAATCTAATTAAATAGATTTAATTATATTAGCTAAACTGGGCCTAGCCAGAATGGGCTAAGCCAGAATGGGCTTCTTTACATAATTAATTAAAAGCTTTGGGCTTTAAGCCCATTAAGGCCTTTAATTAATTAAAGTCCAAATAAGGGTTATAAAAGGGTAATTTTTGTAGGGTTGCAAATGAAGACTTCAAAAGAAGATTGTATATGATACAATTAGAAACGTCACAACACGGGTTGTTGATGACGGGTTAGTAATTGTACCAAAATACTTTCGAATTATTAAACACAACTAAATCACAACATAATTTGAGTCAAGTGAGATGCCACCCAAATTAACACCCATGTAAAAACATTCTCTCGATGTCGTGCGCCTTAGCGGAGAAGCCCATTCTGCCACCTCCTCCCCCTCGATCAACGCAAATTCTGCCACCTAAATCAACGCAATTGGACTAGGGCACAAAATGCTATCAATTTTCAGATCTGAAAATTAAGGGAATTATTTTCCAAAACCCTAGCCGTCACTCTCTCTCTCTCTCCAAGCCGATTTCGGCCACCTCCTCCCCCTCGATCCGTCCGTTTTGCTTGCTTCGATCTTCTAGCAAGGGTCGTCGTGAGTATCCCCGGATTGCTCTTACTGTGTGAACGTACTTTAGAGGTTACTAATTATTATTTAGTAACAGAGAGATTTTGAATCAAGGTAAACTTAAAATTTTATTCTAGTCTAAGATCCCGTGATCAATTCATGATCATGCAAGATCCAAATTATTTCGGATATTTGAGGTTAATTTCTTGTATGGGCATGAAATTATATGATTGGAACCCTCAAATAATTCCTTCACGTCCTACCCAAATGGGTCAATTGGAGTGGTGCACCTTAGCGTACTTCAATTGAAAAATAAGGGATCTTGATTTAAAGATTCTAAACCTTAGAATCGGATGGTTGGTGTTTAATTCGGGTCTTTGTAAATTTATTCAACCATTCTGATTAAATGTACTTTCTTCGTGTAGAAATGGCTAGTAATTCAACAAACTCGTCTAATTTGTCTTTAAGGACTATACTTGGTAAGTGTAAACTCAATAGAACAAATTATCTGGACTGGGACAGAAATCTACGACTTGTGTTAAAGTTGGAACGCATGGAGTATGTCCTAGACAAGGCTATCCCAGTGGAGCCAGCTGCCAACGCAACAAGGGTCATTAAGGATGCGTACCAGAAACACCTTAGCGACTCTATCGACGTTGCGTGAGTCATGCTGGGCTGCATGGAGGCGGACCTCCAGAAGCAGTTTATGGAGCTATCCCATGATCCGTTCGCAATGTTTGCACAGATCAAGGATATGTTCAAAGAGAAAGTACGTATTGAAAAATACACTAGTCTCCGAGAACTCATTGCCTGCAAAATGTCAGCAGGCAGCTCCGTAGGTACACACGTCCTACGATGAAGGGACATCTCGATCATATGACTAGTCTCGGAATGACTATGGAAAAGGAGATGGCTGCGGATTTTATTCTGCAATCCCTTCCTCATGCATATGATGGGTTCGTCATGAACTATCACATGCATGACATGGACAAGACCCCATCAGAGTTGCACAGCATGTTAGTGACTGCCGAGAAGAGCATAAGGGGCAGTGTGCCCAAAGGTGTTCTAATGGTCAAGAAGGGATCCGGCTTCAAAGCTGGTGGTGATAAGGGCAAAGGCCTAATGCACCTGGCAGGGAAGAACAGACGACCTGTTATTTCTAAACCTTCCATACCCATGAAGGGCAAGGGGAAGGTAAAGGAGTCGGTCTATTTCTACTGCCAAAAGCCTGGTCATTGGAAGAAGGACTGTCAGCAGCTGAAGGAAGATCAAAAGAAGGGCAGTGGGGCCGCTACTTCGTCAGGTATTCCATTAGAGCTAAATCTTTCTATTATAAATGCTTGGGTACTAAACACTGGAGCTGAGTCTCGTGTCTGTGCGGATGTCCAGGTACTACGTAGTAGAAGAGATGTGGGGGAAAACGAGGTGAACCTAAGAGTTGGGAACAACGTGTGAGTTACCACAACTGCTGTGGGTTCGATTGATCTTGTAATAGAACTTTTTGATGTGTTTTGCGTACCTGCTTTCAGCAGGAATATTGTATCAATATCCCTTCTTGAAAAAGAAGGTTATTATTTTGATATTAAGAATGGGTTTTTTAATATTATGTGCAATAACATGTTTTATGGAAATGCTCACACAGTTGGAGGTTTATACATATTAAATATGCAAAACTCGAGATCCAACATGCTCTATAATATTAATGCTAAGAGGTTTAAAGCTAATGATTTAGACCAAACTCTAATCTGGCATTGTTGTCTAGGTCACATAAATGAGAAACACATCTCAGCGTTTCATAAGCGTGGACTTCTAAGTCAATTCGAATTCCAAATGATTGAAAGATGCGAGACTTATTTAATGGGCAAGATGACTAAAGCGCCCTTCACCGGTATAGGTGAGAGGGCAGGTGATCTATTGGGTCTAATACATTCAGACATATGTGGGCCAATGAGTACACCAGCCAGAGGTGGTTTAGGCTACTTTATCACATTTACTGATGATTTCAGTAGATATGGTTATGTCTATCTCATGAGAAATAAGTCTGAAGCCTTTGATAAATTCAAGGAGTTTAGGACTGAAGTAGAAAACCAACTCGGAAAAATCATCAAGGCACTCTGTTCTGATCGGGGTGGGGAATACTTATCTGAAGAGTTTCTTAGTCATCTTGCAGAAAGTAGAATACTATCTCAGTGGACTTCACCAGGAACACCGCAACTCAATGGTGTGTCCCAGCGAAGGAATCGGACATTTTTGGATATGGTTTGATCGATGTTGAGTCACACTGATCTCCCGATCTCCTTCTGGGGTTACGCTCTACAAATGGCCGCTTTCATAACAAATAGGGCTCCGTCGAAAGCAGTGGAAGGGACATCATTCGAGAAATGGTATGGGAATGAACCCGTTTTGTCCTTCCTAAAAATCTGGGGTTGGGAGTGTTAGAGTTATGCCCTAGTCCAATATATAAGTGATCTACAGATGTAATGTTTTATCATTTTCCGAATAAATAAATCGGCATATATTACTAATGTGTTGTAGTAATATATCGAATGTAATTTGATTTATGTCATTATGTGTGTAACCACTAATAGTAGAACTATAGATCAGAAAGAATTACATTTGATGAGTCCCTGATCAGCGAAGCTTCTTTTGAGGCGATCAGTATGAGACTAACTCATTGTGATCATGGCAAAGTGAGTGCCGGAGTTATATCATAGATACCATCAGGTCGATGATATCGGACAACCCGATTGTGAGTATGATGCATAGATCCAGTCATGCGATACTCACATATCGTAACTTGTCATTATATCCTAAGACTAAGGAGTCTTTGTGTACACTATATAACGAATACCTAAGTTTGACCTAGCCTAACGTTATCTGTAAAAGGGTAACTATAACGGCTTCGATTGGCTTTGGCATTTATTGCACTAGTGAACTCGAAAGGCGTCTCAGGGATTTATCACTCATACTTCGGTATGAGAAAGATATCCGTTTAGGCCACTTGATGAGTATGACTAAAGAAAGAGCATGGCCAAGCAGGTGATACCTTAGTATCAGTTTTCAGTCATCTCAGATATCAAGAAACAATGATTGATAAATTAGGGTGACCATTCTATGCCTATTGATCAATCTGGATATCGGTTTGATAAAATCACAGTGACATGTACAATAACAGGTTAAGTCGAATAATCGATAATCACGAATATTGGATAATCATAATGTCTTGCTAGAGGCCACTTATGATGGAAAGGGTAAAATAGTAATTTTACCAGTCTGCCAATTATTCGCGAGCCTAAAGGGTCACACGCATTAAGCATGATACATGACAACAATTATGGATGAGAATTGAGAACAATTCAGTAGTTTTCTGGCCTAAGGTTTTAACCAGACGGTTGAAGAAATCAATTCGAGAAAATTGAGCCGTTTTGTCTAAACCGAAATTAGAACTCAAGTTAATGGGTTTAATTTGGGTTTTAGTTAAACGGGCTTAAAGCCCATTTAGGGATTTAAGATAAGAGAAGGAACAAATGCAAATAAGAAAGAATAAAGGGATAGATAATGCAATTTTAATTTTGAAATTCAATTTAATTTCAAATTAAAATCACATAATATCTATTCAATTATCTCTTGAATTTTTCAGCAACTTCTCCCTCCTTTCTCTCTCCCTCATTGCTGATTTTCAGCTCCCTCTCTTACTCCATTGTTGTCTTGTTTTCTCTCAAAATTTCTAGCAAAATATTGAGTGAAAAATCATTTCGGTTGTGGTGCTTGTGTGGACTTGATAGAGAGAACACTACACTTGTGTTTTTGTCGATTACAAGAGGTAAATATCAGTTTTATATTTATGTGTATAACATGTTTAAATGGCATTAAGATCTTAGCTTTTTACGATCACCACGGTTACATAAAGTCCGCTGCATGATATTCATCGTTTGGAACCCGTGGTGATCTCTTTCAGTGGTATCAGAGGATGGTTGTTATGTTTATTTGTATATGTTTAAATCTGATATTTTTTATGTTTATATGTGTTCTTCATCATTAGCATGCATGTAAATCGAAATTTTTTTTCAGATTTGATTAATTTTGGAAATTCGAAAAAATAATTTTTTTTGGGGTTTTTCGGGTTAGCCATGGCCGACCAGGTCGAGTCCCTTGGTGGACCATGGAATGCCCTAGTGCAGACCATGGTCAGCACCATGGGCCGACGAGGGTCACCTACAGGCGACCATGGCAGCCCTCGCAGGCGACCATGGTCGCTGCCGCGGGCGACCATGGCAGCCCGTGAGGGCCACCATGGTTGCCTCGCGGGCGACCAGGGTCTGCCCTAGGGGCGACCATGGCTGCCCTCGTGGGCTACCATGGTCGTTCCCGTGGCCGACCACGGTCAGACCCGCGGGCGACCTCGGCAGCCCTCACGGGCCACCGTGGTTGCCTCCGCAGGCGACCTTCGGTTGAGCCGGTTCGGCTCGACCAGATTCGAGCTGAACCGGTTGGTTCGTGAGGATATTTGGAAACCCTAAAATAATTTAATTTTCAGATTTGGTTCGATTTCGATAAACCAGTGAGAACCGGTCCAAAATTCAATTAATCGATTAAACCGTCCGGTTTCGATAAACCAGAATTTTTTCCACACTTAAGAAAGATAAAATTTGGAAAATTATTTGTTTGATCAGTATGTTGATTGATAATATGATCTTTGATCACATGATGTTTTCCACATGATGCTAGCTAAGCCCGTTAGATTTGCATTTTAATTTCGGTTTTGCAACCTGCGTGTTGCTTAATTTTTGGTTGTAGTAAATACGGCCTGCGTGTCGTGATTTGTATTTCATTTAATTTATTTTAATATGTAATCACGAAGACCGACACAAGAATCAAGTCAAGAGGGAGACTCGGATTGGAGGAGGCTCGAAGCCAGTGGGAGATCACAAGAATGGAGCAAGTTTGGATCTTGAAGACCATGTCTTTAAGATCGGTTTTGCTAGATTCTTAGGAACTTAAGATGGGCTTAGCTATGCATATTTTATCGTTACATTTGTATGTTTGAATGTATGAATGTATGATAGTTTAAATATACAAGTTTATGTATGATTTGCTATCACCCACATGCAGAGATTAAAATCGGAATTTAATCAGACTCGCATGTAACCTGCTAAGGGATCATCTTTGCATGAATTTGCAATTGATGATTCCAGATTAAGATTGTATCGATATACAATCAGACTTTTATAATTCACTTAAACGCAAATAATTACAAGTCAAGCGTGATACCATCCAAGTTTGGGCACTCAAAAGGGCTTTGACCCTATGGATGTCGGTACGCCTCCGCGTAACATTCATAGAGAAAAGGTCTGGATGAGATGGGTAGTTCTATGTGGGTGCGTGCGCCTCCGCGTAGTAGTCACATTAGTTCTATCCATAGTTCAAGCTTGGTAGACTTGTCTACGATTGTCAGCTAGGGCTGAACTAGGGTATCAGTATAGGGTATGTCGTGTACTTTTAGTACAGACCCTAGCCAGGAATTACATGGTTTTGTAAATGGATGTATTCCTACCTTGATGCTCTCAATTGGAGCAGTGAGCCTCCGTTCACTTCAATTGAGGGTATGACAGGATCTTGGTTCAGATTCTAATGTTGGAATCAGACAAGTGTTTTATAACTAAATCTCCAACTTGAATTTTAATTAATTTTACCATGTAGAACTAAAAGGCAAACACAACACAAAGGAGTAATAGCGCACTGAGAGTCCAGATTGAGGACAGACTCAAGAGTCTGTATTACTCAGATTGGAATAGAAACTTGAGGCTTGTACTCAAGCATGAACGCAAGTAGTATATTCTTACCAAGGAACCTCCTGCTGAGCCACCGCTGAACGCCGCTAGGGCACTAAGGATACTTATCAAACTTCCTTAGTAACCAAATCGACGTGCCATGCATTATGGGTGGCAGTAGGATGCAGAGTTATAGAAGCAGTTCAGGAACGTTTCAGATGACCCTCATACCTGTAAGGCAGAGGTCAAGGAAATGTTCAAAGAGAAAGCTCGTGTCGAAAGATATGATACTTTCATAGAACTTAACTCCTGCAAACTTAAGGCTGGAGCCCTGTTAGTCCCCATGTCACGAAGATTTAATGTCTTCAGGAGCATCTAACCAGACTCGGTTTTGATGATCAGGTGGAAACGGCTGCAGATTCTATGTTGCAGTCACTTCCAGATACATATAGTGATTTCATAGTAAATTACAATATGCATGACATGGACAAGTCCTTAACAGAGTTTCATGGGATACTTGTGACCACTGAAAAGAACCTCAAGGGAAAGACCAAGGAGGTCCTTATGGTCAACAAGAAGGTCAACAAGAACATGTACATAGGTAAAGTGTTGAGAAGACTCTCAATGCTTGAATATAAGAAAGGATACATACCCATGCGTCATGGCATTAAGCTCAGCAAGCTACAGAGTCGTAGAACTCCTGATAAGCTGAGCAGGATGAGTAAGATCCCTTATGCTTCGGCTGTGGGATCTATCGAGACTGGAAGTCTCGGTTGCACTAAGTTGTACCAGCAGATTCCAATCTAACCCCGGGCAATTACACTGGATTGTTGTTAAAGGTCATCCTCAAATATTTGAGGAGGACGAAGTATGCATTCCTAGTGTATGGGGATGTAGATAGAAAACTAGCAGTCAAAGGACAAGTCGATACTAGTTTTCAGACTTATCCACATGACTTCCAAATTCAGTCAAGATATATTTGGCGTTGAGTTGTGGCGCTTTCAGCTGGATAAGCTTTAAGCAAGCCAAAATTGCCAACTCTACAGCGGATGCTGAGTATATAGCTGCAACAAAAGCAGCTAAAGAGGTCGTATGGATTAGAATCTTTCTGATCGAATTAGATGCAACGCCGCGAGCGTCTGATTCGATAAGCTTGTTGTGGGACAACACAGGTGCCGTAGCTATTGCTCAAGAGCCCAGATTCCACATCAGATCCAAACATATACTTAGCAGGCTTCACCTCATGAGAGTTATCACATATAGAGGTGATGTGGAGATTAAACACTATTCGACTGATGATAATATGGTCGATCCCTTGACAGAGGCTCAGCCGTAGCCTAGGCATGAGGAACATGCAGGGTCTATGGGAGTAGATCAGAACTTAAATTGGAACCAGGGGCAAGTGGGAGAGTGTTAGAGTTATGCCCTAGTCCAATATATAAGTGATCTACAGATGTAATGTTTTATCATCTTTCCGAATAAATAAATCGGCATATATTACTAATGTGTTGTAGTAATATATCGAATTTAATTTGATTTATGTCATTATGTGTGTAACCACTAATAGTAGAACTATAGATCAGAAAGAATTACATTTGATGAGTCCCTGATCAGCGAAGCTTCTTTTGAGGCTATCAGTATGAGACTAACTCCTTGTGATCATGCTCTACTGATCATGGAAAAGTGAGTGCCGGAGTTATATCATAGATACCATCAGGTCGATGATATCGGACAACCCAATTGTGAGTATGCTGCATAGATCCAGTCATGAGATACTCACATATCGTAACTTGTCATTATATCCTCTGACTAAGGAGTCTTTGTGTACACTATGTAACGAATACCTAAGTTTGACCTAGCCTAACGTTATCTGTAAAAGGGTAACTATAACGGCTTCGATTGGCTTTGGCATTTATTGCACTAGTGAACTCGAAAGGCGTCTCAGGGATTTATCACTCATACTTCGGTATGAGAAAGATATCTGTTTAGGCCACTTAATGAGTATGACTGAAGAAAGAGCATGGCCATTCAGGTGATACTTTAGTATCAGTTTTCAGTCATCTCAGATATCAAGAAACAGTGATTGATAAATTAGGGTGACCATTCTATGCCTATTGATCAATCTGGATATCGGTTTGATAAAAGGACAGTGACATGTACGGTAACAGGTTAAGTCGAATAATCGATAATCACGAATATTGGATAATCATAATGTCTTGCTAGAGGCCACTTATGATGGAAAGGGTAAAATAGTAATTTTACCAGTCTGCCAATTATTCGTGAGCCTAGAGGGTCACACGCATTAAGCACGATACATGACAACAATTATGGATGAGAATTGAGAACAATTCAGTGGTTTTCTGCCCTAAGGTTTTAACCAGACGGTTGAAGAAATCAATTCGAGGAAATTGAGCCGTTTTGTCTAAACCGAAATTAGAACTCAAGTTAATGGGTTTAATTTGGGTTTTAGTCAAACGGGCTTAAAGCCCATTTATGGATTTAAGATAAGAGAGGGAACAAATGCAAATAAGTATTCGTCGCCCGAGGTGGGATATTCTTGGAAAATGAATTTATTTCCAAGACAGTCAGTGGGAGGACTATTCATCTCGATGAAGTTCTAGATGAGATAGTCACTCAAGAACCACTCGACGACCCCTTAGAAGAAGTAGAGCCAGAAGTGGTCGTGGAGCAAGAACCAATAACTACAGTTAATGAGGACGGTCCAAGCCGGTTTGAAAGGACAAGTCATGCACCTATCAGATACGGTTTCCTTGTAACTGGAGGTGATGATTTGGTGTTAGTGGACAATGATCCAACTACCTTTCGAGAGGCCATGAACGGAACCGACTCTGAGAAATGGCTTGAAGCCATGAGGGAAGAAATGCAATCCATGTCAGATAATCAAGTGTGGGACTTGGTGGATCAAACCCTTGGCGTAAAAGTCATTGGGTGTAAATGGATCTTTAAAATAAAGATAGACATGGATGGCAAACCTCAGACCTATAAAGCGAGACTGGTAGCAAAAGGTTATAGGCAAGTCCACGGAATTGACTATGAGGAAACCTTTTCTCCAGTAGCTATGGCCAAATCTACCCGCATTCTACTTGCCGTAGCAGATTATCATAATTATGAGATATGGAAAATGGATGTCAAAACCGCTTTCCTTAATGGGAGGTTAGCTGAGGACGTTTATATGTCCCAGCCTGAGGGTTTTGATGATCCAAAGAATAACGCAAAGATTTGTAAGTTGGTCAAATCAATTTACGGTTTGAAGCAAGCATCTCGAAGTTGAAACCAACGTTTTGATGAAGCTGTGAAACAATTTGGCTTCATCAAGAACGGTGATGAACCTTGCGTGTATAAAAAGGCAGATGAGAGTAAAGTAGTCTTTTTGGTGCCCTATGTCAATGACATATTGCTCATTGGAAAAGACGTCCCTACCTTGCTCTTAACAAAGGCTTGGTTAGGTGAGTGTTTCGCAATGAAGGAATTAAGCGAGGCTTCTTATATCTTGGGGATCAAGATATATAGAGACCGTGCCAAGCGGGTCTTGGGCTTAAGTCAAAGCACCTACATAGACGAAGTGTTGAGACGATTCTCAATGCAAGATTCAAGGAAAGGATTGTTGCCCATGCGTCATGGCATAAAGCTTAGCAAGAAGCAGTGTGCTGAGACACCTGCAAAGCTAGCAAGAATGAATGGGATCCCATATGCTTCGGCTATAGGGTCCATAATGTATGCCATGATATGTACGAGACCGGATGTCTCGTTTGCACTAAGTTGTACCACTAGACATCAATCCAAACCCGGTGAGGCACACTGGATTGCCGTCAAGGCGATTCTCATTTTTGAGAAAAAACAAAGATGCTTTTCTTGTATACGGGGGAAGAAATGATGATCTAGTCGTCAAAGGATATGTCGACGCTAGTTTCCAGACAGACCCCGATGACTTTAAGAGTCAGTTGGGATATGTGTTTACGTTGAACGGTGGAGCATTCAGATGGAAAAGCAAGAAGCAGGACACCATTGCCGACTCTACGACCGAGCTGATTACATTGCTGCATCGGAAGCGGCAAAAGAGGTTGTATGGATCAGGAGTTTCATGGCTGGTTTGGGTGTAATTCAAAACCCATCTAACCCAGTAGACTTATATTGTGACAACACTGGGGCCATTGCGAAAGCTAAAGAACCCAGGGCACATGACAGATCCAAGCATGTACTCTGGAAGTATCACATCATCCGCGATATAGTTGTTAGAGGTGACGTGAAGATCCACTACGTTGCATCTGATGATAACACAACCGACCCTTTGACCAAGGCTCTTCCTCAAGCGAAACATGATAAACATGTTAGGTCAATGGGGATAGACTGGGACTTAAATTGGAACTAGGGGCAAGTGGGAGATTGATAGCATTTTTGTGCCCTAGTCCAATTGCTAGTAGTCTATAAATGTCTATGTATATTTATCATCGTTTGTAATAAATAAAATGGTTTTGTATTACTTATGTGTTGAAGTAATATGTTAAGCATGATCTGATTTATGACCACTAAAGTAGTAGAACCATAAATCTATACGGATCACACTTAACGAATCCCTGGTCAATATATGCTTTAATTGAAGCGACCAGTCTGAGGATGGTTCTCAATGATGTAGTTCTGCTTATTATAGGGATGTGGGATCCCGGAATCATATCATAGATATCATGAGGTGATTGATATCGGACGACCCGCTTTAAATAGTGTTTCATAGATTAAGCCATGAACATATTCAAATGTGATAGCTTGTCACGATATCCTTAGACCAAGGAATCTTTGTGATCACTATGCATTCGACGTACGGCTTTAACTTGCGCCTAACGCTTTCCGTAACAAGATTGCAATAACGGGCATGATGGGGTGGCGGAACGGATTGCATGAGTGACACGAAAGACGGCTAAGGGATTTATCCCTCGTACTACAATATGGGAAAGATATCCGTTAAGGCCGCTTGATCGAGAGTGACTGAGAGAAAGAGCATGGCCATGCCAGTGATACGGGTTATCAGTTCTCAGCCATCTCACACATCACGTAACAATGATTGATTAAACAAGGATGACGACTCTATGCCTTGTGATCAATCGGGATGTCTAGAGATAATAAGATAGTGACTTGTACGCACAATGTTAAATCGAATCATCGATCATCATACACCTTGGGTAATCATAATGTCTTACTAGAGACCACTTATGATGGATCGGGCAAGAGAGATCTCTTGCGCCGATCTGCCAATGGTGGCATGAGCCTGGAGGGTCACACACATACAAGACGGATAACTTAAGACAAGGAAACCTTAACGTTTCTTGATGAGCAATACATGGACGAAACTGAAGGTTTTGAGCCATGGGTTCGGTTTGAGAGAATAATTAGCGAATCGAGAAAACTGAGATTTGCGTCGATGTCGCGTCGGACTTTGTTTGATAAGTAACGACAAAAGGGTCGAACAAATTTTGGACACGACATGCGACCACATGGGCGAGCCCATTGGGCTCGGCCCATGAGGTCACCTAGCCGGCCCAACAAGGGCCCAAATAAGGCTCAATAAGCCCAAGTGGCCGGCCACCTTGGTGGGTCCAAGGGCGGGGGCCACACACACCATGTTTAGTTGGTGTTGTTGATTAAGAGGTGAGTGATTTAAGGGGTATGGGTAATGACTTGCCTTTAACCCATGCTTTCATCATTTGTCACTTTAGTAACCCATGCCTTATGTGTTGATGAAGTAGACAAATGAAGAATTAATTCACACAACTCACTCCCTCATTTTCTCTCTCCTTGGTCGGCCACAACCTCTCTCCCTCTTTTCTTGCTCTCTTTTTCTTCACATAATTGTTCTAGTAGGCTTTTTGTGAAAGATCTTGAAGATCATCCTCTTGGTGTGGACTTGCTCTAGAGAAGATCACATAGTTCTTCTTTCTTGATTCAACAAAGACTAAAAGGTAAATTTCTTGTGGAATAGATTTTGCCTTGAGATTTAATGGTTCATGTTCTTGGACAAGGTTTGGAGTTATTTTTGTTTATGCTTCCGCTATCTCGATGATCTTGAACGCTCCAAAACCCTACAGGTGGTGTCGATCTGGCCCTCGCCAATAGGGTGTCGATCGACACCTAGGTGGTGTCGATCGGGGCCGTCGCCACTGGGGTGTCGATCGACACCTCTGTTCTCAGAGGTGTGTCGATCGACACCATAGGCTGACGGGCTGAGCCCTAGAGGTCCTCACCCAAGCCTATTAATAGAGGCTTGAGGTGAGAGCCTCCACAAGTTTAATAAAGCACATTTGCTATTCACCCAAAAGGTTTATTCTAACTCTCTCATTAAGAATAGAAGAACAAGAGAGAAAGAGAGGCCACCAATGAAGCTAGTGATTTTTGTGGAGGTCTTAGCTTTGCGAGGTTCGAGCCCGGTTATGTGTGCACATGTAGAGAGCGAGCTCGATTTCCTGCGTGGGATTCGAGGAGGACAAGCTTGCTAGACATTTGTAGAGGTAAAAGTCCTCATCTTTTTTGTAGTTCATGATTCATCTAGTGTAAGCATAAAGATTCTTGAGAGGTTCGGGTAAATCTTTCCAATTCCGCTGCGCTTGACTCGCTAGGGAACCCCAACACCCTCCTCCGACCACCTCTTCCTCCGCCAAACCCTCCCTCCACCTTCGCCTCCCCTCCGCCAGACCATACCCTCCTCCGACCACCTCGGCCCAACTGCGCCCCTCTGCCCAGCTCCTACCTCCTCTTGCCAGTGCAAAACCCATCTCCATTTTTATTTTGTGAGAGAAATAGGAGTGAGAACTGATGAAAGAGAAAAGGAGAGGAAAAATAGGTTAAGGGAACATTTTGAAAATTTAAAAGGCATGTAGGCACATTTTAATGTTTTCACCTCAAAAGTTAACAGATTTTTGAAAAAATGGACAGAAATGGCTTTGTGTACTAACGGTGACAATTTTAAAAATTTAGGATACTCAGAATGCCAAAAAACATTTTAGGGTACCCAGATAAAAAAACGTCAACATTAGAATAGGTAGGGAACATTATCCCTAATTAAAGAGATAATGACACTTTGATACACCTAACTATAGCGAAATGACACTTTCATACCCTAACTATTTTTCTCTCTTTTTTAGTACCCTAACAATTTTTTGTGACAACCTAACTCCAAAATGTCTAAAATACCTAAACTACCCTTGGTGTAAGAAACTATAAATTGAATTAGTTCAATTTTTTTTATCTCTGATTTAATTTGTTTTGTACCTAAGATGCAAATACAATTATGCCCGAAAATATAAAATTAAATTTGAGTCATTTTAAATATGGTTTGATAAATCAAATTGGACTGCTTTTATTTTGATTACTTAAATCAGGAGTATTTTAGTCATTTTAGCATAATTTGTCACAAAAAGTTTGTTAGGGTATCAAAAAAGAGACAAAAATAGTTAGGATATGAAAGTGTTATTTCGCTATAGTTAAGTGTAACAAAATGTCATTATCCCCTAATTAAATGCAATTATTTGGTTTTTTAGTGATGGGTCGGGCCTGGAAATTTGACCGATGATTGCATGATTCATGAACATTTAGCGACCAAACTTAAGTAATTTTAGTATTCAGAATCGAGATCTGGTACTCACATGGCAACCGCATCCTCCAATCTGTTGAAGCTTTTCCAATCAAGCACCAAGATCGTTGCCGTTGGCAGAAACTATGCCGCCCACGCTAAAGAGCTCGGCAACGCTGTCCCCAAGGTTTAGGTTCCTCGGAAATTTTTTGATTTTGCTACTAGAAAAAACCGCGAGATTATGATCTGGGTTATGTTAATTTAAATTGATCTCTTCTTCTGGGATTTTATGGTTTCAGGAGCCGGTGTTGTTCATGAAGCCGACCTCATCGTACTTGGAGAATGGAGGAACAATTGAAATTCCCCATTCATCGGAGTCGCTTCATCACGAAGTGGAGCTTGCTGTTGTGATTGGGAAGAAGGCTCGTGATGTTCCGGAAAAATCTGCTATGGATTATGTTGGAGGTATGCTTCTAATCGAATGGCAGTTTTCGGACTTTGATCTTGTCTATTTTCTGCCTTCTTAGATATTTTATTCACCACTGCTAGTTGTGCTATTCATATTGCATGTCAATTCTTAAATATGGGAATCACATAATTTTGTACACCATACATGTGTTGGGTTTTTTGGTTGCAAATGTGTGATGATTTAAGTGAATCAGTACAAGTACCAGACTTAGTTCTCAATTTATGCCTGTTGTTTGATTCTTTGACATTAGAATGGTGGTTGATCAATTTGTGTTACATATCATTTCAAATTATTCCCAAGGTTATATTTTGAGGTTCAGTGAAAAGGTTTAAGAGGAAATATATAGAAAAAAGAGAGAAACATGGTATCGTGAAATTTCTTGTTTTTACTGCAAATGAACACTTATTATGAAAATCAGTTCATGCAGCAACTTTATGGTCTCAATTCTAATTGGTTTACTGAAGTAATTAGTATGGTGCAAGTATGTAAGAACGTCCATAGATGGTCATAGCTTAGAAATGACCCAAACAAAACCGCCATGAGAAAGCAAATCGGCTCGAACACCTGACCATGGGTCAGGTAGAGCCACCTTGGGCCACTGCGCCAGTACGCTTTCTCTATTAAGTTTATTTTTAATTTGTTGTACTTGTACACTAACTTTAGGTTGACTTCATGCTTGTCTCCAATGATTATTACACAACTTTATGTTGTCTCTTAATGATTTCTTTCATGATTCATTGCTTACTTTTGGGTGTTGAAACACATTTGAGTAGAATGATTTTTTGATGTGCTACAGAATTTTTAAAGTTTAGCCTTCTTCCATTGTAGTATAATGTTAGGATGATGTTGATTTTTTTGGAGAAGAGTAAGAGAGGCTAGGGATTCATGGAATGAAAACAACATGCTCCTACATTTGCAGGTTATGCACTTGCCCTGGATATGACAGCAAGGGATCTTCAATCGGCTGCAAAGGTATTTATTTTATTCCCTTGGCTTTTAGTGCCAAAGAATGCTGTCATCTAATGCATGAGATAGTCAGCTTTTGGTACCTTAAATCTATTTAAGATCGTCAAGAATCACATGTAACTTCCCTCTCTAATCCCCTGTACCAATTTTAGTTGCTACTCTTTAAACTTATATATTCCCACCATTCCAACATAAGTTTCTACCAAGTAAATTCAGTTCCAAAATAAATGTCTCATTTCCATGTTCGGAAGTCGATTACGTGTGAATTGGAAGTAATTTTTTTAACATGATGGGCATATGGGCTGAACTCAGTCTCTAACTCCATTTACAAAAAAAGTGAAAGCAACGATTTTGATCTTGGAACAGAGGGAGTACCTTAAGGATCTATACTGACAAGTTTGTGCATCAAGTTTCCAGTAGGAAGAAGCAGTTAAGATTCTGAGGGCAAAGTGCATTAATATATAGACCAACACATCTATACTGATCAAAACTATGAAAAGCATTAGTTTAATGAACAAATGTATTCCGTGCCAAATGAGTGTCCACTTTACTCTCTTGTAAGTTAGTTATGCTTGAAGTGCCCCCTAATATACCCAAGATAATTTATTCAAGTTTTTATGAGGGAAGTCCATCACTAAACCCAAATTCATACAAAATTGGGAAAGCGTACTCATGCTTTGGAATGGAGTGAGCATCAAGAATGATTGGATTATGGCCCACGGTTATATCTTTCTTCGAGATTATTTAGTATATTATGTACTTTTTCTCCATTTTCTTCACAAAAAATGTCATTGATGCGGTCCCAACTCTGGATTGGGTTATGGCTCGAATTTGGATAGGATGAGAGCTCGATTAACGACAAAACTCAAGATCTCTAGTTAATAAGCTAACTAAGAAACTATATGATATTAATAATCCATTCATATCTTATTGCTCTCAACTTTAGGTATTTATAGCAGCCTAAAAGCATTTAAACTAATCCCAAAGATATACAACCACCTGATAACGATGTTTGGCCGTGAGCGCCAAATTTCGAGATCGTTGACATCATGGAGTTGCTCCACTGCCCCTAGTCGGTTCCCACGTAGCTTAAACATGAATTGTACGTTTCCAAAGTGGTTAAACATACCAAACAAAATTTGCGGGTGTTCCCATTGTAACTCCATGTACCTGAGTTGTGCATCGGCCTTCAAATGGAAGGCTGCAAGACACTTTCTCCTCCTTGACTACTCGTTGATGGAGAAATAAACTCTTGCAATGGTTCCACAAACTACGGGATCTTCACTCCCATTAAACATCGGAAAATCCATCCGAGTAGGTTGCACTCCTCCTCCGGTAATAATGCCCGGTCCATCGGAACTGATTGATTTCATGCATTTGCACGCACCACTGGTCACTTCATTTCCTCTCGGCCTGTCAGTTGCATTTGGACTCACCGTCGGCCGCTTCATTTCTTCTAGCCCGTCTAGACAGTTCGGACCATTTGGGCTTACACGTTCCTGCGCACTGCCGGTCGCTTCATTTCTTCCCAGCCTGTTAGGACCATTCGGACTTCCCTGTTCGTGCGCCCTGCTTGCAACGCCGTTGGCGTTGCTGTTGTGTAAAATTTATTGGATCTAGGCTTCCAGATCCCAAAACTGTGCCTCATTTCTTGCTTCGGAGGCCACCATTTATTTCTGAAACATCCGCATGACTTCTTGGAACCGATCAACTAGTACTTCGGCCATAACCGTGAGCTCTGAAACCATGTTGAGACGGTCCTGACTCTCGATTTCTTTAGACTGTGCCTCAATCTCGAGAATTCGTTGAGAGAGAACTCAAGATGTTTATCTAATAAGCTAACTAAGAAAGTATTTGATAATTTTAATTCATTCATATCTTATTTCTCTCAACTTCAAGTACTTATAGCAGTCTAAAGAAATTTAAACTAATCCTAAATATCTAGATACAATCATCTTATAACTATTAATTTCAAAACTCAAATCTTATAAAAATTAAATAACAAAAATACATAATCCCTTCATATCTAAATCTGTTGGGATCCTAACAGTCCCAGAACTTTCTTAGCTACGGTTTAGTTGTGATTGCTCTCTTTCAATGGAACTGATTTTTCAGTTGTAATTTATAAGTTTGTTTTGCTTTGTTGCTAGTCTGCGGGCCTTCCATGGACAGTGGCTAAAGGGCAGGACACCTTCACACCAATCAGTCCAATTGTAAGAAATGAAATAATATTGATTATTGTTTACCCTGCGGCTTATTTCATATCATACCTGTCAAATATTGAATAATTGGCTATTTGCAACAGAAATAAATGTGTAGTCCATCACAACAAAAAACATGTTTTACTTTCTTATTTAGGTGTATATTTGTTATTTATGGGTTGAGTATTCACAGGGTAAGTAGGCTGCCACAATCCTAATCATTAGTAGAACGTCTTATTAGCATACTATTTTTTCCTAATATAGATTGTCCATAGCTGATATTATGTTTTCTTCATATTTATCATATCTTCCCAGTGAGCAGTCTTATAATATAGTTAGTCCTGTTTTATTTTCTGACTCCCTAAAGATTTTCTGCAGTTTTCTATGTCAATGTTACCAGACCCCGATAATGTGGAACTGTGGCTAAAGGTTGCAAATTTCAACATGAACTCTATATTTTTGTCTTAATGAATTCTCCGAATTCTTGATTCTGCTTATGTTCAATTCTGATCAAGTTTTAAATGGGTTTTTTCAATCTCAGGTAGATGGAGAAATACGACAGAAAGGTTCAACCAAGGATATGATCTTTCGTATTCCATATCTCATCAGCCACATTAGCTCTATCATGACACTTTTTGAAGGAGATGTTATACTAACAGGTATTGATGGGGCATGTTTACCAGAGTACTTCACCCTATTTGTAATTACATCTCCTGTAACTGTTAGTGTAATAACCTTCTTGTCTTGATTCAAGAAGTCTTGTATTTGCTTAATATTATTTTGAGGCCTCGTTGCACAATCTGTTAGCAGACCATAGCTAATTAAAATTATATGCTGGCTTGCACCTTTTCTGCTAGTATGTGAACTAAAACATTTTGGACAGGCCTTTTGTTATCCTAGTATTCCCATCGTCCAAAAATGGCTTTCATCTCTAAAAAAATATAACTTATAATGTTCGGTATGTGCATCATTCACTACTTTTTCTTAGGTATGCAAGTTATGCTCCCAAAATATAACTTATTTGTTCGGTATGTGCGTCTATGATGACTGCCATCATGCTACAATTATGTTCCTCTTTCTCTGGCTTGATGCTGGTGGGGTTGTAAAACCCTATTAGGTCTATCAGTGCAAATAAGCATCCGCTTCTATGTTATTAGTATTTAGTGATGAATATTTTGAACTTCCATCATGCTTGCTGGTTTTTTTCTTCTACTCAGTGTCATTGTGTGTGCAGGCACTCCAGAAGGTGTTGGCCCTGTAAAGGCAGGCCAGAAGATAACAGCAGGCATAACAGGCATCATGGATATGCACTTCAACGTTGAAAAACGCCGAAAGCCAGCTGCTTAACCATACCCTCCAATTGCAGCTTCCTGGGAGGCTTTGTGCATCCTTCAAGCTCTTTACATTGTGAAAGCTGATGCTTGTCTTTCATATTCTGGATTTCGATGGATAATTTTTCTTGCTGAACTGCGGTGCTAGCAGAATGAACATATAAAAGGAATGGTGAAATCTGGATTCCATATGTTGTTCAATAAAAGTTTTGTCATAGGCATATATTTTCTGATGGAAAAACACTTGTGATTGCAATGTATCTACTTTTATCAGCTATGCTTGCATTGTTTGCATGGTGTATGCGATTTTTCCATCACAAAAGGCCAATCCGAACTGTGTCTTGCATTCTAATTGGGGCGAGATGATATCTTCTTCAATCACCATAACTTATTTTTAGTTGTTCATGACAACACCAGCATTACACTATAAAGGGTAAAGTACACTTAGCCACACCCAAGTTTGGTCAAAAGACACTTAGCACACCTATCTTTAGAAATGGACATCTAGCCCCCCCGAAATATAAAAAATGGACAGATAGAAAACATCGTTAACTTCTTGGATGGAAAATGTTAATTTTTAAAGTTAAAAGACGAAAATACCCTTGATTTGACTTCAAATTTTCAAAACATGCCATTTCTCTCTCTTTGTACTTTCTCACTCCAGCGTCCATTCCTCTTCCTCACTCTAGCGTCCTCTTCGATTCGCTCTTCGAATTCGAAGAAACTCATCATCGAATCTTCGATTAGTCAATACATAATGTAGTGATTATAATGGGACAATATAAATAATAAAAAGGGGTAATTTCATGTGACTATGGTTAACTTTACACCAAAGTCATGTTGCCACGGTAAACTTTTAATTTGATCAAGTTGCCACGCTGAATTGTGTTTTTCATCTATTTACCCGTGATGCTGTTAAAATTAACGGAAAAGGATGTCTGAAATCATGTGCATTGCACATGACCACCAAAATTTTAAAAAATGACAAGATTATCCTTCATAAGTTTTTTTAGAATATGAAAAGATTAAAAAAGAAGAGACAAGTCTAAAAATGTATGGCCAGGCATGCCCGCTATTCTTTATCTAGTGTGCGCTACCCGATCGTTGTCGTCGAGGGTCTTGATTCAAGGACTTGAGCCGCGACGGTGCACCTAATTGACCAAAATCTTCGTCCACAACCTTTACAACACATCCATCCCCATCTGCTAGCTCTCCTACTGCCTCCTCCGGGTTCATTAGTAATTTCTAATCCAATCCAATTTTAATATTGTATGTATTTGTATTAATTCATGGATCTGTTATATATAGGGATGGGTTGTTGAGCTTGGGTCGGGTCATATTGTCATATTGGGATATTGACTATGAATTGGAAGTGAGTCTCTCCATTGACCTTCCCATCTTTGGGAACATCACTATTCCCATTCCCATCTTTAGCAAGCTCTCCACCCTCTCTGATATCTTCTAATTCTCACAATTATGACCATGTACTCTTGATATTGTCTACAAAATAAATCATCAGAATTTGTGATTAAAAAAACATATTTATAGTGAAATTGACTTCCAGTTTCACGCCATCATTTGATGAGAATTTTGTTGAGAAATTTTAAGGATAAACTAATCATAATTTGGTGAGGGCTTTGCTGAAAATTTTGAGCGATAGAGAAGAGCTCAAAGTAGAGGGTTCAGCGACGACATGATTCAGATGGTTGGGCGTTTGGTTCGTGCGTGCTCGACGACCTCAACGATGGGATCTCCCTATTTAGTTAAATTTTTGCCAAAACTTGCGTTCGTAGGCTTCTCGGTGAAACTATTTTGGTCGGGAAAGCAGAGCTTGGGAAGATTCATAGCTCTTGCCGGAGATGTCGAATGATACCAATTCAGAACGACATGAACCGATCCATTGATGTCATAATGTATATTTATAATTTTCATTCACAGGAGTAATTTTCAACTGTTAATGTGGAAGGCTATATTTTTCATTTCATATTACTTTTAACTCTGTTAAGACACTTTCAATATTAAATTAGTTTATCGTCATAACATGACGTGTATTAAAGTTTACCGTGGCAACATAATTTTGGTGTAAAGTTGACCGTGGTAACTTGAAATTATCCATAAAAAAACATTCAAGAAGTCTGATTTACGTTTAGTAGACTTTTAATCTACCCTACTCTTTCTCATTTTTCATTTCTTCGCATTTTATGGTAAATCTGGTTGTGCTATTAACTAATAAATATGAATATTCAATTCCCACTTTTAAATCCGTATCTTACTGCAGAAGCAGTCTCATCAGTGACAGCAACCCAGGCTTTTTGTTGCAACTTGCACGCTGTTATTTCATCTTTACACAATCGAAGAAGATCTACTTCTACCTGGTATGCTCGACTTCTAGGAAAAATCTTAGAGTTCTGCTCCTGAAGTTTGGGACACATATCTAGAAATCCCTTACAAATTTCAACTCTCGATGCGATGGAGTGATTGATCGAAGATTCGATGATGCATTTCTTCGAATTCGAAGAGCGAATCGAAGGGGACGATGGATTGAGGAAGAGGAATGGACGACGGAGTGAGAAAGAACATAGACAGAGAGAGAGAGACAAATGACATGTTTTGAAAATTTGAAGTCAAACAAAGGGCATTTTCGTCTTTAACTTTAAAAATTAACATTTTCCATCCAAAAAGTTAACGGTGTTTGCTATCTGCCCATTTTTTATATTTTGAGAGCCTAGATGTTCATTTTTAAAAACAGGTGTGCTAGGTGTCTTTTGACCAAACTTGGATGTGATTAAGTGTACTTTACCCTACTATAAATATGGCACTGCCACCATTAGGCAAGAGATCCTACCCGCAACCGTTTTTTTATTTCAATATTCTCAGTTGAGAATGAATTTTACCTTAACCAACTAATATATATTAGGGGTAATCAAGGAAAAAGATCCTATCCACAACCTTTTTTTTTTATTTCAATACTCTTAGTTGAGAATGAATTTTACCTTAAACAGCTAATATATATTAGGGATGATCTCACGACGTTATAGTTTTTTTTTATCAGGAATAAAATTTTATTAATGCGCATAGAGCCTGGGTAATACAAATTAGATTGAACAATACCCACGGATTCACGCACTACATGGGAAATGTGCGCTCCTCGCTTATTAATCTACATCCCGTCCCTCGTCTGCCAGCATCAATGTGTAAGAGCAGAGCTACACAAGGGATGGCAATAGGGCGGGTTCGAGGCGGATTTTATGATTCCATTCCCGTCCCGATTTTAAGCACATTGCCCCATCCCCGCCCCATTCCCCGATTCTTACCCATTTCCTCCACCCCGAAACCCGCCCCAACGGGGAAGGGAAATCCCCTAAAATTCCCCGAATTGATTGTGGTTTTTGGCATGAGAATATAACTCAAAATTGTAAGTAATTACTTATAGAAAAACAAATCTCAATCATAACAATCTAAATCATGATTACATAATCTTACAGACAAAAGAAAGTAGAGACATTGAAAATGACAAAATATTAAATTTTAATAATTATGAAAAAATAACTCCAACCGACAATGTGCTAATATTCATAAGTGAAAACAACTCCAACAAACAAGCATATATGGTTCTTATTTTCTATAATATAGTTTAATATGATATTTTTATAAAAATATTTAATATTTTTAAATATATATTGGGTCGGACCGGGTCGGGGACTGTTCACCCCGACCCGATAAAATCCTCGAAATTGTTGCCCCGCCCCGAACCCACCTCCCTGGGCGTCTTCTCCCTCCTCTCGAATACTCGGTCATTTCTGGTTACCCACGTGTATCAAAAGCCTGAGGTCACCAGACTGCTCTATGATCTCCGCGTTACCCTCTTTGTGACTCTGGAGAACTACCTATAAAGAGCTCGTGTACCGTCTATGGATGAGTGGAAGTGAATCCCTACAAACCGTGGATCTCTTGCCAAAGCCGCTGCGTCCAGGGGCATGCGAGCACCAGATATTCGCATGACTCTTCCCTCTTCTGCTCGCACAACACATCGCCAATTGTCAATCGGGATAGTGACCCCCCCTCCCCCGGCTAAAATATCCATCGTCGGGACTTCTTCCTGGAGAATTAGCCAATCTAAACTTTGGTAGTTCGAAAGAATTGGCGTACTCAAAATTTTGTTCACCCAGTCCACCGAGTCTTCTGTCACCTCCTCCGTTAGCATCTCTAATCCTGTCCTCGCCAAGAATCCTCCTCTGTCCTAAATCCATAAAATAGAATCATGGCCGCCCTCCATCGGTCAGGTGGTGCCCAATACTATTAACAACTCTGCCACCTCGCTAGTCGCCCTCGACGGCGGCACTCTTCTCAAGAGTATAGATCAACCCCCTAGAAAGCCCATGTGTGTTGCCAGACCAAGGATGTTCTGCAACGCCCTTGACCCGGAGCCGCTCGAGAAGGAAAGGGTCGAAAGATCCCATGCCATTCTCTCCAATCCACACTTAACACACAACACCTCTTTCCATAATGGACTTGGTTGCGACACAAATCTTCACAACCCCTTTTAGCAGTAGGGTGTTGTTAACTGCTTCCAAACGTGTTATGCCTAGTCCCCCTTGAAGAAAATATGACCTATATCAATCGCATTTAAGTGTAAATGGTACATCATCTATTAGTAATAAAATGACACTATTATTATCATTGTTTTGTGATAATAAGTTAAGCAATATTTTCCTCTAAGGTCATCGAGTGAGTTATCACTGATAGTAGAACCTTAGACATTGCTAGAAATTATGCTTAACGAGTCCCTGGTCAAAATGCTTTGTAAAGCGACCAATATGAGGATGACTGATGATCACGCTCTACTGATCATTGGTAAAGAGTTACCAAGTCAGATCATAGATATCATTCGGAAAAATAATATTAGACGACCCGCCCTAAGCAATGTGTCATAGATATAGTCATGAGCATTTTCAGTTGTCGTAGTATCATTGAATCCTTAAGACTATGGAGTCTTCATTTGTTCCTATATGACTACTTTCATGGTTTTACATGCTCACCTACTTCGTTTGTAACAAGATAATGAAAGGGTATGATTGTTGTGTGATTGGTTGTATGAGGGATACGAATGAAGGTCAAGGGATTTGTCCCTCACATATTTATGGGAACAAAATCTGTCTAGGGCCTCTTGATGAGTATGATTGATAGAGAATGTACGACCGTACTATTGATAAAGAGTTATCATTCTCAGTCATCTCGAGATCAATGAACAAGATTGAACAAATAAAGGTGACGTCTATATGCCTTATGTTTAATCAAGATATCTAGTGACAAATGGATTATGATAGTTACAACAAAAGGTTAAGTCAAATCATCGATCATCATGATTATTGGGTTAATGATAATTTTCTTACTAGAGACCACTTATGATGAATGAATTGAATAGGGATTTAGGGCCATTGGCCAATTACTCATGAGCCAATAAGGTCACACAAAAAAAGAAAGCCCGAAACTATATGGATTTACGAACCCCATTAGAATAATAAGTTAAAGGACACATGGACACAAAGGGCCACAAACCCGTGACCAAATGTTGATCACGGAGTGCCCAAGTGGCCATGGACCCGTGACAAAAGGTTGGCCACAGGGTGACCGAAATGGCCACGGTCCATGACCAAAGGAGTTGGCCACGGAGCGGTCAAATCGGCCACTGCCCCGTGGCGGGTCTGTGGCAACAACGCAAACTCCTTTCCAACTTTTGATTGTGAATTTGAAACAGTTTAGGAAACCATGGAAAGGGATTTTGAATTTTGAGGTATTTTTTGAATTAGGAAATCAAAATATTGTGGGATTTTACTAGGAATAAAATCCATACACACAATAACCTATATATATGTTTCAACAGTTTACTTGAAACCCTAATGCGATATTCTCAACAATACCGATCACTTATATTCTAAAGATCTAATCAAAGAGTTGATTAGATCTATTTGAGGAGATTAATTATAGTAGATTAATCTTCGTCAAATCTTCGATCAAGACTTGCTTGTGTGAATACCAGTAGAAAGCGTATCCCGATGGAGACGCTTCCAGCAAACTACACATACTTTGATTCTTGTAGAGACAAGCTACACAAGCCACAAAAATAAGGATTTGGGTTCAAGTGCAGATTGATGAAGAGCTAGTCCATCTCTTAAAGGTTGTTTAAAGCCGGATCTACAAGAGGAAAATCTAATTCTATCCCTTTCATCGATTAGACTTAAACATACAGTAGGTCCTTGTGAAAGAACGCGGTTAAATTTTTTGTTTTTTTCTCTCGCTGCTATGTATGAGATCCTGCGTTTCCAACAGTGGTATTAGAGCATGGCTGCAATTTAATATCAATCGGCATATGCATGATTGTATGAGATATTGTATGCATGTTTGTTTGTATAGATATATGCATGATTAGGAGTAATCAGATTTGCATGAGAATTAATTGAATAGATATTCAATCATGTAAAAATATATAAATAGTTTATTTATTTATATGAATGATCATAATCTTGAATAAAAGAGCTTATTTGAGATGTAGGGTTATGATTTTCGAAATCTAAAGTGTGTAATTGTTACACTATATCTAATTCGAAAATTGTAGATTCAGGTCCGATTTGATCGGAACGAGAATCTAAACCTTAGGGTAATAATTTTGGATTCAGAATGTCTAATTGTTATACTAGATTCAAAAATGGATTTTTTTCGAAAATCTGGACGTGGCAGTGGCGATGGCCATAGACCTATGGCGAGAGCCACACGCCCGTGGCTAGGGTTGTTCATCGAGTCGGGTTGGGTAGACCCGGCTCGGGTCGTACCCGACTTGATTTGAGTTGGGAACTAGAACCCAGACCCGATACTCGACTCGGTTGAGGAGTCGGGTGTAGGGTTTTGGAGCGTTCTAGATCATTGAGATAGTGGAAGCATTAACAAAAGCAACTCCAAACCTTGTCCAAGAACATGAACCATTAAATCTCAAGGCAAAATCTATTCCACAAGAAATTTACCTTTTAGTCTTTGTTGAATCAATAAAGAAGAACTATGTGATCTTATTCTCTAGAGCAAGTCCACACCAAGAGGATGATCTTCAAGATCCTTCACTAAAAGTCTACTAGAACAATTAAGTGAAGAACAAGAGAGAAAAAGGGAGTGGCCGGCCACTAGAGAGAGAAAGTGAGGTTGAGAGTGTGAGTGATTAATTCAAAAAGATCTACTTCATCAACTCATAAGCATGGGTCAAAAAGTGAAAGCATGGGTTTAAAGGTGTCATTACCCATACCCCTTAAATCACTCACCTCTTAATCAACAATCACCAACTAAGCAAGGTGTGTGTGGCCCCCACCCTTGGACCCACCAAGGTGGCCGGCCACTTGGGCTTATTGGGCCCAAAATGGGCCCTTGTTGGGCCGGCCATGTGACCACATGGGACGAGCCCAATGGGCTCGCCCATGTGGTCCCGTGCCGTGTCCAAAAGTTGTCCGACCCTTTTTGCATTACTTATCAAATAAAGTCCAACGCGACATCGACGGAAATATCATTTTTCTCGATTCGCTAGTTATTCTTTCAAACCGAACCCATGGCCCAAAACCTTCAGTTTTGTCCATGTATTGCTCCTCAAGAAATGTTAAGGTTTCCTTGTCTCAAGTTATCCGTCTTGTATGTGTGTGACCCTCCAGGCTCATGCCACCGTTGGCAGATCGGCGCAAGAGATCTCTCTTGCCCGATCCATCATAAGTGGTCTCTAGTAAGACATTATGATTACCCAAGGTGCATGATCAATTATTCGATTTAACCTTGTGCATACAAGTCACTATCCTATTATCTCTAGACATCCAGATTGATCACAAGGCATAGAAACGTCATCCTTGTTCAAACAATTATTGTTACTTGATATGTGAGATCGCTGAGAACTGATAACCCGTATCACTGACATGGCCATGTTCTTTCTCTCAGTCACTCTCGATCAAGAGGCCTTAATGGATATCTTTCCCATACCGTAGTATGAGAGATAAATCCCTTAGCCGTCTTTCGTGTCACTCATGCAATCCATTCCGCCACCCAATCATGCCCGTTATTGCAATCCTGTTACGGAAAGCGTTAGACGCAAGTTAAAGCCGCACGTCGACTGCATAACGATCATAAAGACTCCTTGGTCTAAGGATATCGTGACAAGCTATCACATTTGAATATGTTCATGGCTTAATCTACGAAACACTATTCAATGCGGGTCGTCCGATATCAATCACCCATGATATCTATGATATGATTCCGGGATCCCACATCCCTATGACAAGCAAAACTACGTCATTGAGAACCATCCTCATACTGGTCGCTTCAATTGAAGCGTATATTGACTAGGGACTCGTTCAGTCTGATCTGTACAGATTTATAGTTCTACTACTTCAGTGGTCATAAATCAGATCATGCCTAACATATTACTTCAACACATAAGTAATACAAAGCCGTTTTATTTATTACAAACGATGATAAATATACATAGACATTTATAGATTACTAGCAATTGGACTAGGGCACAAAAATGCTATCAATCTCCCACTTGCCCCTAGTTCTAATCTAAGTCCCAGTCTATACCCATTGACCTAACATATTTATCATGTTTCGCTTGAGGAAGAGCCTTGGTCAAGGGGTCGACTGTGTTATCATCAGATGCAACGTAGTGGATCTTCACGTCACCTCTAGCAACTATGTCGCGGATGATGTGATACTTCCTGAGTACATTTTTGGATCTGTCATGTGCCCTAGGTTCCTTAGCTTGCGCAATGGCCCCAGTGTTGTCACAATATAAGTCTACTGGGTTAGATGGGTTTTGAATTACACCTTACCCAACCATGAAACTCCTGATCCATACAGCCTCCTTTGCCGCTTCCGATGCAGCAATGTACTCAGCTTTCGTCGTAGAGTCGGCAATAGTGTCCTGCTTCTTGCTTCTTCAGCTGAATGCTCCACCGTTCAACGTAAACACATATCCCAACTAACTCTTAAAGTCATCGGGGTCTGTCTGGAAACTAGCGTTGACATATCCTTTGACGACTAGATCGTCATCATTTCTTCCCCCGTATACAAGAAAAGCGTCTTTGGTTTTTCTCAAATATTTGAGAATCACCTTGACTGCAATCCAATGTTCCTCACCGGGTTTGGATTGATGTCTACTGGTACAACTCATGGCAAACGAGACATCCAGTCTCGTACTTATCATGGCATACATTATGGACCCCATAGCCGAAGCATATGGGATCTCATTCATCATTTTTAGCTCTGCAGGTGTCTCAGCATACTGTTTCTTACTAAGCTTTATGCCATGACGCATGGGCAGCAGTCCTTTCTTTGAATTATGCATTGAGAATCTTCTCAGCACTTTGTCTATATAGGTTCTTTGACTTAAGCCCAAGACCCGCTTGGCACGGTCTCTATATATCTTGATCCCCAAGATGTAAGAAGCCTCGCCTAAGTCCTTCATTGTAAAACACTCACCTAACCAAGTCGTTGTCATGAGCAAGGTAGGGACGTCGTTTCCAATGAGCAATATGTCATCAACATAGAGCACCAAAAAGACTACTTTGCTCCCATATGCCTTTTTATACACGCAAGGTTCATCATCGTTCTTGATGAAGCCAAACTGTTTCACTACTTCATCAAAACGCTGATTCGAACTTCGAGATGCTTGCTTCAGACCATAAATTGATTTGAGCAACTTGCAAATCTTTCCCTTATTCTTTAGATCCTCAAAACCCTCAGGCTGAGACATATAAACGTCCTCAGCTAACCTCCCATTAAGGAAAGCAGTTTTGACATCCATTTGCCATATCTCATAAGTATGATAAGCTGCTACGGCAAGTAGAATGCGGATAGATTTGACCATAGCTACTGGAGAAAAGGTTTCTTCATAGTCAATTTCGTGGACTTGCCTATAACCTTTTGCTACCAGTCTTGCTTTGTAGGTCTGAGGTTTGCCATCCATGTCTATCTTTATTTTAAAGATCCATTTACACCCAATGACTTTTACGCCAGGGGTTTGATCCACCAAGTCCAAAACTTGATTATCTGACATAGATTGCATTTCTTCCCTCATGGCTTTCAGCCATTTCTCAGAGTCGGTTCCGTCCAGGGCCTCTCAAAAGGTAGCTGGATTATTTTCCACTAACACCAAATCATCACCTCCAGTTACTAAGAAACCGTATCGGATAGGTGCATGACTTGTCCTTTCAGACCGCCTTGGACCATCCTCATTAACTGTAGCTATTGGTTCTTGCTCAACGATCACTTCTGGCTCTACTTCTTCTAAGGGGTCGTCTAGTGGTTCCTGAGTGACTATCTCATCTAGAACTTCATCAAGATGAATAGTCCTACCACTGACTGTGTTGGAAATAAATTCCTTTTCCAAGAATATCCCACCTCGGGCGACAAAAACTTCGTTTTCGCTCGGTTTGTAGAAGTAGTATCCTTTTGTTTCTTTTGGATATCCGACGAAACTGCATTTATCTGATCTCGGTTCGAGCTTGGTTGCAAGAAACCATTTTACAAAAGCCTAGCAACCCCAGATTTTCAGGAAGGACAAAACGGGTTCCTTCCCGTACCATTTCTCGAATGATGTCCCTTCCACTGCTTCCGACGGAGCCCTATTTATTATGAACGTGGCCGTTTGTAGAGCGTAATCCCAGAAGAAGATCAGGAGATCAGTGTGACTTAACATCGATCGAACAATATCCAACAATGTCCGATTCCTTCGCTCGGACACACCATTGAGTTGCGGTGTTCCTGGCGGAGTCCACTGAGATAATATTCCACTTTCAGTAAGATGACTAAGAAACTCTTCGAATAAGTATTCTCCACCCCGATAAGATTGGAGTGCCTTGATACTCTTTCCGAGTTGGTTTTCTACTTCAGTCCTAAACTCCTTGAATTTATCGAAGGCTTCAGACTTATGTCTCATGAGATAGACATAACCATATCTACTGAAATCATCAGTAAATGTGATAAAGTAGCCTAAACCACTTCTGGCTGGTGTACTCATTGGTCCACATACGTCTGAATGTATTAGACCCAATAGATCACCTGCCCTCTCTGTAGGGTTTTGGAGCGTTCTAGATCGTCGAGATAGCGGAAGCAATAAAAGATAATCTACTCCAAACCTTGTCCAAGAACATTTAAACCATTAAATCCCAAAGCAAAATCTATTCCACAAGATGTTTACCTTTAAGTCTTGTTTGAATCGATGAAGAAGAACGTTCGGATCTTCTTCTCTAAAGCTAGTCCACACTAAGAGGATGATCTTCAAGATCCTTCACTTAATTGCCTACTAGAACAATTAAATGAAGAACAAGAGAGCAAGATGATGAAGAGGAGAGGGGTGGCCGGCCACAATGAGAGAGAGAGAGGATTTTTGTGTGTTTTGTGACTTAATGAATTAATGAATTAAAGTCTTGCATTATAATTCATCACCCAACTCACAAGTATGGGTTAAAAGTGATTGGTATGGGCTTAAAGGTGCTTCAACCCATACCCCTTAAATCACTCACCTCTTAATCCACAATCACCAACTAAGCATGGCATTGTGTGGCCCCCACAATGGCCCTACCAAGTGGGCCGGCCATATGGCCTTATTGGGCCCTTATTGGGCCGGCCATGAGGCTTCATGGGCCGAGCCCAATGGGCCCTCCCGTGTTGTCTCATGCCGCGTCCAAAAGTTGCCCGACCTTTTTGTCGTTACTTATCAAACAAAGTCCGACGCGATATCGACGAAAAACTCAATTTCTCTCGATTCGCTAATTATTCTCTCAAACCGAACCTATGGCACAAAACCTCCAGTTTTGTCCATATACTTCTCCTTAAGAAACATCCATGTTTCCTTGTCTCAAGTTATCCGTCTTGTATGTGTGTGACCCTCTAGGCTCATGTCACCGTTGGCAGATCAGCGCAAGACTCGCTCTTGCCCGATCCATCATAAGTGGTCTCTAGTAAAACATTATGATTACCCAAGGTGCACGATGATCGATAATTCGACTTAACCTTTGTGCGTACAAGTCACCATCCTTTTATCTCTAGATATCCCAATTGATCTCAAGGCATAGAGTCGTCTCCCTTGTTCAATCAATCATTGTTACTTGATATGCGAGATGACTGAGAAATGATAACCCGTATCATTTGCATGGCCATGCTTTTTCTCTCAGTCAGTCTCCATCAAGAGGCCTTCTAACGGATATTTTTCCCATACCGTAGTATGAGGGATAAATCCCTTAGCCGTCTTTCGTGTCACTCATGCAACCCGTTCCGCCACCCAATCATGCCCTTTATAGCAATCCTTTTACAGAAAGCGTTTGGCGCAAGTTAAAGCCGTACGTTCATTGCATAGTGATCACAAAGACTCCTTGGTCTAAGGACGTCGTGACAAGCTATCGCATCTGAATATGTTTATGGCTTAATCTATGAAAACACTATTCAATGCGGGTCGTCCGATATCAATCACCTCATGATATCTATGATATGGTTCCAGGATCCCACATCCTTATGACAAGTAGAACTACGTCATTAAGAACCATCCTCATACTGGTCGCTTTTAAGGAAGCATAGGTTGACCAGGGACTCTTTAAGTGTGATCCGTACAGATTTATGGTTCTACTACTTTAGTGGTCATAAATCAGATCATGCTTAACATATTACTTCAACACATAAGTAATATAAAGCCGTTTATATTTATACATTACAAACGATGATATTTGAACATAGACGTTTACAGGCTAATACCAATTGGACTAGGGCACAAATGCTATCAATCTCCCACTTGCCCTTAGCTCCAATCTAAATCCCAGTCTATACCCATTGACCTAACATGTTTTTCATGTTTATCTTGAGGAAGAGCCTTGGTCAATGGGTCGGATGTGTTATCATCAGTTGCAACGTAGTGGATCTTCACGTCACCTCTAGCAATTATGTCGCAGATGATGTGATACTTTCTGAGTACATGTTTGGATCTGTTATGTGCCCTGGGTTCCTTAGCTTGCGCAATAGCCCCGGTGTTGTCACAATATAAGTCTACTGGGTTAGACGGGTTTTTAATTACACCTAACCCAGCCATGAAACTCCTGATCCATACAGCCTCTTTTGCCGCCTCACATGCGGCAATGTACTCAGCTTCCGTCGTAGAGTCGGCAATGGTATCCTGCTTCTTGCTTTTCCAGCTGAATGCTCCACCGTTCAACATAAACACATATCCCAACTGACTCTTAAAGTCATCGGGGTCTGTCTGGAAACTAGCGTCGACATATCCTTTGACGACGAGATCATCATTTCTGCCCCCGTATACAAGAAAGGCGTCCTTGGTTTTTCTCAAATATTTGAGAATTGCCTTGACAGCCATCCAGTGTGCCTCACCTTGTTTGGATTGATGTCTACTGGTACAGCTTAGGGCAAACGAGACATCCGGTCTCGTGCATATCATGGCATACATTATGGACCCTATAGCCGAAGCATATGGGATCTCATTCATTCTTGCTAGCTCTGCAGGTGTCTCAGCACCCTGCTTCTTGCTAAGCTTCACGCCATGACGCATGGGCAGCAATCCTTTCTTTGAATCTTGCATTGAGAATCGTCTCAACACCTTGTCTATATAAGTGCTTTGACTTAAGCCCAAGACCCGCTTGGCACGGTCTCTATATATCTTGATTCCCAAGATGTAAGAGGCCTCGCCTAAGTCCTTCATTGCGAAACACTCACCTAACCAAGTCTTCGTTAAGAGCAAGGTAGGGACGTCGTTTCCAATGAGCAGTATGTCATCAACATAAAGCACTAAAAAGATTATATTGCTCCCACTTGCCTTTTTATACACGCAAGGTTCATCATCGTTCTTGACGAAGCCAAACCGTTTTACTACTTCATCAAAACGCTGATTCCAACTCCGAGATGCTTGCTTCAAACCATAGATTGATTTGAGCAACTTGCAAATCTTTCCCTTATTCTTTGGATCCTCAAAACCCTCAGGCTGAGACATATAAACGTCCTCAGCTAACCTCCCGTTGAGGAAGGCGGTTTTGACATCCATTTGCCATATCTCATAGTTGTGATATGTTGCTATGGCAAGAAGAATGCGGATAGATTTGACCATAGCTACTGGAGAAAAGGTCTCTTCATAGTCAATTCCGTGGACTTGTCTATAACCTTTTGCTACCAGTCTCGCTTTATAGGTCTGAGGTTTGCCATCCATGTCAATCTTTATTTTAAAGATCCATTTACACCCTATGACCTTAACATCAGGGGTATGATCTACCAAGTCCCACACTTGATTATCTGACATGGATTGCATTTCTTCCCTCGTGGCTTCCAGCCATTTCTCAGAGTCGGTTCCGTCCAAAGCCTCTCGAAAGGTAGTTGGATCATTGTCCACTAGTACTAAACCATCACCTTCAGTTACTAAGAAACCGTATCTGACAGGTGCATGACTTATCCTTTCAGAGCGCCTCGGACCGTCCTCATTAACTGCAGCTATTGGTTCTTGCTCAATGACCACTTCTGGCTCTACCTCTTCTAGTGGGTCTTCTCGTGGTTCCCGAGTGACCATCTCATCTAGAACTTCATCAAGATGAATAGCCCTCCCACTGACTGTCTTGGAAATGAACTCTTTTTCCAAGAACGTCCCACCTCGAGCGACAAAAACTTTATTTTCGCTCGGTTTGTAGAAGTAGTATCCTTTTGTTTCTTTTGGATATCCGACGAAAGTTCATTTATCTGACCTTGGTTCGAGCTTGGTTGCAAGCAACCTTTTAACATAAGCCTCGCAACCCCAGATTTTAAGGAAGGACAAAACGGGTTCCTTCCGGTACCATTTTTCAAATGATGTCCCTTCCACTGCTTTCGACGGAGCCCTATTTATTATGAAAGCGGCCGTTTGCAGAGCATAACCCCAGAAGGAGATCGGGAGATCAGTGAGACTTAACATTGATCGAACCATATCTAACAATGTTTGATTCCTACGTTCGGACACACCATTAAGTTGCGGTGTTCCTGGCGGAGTCCACTGAGATAGTATTCCACCTTCAGTAAGATAACTAAGAAAATCCTCGGATAAGTATTCTCCACCCCGATCAGAACGGAGTGCCTTGATACTCTTTCCGAGTTGGTTTTCTACTTCAGTCCTAAACTCTTTGAATTTATCAAAAGCTTCGGACTTATGTCTCATGAGATAGACATAACCATATCTACTGAAATCGTCAGTAAATGTGATAAAGTAGCCTAAACCACCTCTGGCATGCGTACTCATTGGTCCACATACGTCTGAATGTATTAGACCCAATAAGTCACCTGCCCTCTCACCTAAACCAGTGAAGGGCGCTTTAGTCATCTTGCCCATCAAACAAGCTTCGCATCTTTCAATCGCTTGGAATTCGAATTGACTTAGAAGTCTGCGCTTATGAAGCGCTGAGATGCGTTTCTCATTTATGTGACCTAGACGACAATGCCAGATAAGAGTTTGGTCTAAATCATTAGTTTTAAACCTCTTAGCATTTACATTATAGAGCATGTTGGATTTCGAGTTTTGCATATTCAATATGTATAATCCTCCAACAGTGCGAGCATTGCCATAATATATGTTGTTGCGCATAATATCAAAAAAACCCTTCTTAATATTAAAATAATATCCCTCTATTTCAAGAAGAGAAATTGAGATAATATTCCTGTTGAAAACAGGTACGCAAAACACATCATTAAGTTCAATTACAAGCCCACTGGGCAAAACAAGGTTCACAGAACCCACAGCATTTGCAGCAACTCTGGTATTGTTCCCAACTCTTAGGTCCACCTCGTTTTCCTTTATATCTCTTCTACTGTGTAACACCTGCACATCAGCACAGACATGAGACTCAGCTCCAGTGTCTAGTACCCAGGTATTTATTGTAGAAAGATATAGCTCTAATGGAATACCTGATGAAGTAGCGGCCCCACCGCCCTTCTTCTGATCCTCCTTCAGCTGCTGACAGTCTTTCTTCCAATGACCAGGCTTTTGACAGTAGAAACAGACCGACTCCTTTGCCTTCCCTTTGCCTTGTACGGGCATGTGAGGTCTAGGAATAAATGGTCGTCTGTTCCTCCCTGCGAGGTGTCTTGGGCCTTTACCCTTGCCACCAACAGCTTTGAAGCTGGGTCCCTTCTTGACCATGAAGACATTTTTGGACGAACTGCCCCTTATGCTCTTCTCGGCAGTTACTAGCATGCTGTGCAACTCCGACACGGTCTTGTCCATATCATGCATATGATAGTTCATGACGAACCCACCATATGCATGAGGAAGGGATTGCAGAACAAAATCCGCAGCCATTTCCTTTTCCATAGACATATCGATACTAGTCATATGGTCAAAATGCCCCTTCATCTGTAGGACGTGAGGACCTACGGAGCTACCTGCTGACATCTTGCAGGCTATGAGTTCTCGGAGAACAGTGTATTTTTCAATACGTACTTTCTCCTTGAACATATCCTTGATCTGTGCAAACATTGCAAACGGATCATGGGATAGCTCCATAAACTGCTTTTGGAGGTCCGCCTCCATGCAGCCCAGCATGACACACGCAACGTCGATAGAGTCGCTAAGGTGTTTCTGGTACGCATCCTTAACGACCCTGGTTGCGTTGGCAGCTGGCTCCTCAGGGATAGCCTTATCAAGGACGTACTCCCTGCGTTCCATTTTTAACACAAGTCGTAAATTTCTGTCCCAGTCTAGATAATTTGTCCCGTTGAGTTTACACTTCTCGAGTATAGTCCTCAATGACAAATTAGACGAGTTTGTTGAATTACTAGCCATTTCTACACGAAGAAAGTAAATTTAATCAGAATAGTTGAATAAATTTACGAAGATCCGAATTAAACACCAACCATTAGATTCTAAAATTTAGAATCTTTAAACCAAGATCCCTTATTCGTCATTTGAAGTGCGCTAAGGCGCACCGCTCCAATTGACTTATTTAGGTAGGACATCCGTCCAATTACAACCCGTGTAACTCTTAGTCAGGGTATGTGTAAAACACACGGCTTACCCTTCCGATGCCCCAGCTCGACCTCAGGCCAAGAATCGTGGTTGAGTCAACCAACTTTCACTAACGAGTTAACTTTGTGCAGATGCTCCGCTAAGGCGCACGACATCCCACAAAGTTTACCATTCCTATCTAGAACCCATTCGATCGATGCTCCGCTAAGGCGCACGACACCGATAAAATGTTTCTACATGGGTGTGAATTTGGGTGGCATCTCACTTGACTCAAATTAACTTGTAATTTGGTTGTGTTTAATAATTCGAAAGTATTTGGTACAATTACGAACCCGTCATCAACAACCCGTGTTGTGACGTTTCTAATTGTATCACATACTATCTTCATTTGAATCCGTCATTTGCAACCCGTGCAAATACGTTTCAAATTTGAACTCATCCATCACAACCCGTGTGATGATAGTTCACAACGCTTTAAACATGCAAACAATTAAAGTTGATTTTAATCTTTGCATGTGAGGTGATCGCTTATAAACTTATAAACTAATCATGCAAGCATGCAATTAATTAAATAATTCAAGCAAGCATCCATAAAGCGTTAAATATGCATTTTATAGCCCATCCTAATCTTAGGATTCTACGAGTCTTCACATCTTCTCGTCTTTCTCATTCGGGCTCCCACTAGCTCTTGGACTTCCTCCAAGACCGTCATCGTGCTCGATTTTCCATCCTTCTCGTCTTTGAGTAATAATTACAATTAATACTCGGTTCATAGACCGGATAAAAAATAATTACACTTTATGGGCTCGAATAAAAGAATAATTACACGCTAACACTAACGGTATGCAAACCGTGAAAGCGATAAATCTAATGGGCTACTAATGCATAATACATTTCATCACATCATCCAACATGTTATCACACAAACATGTTATCAAATAATATGCAATAATTCCGGTTTTAATTTTGCCAAGTTGCTTGGTCGGGTTTATCGAAACTAGACCTTTTCGAAAAACGGTTTATCGAAACCGATTAAATTTTGAAAGTTTTTGAAATATTGGATCGCGGGTTCGTGACATGGATCAAACATCACACACGAACCAAGTCGGGCCAAGCCAATGGGCCGAGGGCCCATTGGGCCGAGCCCAACTATGCACGGCCCGATTTGGGCCTTGGAAGCCCCAAACCCAGCTTGCCGCCACTCTCGGCCTCGGCCAAGAGTGGGGACGGGCCGGGTCACCGCCGGCCTCACCGGCCTCCGCTGACCTCCGTCCGGTACCTCCGATCCGGCTCCCCGAGAGTCTCTTCTCGGACCCGACAAATCCAATAATTTCCGAAAAATTCCAAATTTAATATATTTTTCAAAATTAACATATTTCATGCAAATCTCCCAAAAAGCATTAAAATCATGTTATCAACTTTTGGCATGCGAATAATCACAAAATCGAAATGAATTCAACAAGACAAAGATTAAGAGGGTAACCAACCCTCTAATACCACTGTAGGGTTTTGGAGCGTTCTAGATCGTCGAGATAGCAGAAGCAATAAAAGATAATCTACTCCAAACCTTGTCCAAGAACATTTAAACCATTAAATCCCAAAGCAAAATCTATTCCACAAGATGTTTACCTTTAAGTCTTGTTTGAATCGATAAAGAAGAACGTTCGGATCTTCTTCTCTAAAGCTAGTCCACACTAAGAGGATGATCTTCAAGATCCTTCACTTAATTGCCTACTAGAACAATTAAATGAAGAACAAGAGAGCAAGATGATGAAGAGGAGAGGGGTGGCCGGCCACAATGAGAGAGAGAGAGGATTTTTGTGTGTTTTGTGACTTAATGAATTATGATTACCCAAGGTGCACGATCCATCATAAGTGGTCTCTAGTAAAACATTATGATTACCCAAGGTGCACGATGATCGATAATTCGACTTAACCTTTGTGCGTACAAGTCACCATCCTTTTATCTCTAGATATCCCAATTGATCTCAAGGCATAGAGTCGTCTCCCTTGTTCAATCAATCATTGTTACTTGATATGCGAGATGACTGAGAAATGATAACCCGTATCATTTGCATGGCCATGCTTTTTCTCTCAGTCAGTCTCCATCAAGAGGCCTTCTAACGGATATTTTTCCCATACCGTAGTATGAGGGATAAATCCCTTAGCCGTCTTTCGTGTCACTCATGCAACCCGTTCCGCCACCCAATCATGCCCTTTATAGCAATCCTTTTACAGAAAGCGTTTGGCGCAAGTTAAAGCCGTACGTTCATTGCATAGTGATCACAAAGACTCCTTGGTCTAAGGACGTCGTGACAAGCTATCGCATCTGAATATGTTTATGGCTTAATCTATGAAAACACTATTCAATGCGGGTCGTCCGATATCAATCACCTCATGATATCTATGATATGGTTCCAGGATCCCACATCCTTATGACAAGTAGAACTACGTCATTAAGAACCATCCTCATACTGGTCGCTTTTAAGGAAGCATAGGTTGACCAGGGACTCTTTAAGTGTGATCCGTACAGATTTATGGTTCTACTACTTTAGTGGTCATAAATCAGATCATGCTTAACATATTACTTCAACACATAAGTAATATAAAGCCGTTTATATTTATACATTACAAACGATGATATTTGAACATAGACGTTTACAGGCTAATACCAATTGGACTAGGGCACAAATGCTATCACTCTCACCTATACCAGTGAAGGGCGCTTTAGTCATCTTGCCCATTAAACAAGCCTCGTATCTATCAATCGTTTGGAATTCGAATTGAGTTAGAAGTCCGCGCTTATGAAGCGTTGAGATGCTTTTCTCATTTATATGACCTAGAAGACAATGCCAGATTAGAGTTTGGTCTAAAGCATTAGCTTTAAACCTCTTAGAATTAACAATATAGAGCATGTTGGATCTCGAGTTTTGCATATTTAATATGTATAAACCTCCAACAGTGTGGGCATTTCCATAAAACATGTTACTGGCATAAAATTAAAAACCCATTCTTAATATCAAAATAATAACCTTGTTTTCAAGAAGGGATATTGATACAATATTCCTGCTGAAAGCAGGTACGCAAAACACATCAAAAAGTTCTATTACAAGCCCACTGGGCAAAACAAGGACAACTGAACCCACAGCAGTTGCGGTAACTCGCACGTTGTTCCCAACTCTTAGGTCCACCTCGTTTTCCCCCACATCTCTTCTGCTATGCAGTACCTGCACATCCGCACAGACATGAGACTCAGCTCTAGTGTCTAGTAACCAAGCATTTATAGTAGAAAGATTTAGCTCTAATGGAATACCTGACGAAGTAGCGGCCCCACCGCCCTTCTTCTGATCTTCCTTCAGCTGCTGACAATCCTTCTTCCAATGACCAGAATTTTGGCAGTAGAAACAGACCGACTCCTTTACCTTCCCCTTGCCCTTCATGGGCATGGAAGGTTTAGTAATGAAAGGTCGTCTGTTCTTCCCCGCCAGGCGCATTAGGCCTTTTCCCTTATCACAACCAGCTTTGAAGCCGGATCCCATCTTGACCATTAGAACACCTTTGGGCGTACTGCCCCTTATGCTCTTCTCGGCAGTCACTAACATGCTGTGCAACTCCGATGCGGTCTTGTCCATGTCATGCATGTGATAGTTCATGACGAACCCACCATATGCATGAGGAAGGGATTGCAGAATAAAATCCGCATCCATCTCTTTTTCCATAGCCATTCCGAGACTAGTCATATGATCGAGATGTCCCTTCATTCGTACGACGTGTGGACCTACGGAGCTGCCTGCTGACATTTTGCAGGCAATGAGTTCTCGGGGAACAGTGTATTTTTCAATACGTACTTTCTCTTTGAACATATCCTTGATATGTGCAAACATTGCAAACGGATCATGGGATAGCTCCTTAAACTGCTTCTGGAGGTCCGCCTCCATGCAGCCTAGCATGACACATGCAACGTCGATAGAGTCACTAAGGTGTTTCTGGTACGCATCCTTAATGACCCTCGTTGCGTTGGCAGCTGGCTCCACCGGGATAGCCTTGTCTAGGACGTACTCCCTGCGTTCCAACTTTAACACAAGTCGTAGATTTCTGTCCCAGTCCAGATAATTTGTTCCATTGAGTTTACACTTGTGAAGTATAGTCCTCAATGACAAATTAGACGAGTTTGTTGAATTACTAGCCATTTCTACAGGAAGAAAGTAAATTTAATTAGAAAAGTTGAATAAATTTACGAAGATCCGAATTAAACACCAACCATCCGATTCTAAGGTTTAGAATCCTTAAACCAAGATCCCTTATTTGTCAATTGAAGTACGCTAAGGTGCACCGCTCCAATTGACCCATTTGGGTAGGACGTCCATCCAATTACAACCCGTGTAACTCTTGGTCAGGGTATGTGCAAAAGCACACGACTTACCCTTCTGATGCCCCAGCTCGACCTCAGGCCGAGAATCGTGGTCGAGTCAACCAACCTTCACTTATGCATAAGTTTTGTGCAGATGCTCCGCTAAGGCGCACGACATCCCACAAGGTTGACCATTCCTTATAGAACCCATTCTATCGATGCTCCGCTAAGGCGCACGACACCGAGAGAATGTTTCTACATGAGTGCGAATTTGGGTGGCATCTCACTTGACTCAAATTATGTTGTGATTTGGTTGTGTTTAATAATTCGAAAGTATCTTGGTACAATTACGAACCCGTCACCAACAACCCGTGTTGCGAAGTTTCTAATTGTATCATATACAATCTTCTTTTGAAGTCGTCATTTGCAACCTGTGCAAACCCGTTTCAAAATTGAACTCATCCATCACAACCCGTGCGATGATGGTTCACAACGCTTTAATCATGCAAACAATTAAAATCGATTTTAATCTTTGCATGTGAGGTGATGGCTTATAAACTTATAAGCTAAGCATGCAAGCATACAATTATATCTAATAATTCAAGCAAGCAAGCATAAAGCATTTAAATATGCATCAATAACCCATCCTATTCTTAAGATTCTACGAGACATCACATCTTCTCGTCCGATATCAATCACCTCATGATATCTATGATATGATTACGGGATCCCACATCCCTATGACAAGCAGAACTACGTCATTGAGAACCGTCCTCATACTGGTCGCTTCAATTGAAGCGTATATTGACCAGGGACTCATTAAGTGTGATCCGTACAGATTTATAGTTCTACCACTTCAGTAGTCATAAATCAGATCATGCTTAACATATTACTTCAATACATAAGTAATACAAAGCCGTTTTATTCATTACAAACGATGATAAATATACATAGACATTTATAGACTACTAGCAATTGAACTAGGGCACAAAAATGCTATCATCGGGTAGTCGGGTTTGGGTAGACTCGAGTGTCGGGTATACCCAAGACACCCGATGGGCCTAATTTTTTTAGCCCATTTGCATTTTTTGACATCAGGCCCAGATATTTATCAGCTTCAGCCCAATTTCTTTGAAGCCCATTTAGTTTTTAAACCCATTCAGATATATACATTTACACATTTACACACTTACCTAATCCTAAAAAATCCACACCACAATTATACATTCACCACAAGAAATTATAATCCTAAGAAATCCACACCACAATTATACATTCACCACATTTACAATTTATTTAACAAATTCAATTTAATCCTAAAGCCCCAACTATTTCTAGCAGCAGCCATCTTCTCACTGCCACTGCCCAGCCCACTGCCCCACTGCCAGTACCAGGATCATGCCATCATCTATTTCTCTTACAACCTACATGAAGAACACATATTTTAATTATAATTGAACTTTGAAACTATCATATACAAAAGAGACTAAAATAACCTTGGCATAAACCAATACATTAAACATTAAAACCATGTACATTAAACATTCATTAACAAAGTATACACAGAACATAACTGTTTTTAAACAAAATCATTTCAACTAAACCATTTAATTGTTCTTAACCGTAGGAAGATTAGAATTAACAAAATCTTTTAGAAATAGATTTTGAATTTAATTGTAAACAGAACCATTTACCAACGAAATCATTTACAAACAGATACCCTAAGTCCCTCACCCAAAATTTCAAATTTAAATCGAAATCAGCAAAACCCTAATCCTAACCCCAAATTTACATTTGAAATAAAAAACCCTAATTTTTAAATTTAAAACAGCAAAACCCCTCCAATTTTTAAATCGAAATCAGCAAAATCCTAACCTTGACCCGAACCCAGAAATTGACATGCAAACTCTAATCCAAAATTTACATTTGAGATTGACATGCAAACTGACATGAAATTGAATTAAAAATTTCTTACCGTCGCCAGAGTTCCAGTCATCATCGAATGCGTGTGAATCTTCAACGTGCAGCTCACCACCAGTCTCCACTCCATCGTCGAATCGAGCCGTTGGAGAATTCTCTCTCCACCATCGAGGATTTATAGTGGAAGAAAGAGTTCTCCAACGGATCCATTCAAATGGTAACTAGCTACCGAATCGATCCGTTGGGATGTGAGTGAGAGAGAGCGAGACAGAAGCGACGAGAATCGAGGGAGGAGGACAGAGGCGAGGCGGGACGTAAGGTTTCAGGCGACAGAGAGAATGAGAGGCGGAGAAGAAGAGGGTTCTTGAATCGTCTGAGAGAAGTGTATTGTGAGATGAGAGAGGTGTGAGAGTCAGTCTGTGATGTGTGAGTGAATTAGGGCTGAGGAGTTTTTTGTGGAATTAAAAATTCCACAAAAAACGTGTGTAGAGGAGGAGGCTATGCCACGTCAACGCGTATTGACGGTTGAGATGGGTTCATCGAGGATGATCAATGGTATATACTCAGCCACGTCTCCAATTCGTGATACTGAAGGAGAAGAGAGTTTATAAACTTTCATTGAGTCCCACATCGGAAGCGTATGGGACTCAATGAGTGTTTATAAATTCATTTGTCTCTGGTTTTGGCATCAGATGGTGATTGGGCTGGGCTTGTAACTAGGCAGCGGGTTTGATTGTGGGCTGGGCTGTGGCTTTATTAATTTGGTGGTGGGTTGGACCGTGTGTTATGTTGGGCTGGGGGGATTAAAATAAATAAGTTTTTATAAATACTTATATTGTCGGGTTGTTGGGTACCCGCCGAGTTCCACATTTTTACCAAATAGTCGACTCGGTTAACGTGTCGGGTAGTCGGGTATTGGGTTAGTCGGGTTTCGGGTACTTCGGGTCGGGTGTCGAATAGGGTCGTCGGGTGAGTCGGGTTACCGGGTAAAATGGACAGCCCTACCCGTGGTGAGAACCACAAGGGCCACAGATTTATGGCGTTGACCATAGACACAGTCCGTGGCGGACTCCTTGGCGATTAAAAGTGGGCAATTCCAGACCCGATTGATTATAATTTTATTAATAATTAAATTGAGAATAATGTGTTAATCATTGTTTAATAACATGATAATATGTGATGAATGTCATTGCATGATGCAAAGCATAGCCCATGAAAACATATGTGAATGTTTTATCTCTTTATTTTATTTTCAAGGGATGTAATTAATTTTACGACATGCTTGTTGCTATTTAAGTTTTGGGAATGTAATTAAAATATGGCATGTGTGTCGTTTATTTTGTTGTAGTTATTATTATTAATATTCTCCTTAGAGCAACACAAGAGAAGTCGGCGATGTAGGTCTTAATGGTTACTGGTGGTGACTAGAGATGGCGTAGAGATAGTCAAGGATGGAGACTCGTTAGTGTCATAAGAAGGACAAGTGTTCTCTCGACGCCAAGTGTTCTCTCGACGCCAAGTGTTCTTTACCCATATGATAGGCCTTTGATCTTTATATACCGGCCCTATAAAACAACTTAAATATGGGCTATGCTATGCTATGGGCTATGCTATGCTATGCACATTTACTTTAGGCTTATATGATATGCATGAGAATGAATGATTAGTTTATATGCATGTGATGTATGCTAGACTATGATATGAAGGAAATATGCCCTAGATCAATGACATTCATGTGCAAATGTTACATCATCTATTAGAAATAAAATGACACTTTTGATATTCTTGTGCTGTGATAATAAGTTAAGTACCTTATTTCGTCTAAGGTCATCAGAGGGGGGTCTCTGATAGTAGAACCCGTAAACAGTGCAATGATGTTGCTAGAAATTGTACTTGATATGTCCCTGGTCAAAAAGATTATATATAGCGACAAGTATGAGGATGACTGATGATCACGCTCTACTAATCATGGGTAAAGGGTTATCAAGTCAGATCATAAATATCATTTGGAGAAATGATATTGGACGTGAAAGATATATGCCCTAGTACAATCACATTTTATGTGTAATTTTTTCATCTTCTATTAGTAATAAATTGACACTTTTATTATTCATTGTGTTATGATAATAAGCTAAGCATAATCTTGTCTAAGGTCATCATGTGTTAAGAGATGATAGTAGAACCTTAGACAAAGCAATCAATATTGCTACAGATTATATTTAGCATGTCCCTGGTCAATAAGCTATACATATGTGATCATATATAAAGCGACCAGTATGAGGATGGTTAATGATCACGCTCTACTGATCATCTGTATAGAGTTACTATGCAAGAATTATAAATATCATTTCGGGGGTGGAATGATATTTAGACGACATGACCTGAGAAATGTGTCATAGATTAAGTCATGAGCATTCTCAGTTGTCGTAGTATCATTGAATCCTTACAGACTTTGGAGTCTCTGTGGATTTCTACATGGCAACTCTCATAGTTTAACATACTATTCTACGTTGTCCGTAAAAGGCTACAATAGAGGTATGATTGGCTGTGCGACGAGCTATATGAGGAATACAGTTGATGGTCAAGAGATTTGTCCCTCACGGGAACGATATCCGTTAAGGCCTCTTGATGAGAAAGACTGAAATAGAGTGTGTGGCCGCACCAGTGATAAAGAGTTGTCATATTAGTCATCTCGATATCAAGAAACAAGTTTGAATATATAATGGTGACTTTTCTATGCCTTATGTTCAAACAAGATATCTAGTGACAAAGGGATTGTGATAACTGCAACAAAATGTTAAGTCGAATCACCGATCATCGTGATCATTGGTGAAAGAGATCACCACGGGTTCCAATCGATAAAAATCATGCAGCGGACGTTATGTAACCGTGGTGATCAAAACAAGCTATGATCTTAATGTAAATTCAACATGTTATATATACCTTTTTGAATCTGAAAATTACCTTTTCTAATCGATGAAAACACAAGCTTAGTGTTTCTCTATTAGGTCCACACAAGCACCACAACCGAAGAGGTTTTCACTCAATAATTTTGCTATTAATATTTGAGAGAAACTTGACAACAATGGAGGATGAGAGGGAGAGAGAATTCAGTCACAAGGGAGGAGGAAGAAGAGGGAAGTGGTCACCAATAGTTGGAGAAAATTATGGGAGATATTTTGCAATTTTTAATTTGAAATAAAATTGAATTTCAAATTAATAATTGCATATCTACCCTTCTTAAACTCCTATTTGCACATCTTCCCTATTCATCATTTGAATCCCTAAATGGGCTTTAAGCCCGTTTAGCTAGAACCCAAATTAAACCCATTAACTTGAGTTATAATTTCGGTTTAGACAAAACGGTTCAATTTCCTCGAATTGATTTCTTCAACCATCTGGTTAAAACCTTAGGCCAGAAAACTACCAAATCGTTCTCAATTGTCATCCATAATTATTTGTCATGTATCGTTCTTAATGCGTGTGACCCTCTAGGCTCACGACCAATTGGCAGACTGGTAAAATTACTATTTTACCCTTTCCATCATAAGTGGCCTCTAGCAAGACATTATGATTATCCAATGTTCGTGATTATCGATTATTCGACTTAACCTGTTATCGTACATGTCACTATCCTTTTATCAAACCGATATCCAGATTGATCAATAGGCATAGAATGGTCATCCTAATTTATCAATCACTGTTTCTAGATATCTGAGATGACTGAAAACTGATACTAAGGTATCATCTGCACGGTCGTGCTCTTTCTTCAGTCATACTCATCAAGTGGCCTAAACGGATATCTTTCTCATACCGAAGTACGAGTGATAAATCCCTCAGACGCCTTTCGAGTTCACTAGTGCAATCAATATCAAAGCCAATCGAAGCCGTTATAGTAACCCTTTTCAAGATAACGTTAGACTAGGTTAAACTTAGGTATTTGTTACATAGTGTACACAAAGACTCCTTGGTCTTAGGATATAATGACAAGCTACGATATGTGAGTATCTCATGACTGGATCTATGCAGCATACTCACAATCGGGTTGTCCGATTACATCGACCTGATGGTATCTATGATATAACTCCGGCACGCACTTTGCTATGATCAGGAGAGCATGATCACAAGGAGTTAGTCTCATACTGATCGCTTCATAAGGAAGCTTAGCTGATCAAGGACTCATCAAATGTAATTCTTTCTGATATATAGTTCTACTATTAGTGATTACACACATAATGACATAGATCAAATTACATTCGATATATTACTACAACGCATTAGTAATGTATGCCGATTTATTTATTCGGAAAGATGATAAAACATTACATCTGTAGATCACTTTTATATTGGACTGGGGCATAACTCTAACAATCTCCCACTTGCCCTGGTTCCAATTTAAGTTCTGATCTACTCCCATAGACCCTGCATGTTTCTCATGCCTAGGCTGCGGCTGAGCCTTTGTCAAGGGATCGGCCATATTATCATCAGTCGAATAGTGTTTAATCTCCACATCACCTCTATATTTGATAACTTTCACGAGGTGTAGCCTGCTGAGTATATGTTTGGATCTGTTGTAGAATCTGGGCTCTTGAGCAATAGCTACGACACCTGTGTTGTCCCACAACAAGCTTATCAAATCAGACGCTCGCGGCGTTGCATCTAATCCGATTAGAAAGCTTCTAATCCATACGGCCTCTTTAGCTGCTTTTGTTGCAGCTATATACTCAGCCTTCATAGTAGAGCCAACAATTTTGGCTTACTTAAAGCTTATCCAGCTGAAAGCGCCACCACTCAACACAAAATATATCCTGACTGAATTTTAAAGTCATCTGGATATGTTTGAAAACTAGCATCGACTTGTCCTTTGACTGCTAGTTCTCTATCTTCATCCCCATACACCAAAATGCATCCTCGATCCTCCTCAAATATTTGAGGATGGCCTTTGACAGCAATCCAGTGTCATTGGTCGGGGTTAGATTGGAATCTGCTGGTACAGCTTAGTGCAAACGAGACTTCCAGTCTCGTTCACATCCTGGCATACTTGATGGATCCCACAGCCGAAGCATAAGAGATTTTACTCATCCTGCTCAGCTTATCAGGAGTACTAGGACTCTGTAGCTTGCTGAGCTTAATGCCATGATGCATGGGTATGTATCCTTTCTTAGAATCAAGCATTGAGATCTTCTCAACACTTTACCTATGTACATGTTCTAACTTAGCAACATGTTCTGACTTAGGCCCAAAATCCTTTTGGAATGATCTGTAGAGATCCTGATGCCTGCATTAAATGTAGCATCACCTAAGTCCTTCATCGATAAGTACTTCCCTAACCAAGCTTTGGTGGCAAGGTCGGGATGTCATTCCCGATGAATAAATACCAAGAATACAATATTACTCCCACTCGCTTTCTCATGTACGCAAGGATCACTTTTGTTTTTGATGAAGCCGAGTTCCCTTACAGCTTTATCAAACTGACGGTTCCAACTCCCTGAAGCTTGCTTAAATCCATAAATGGATCTTTGCAGCTTACATATCTTTCCGGGATTCCTTGGATCTACAAAACCCACAGGTCGTGTGATATACACGCCATCTAGTAAGTTCTTGCTAAGGAAGGGGTTTTGAAATCCATCTGCCATAGTTATGGCTAAGAATAATCCGGATCAATCTGACCATTGCTACTGGTGAAAAGGTGTCATCATAATACATGTATGGAATCTGACGATAACCTTTTACAACCATCCTAGCCTCATTGGTCTGAGGATTTCCATCCATGTCGATCTTGATCCTATAGACCCACTCAGAACCGATGGGGTTTTATCCCAGGGGTTTGATCAACCAAGCACCAGACTTGGTTGAAAAACATGGATTTTATTTCCTCACTCATGGCATTCTACCATTTTTCGGAGGCTGGACTGGTTAAAGCTTGTCTGAAGGTTTTTGGATCATCCTGATCCACCAACATCACGTCATTTCCCTCAGTGGCTGTGAAGCCATATCTGTCTGGAACATGACGATATCTTTCAGACCTCCTTAGACCATCTGGAATTTCTGTAGGGATTGATTCTTCATCGGCGACCATCTGAGGCTCCAATACTTCTACATCTTGCATAGTAGGCTCCTGAATTGCTTCAGGCTATTCCGTATCCTCTCGAATTTCTTCGAGATACACGGGACTCCAACTAGCTATTTTGGAAATAAAATATTTCTCCAAAAATACCCCTCCTCGAGCAACAAAGACTTTGTACTCCCTGGGTATGTAGAAGTTGTATCTCTTAGTTTCTTAAGGATACCTTACGAAGACACATTTGTCTAATTTGGATGTCTGCATCTCTACTACCCAAATCTTTTAGGAAAAACATACTAGGATGTTTTCCACACCATATATGACTATGGCCCATTTCTTATTTGGCTACTACGCGAAGGCGCAACATCCAAATAGAACTGACCATCTCATCCCGCTCCCATCCCAATGAATACTACGCGGAGGCGCACGCATCCACAGTAACGGGAGACGTAATGAGTGTCATGTGGTGTACCTTCTGTGACTCTGGTCCAGCTCTTATTTGGCTACTATGCGGAGGCGCACGTATCCAAATAGAACTGATTACCTTATTCAGCTCGCATCCCAATGAATACTACGCGGAGGCGCACACATCCACAGTAATGCGAGACAGAAAGACTGTCACAAGGTGTACTATCGTTGTCTTCATCGGAGCCCGATTCAAAATGAATGCGGCCTTTTCCTGAGTCAAGTATAAGTTGAGCTCTCTTCTGCTCTGAGTACTCATAGGTCCACATACGTCGGAATGTATTAGACTTAACAAGTCACTCGCCTTTCACATAAACCTGTGAAAAGTGCCTTTGTCATTTTGCCCATTAGGCAAAACTTGCGTCTTTCAGTTTGAGTGAATTCAAACAGACTTAAAAGTCCAGAGTTGTGAAGTGTAGAAATGCATTTCTCGCTCATTAGGCAAGACTTGCATCTTTCAGTTTGAGTGAATTCAAACGGACTTAAAATGTCCACACTTGTGAAGTGTTGAAATGCGTTTCTCGTTCATTAGGCAAGACTTGCATCTTTCAGTTTGAGTGAATTCGAACGGACTTAAAGTCCATACTTGTAATATGTTGAAATATATTTCTCGCCTATGTGCCTTAAATGACAATGCCAGATTATAACTTGGTTTAAATCATTAGATTTAAGCCTTTTCTTATTTACGTTATAGCGGTTAAGCTTACCAACGTAAATATCTGATCTTGAAGACGTGGATACCCACTCTTCTTGACAGGATCCTTGTATTGCTTACAATCCCTTATTCCCGTGTCCTAGCTCATTGCACTGATAGCAGATCTCCTCCAATTTTTCCTTAGAATTCACAGCAATTTTGGGAGCTGCTTGAACCTTTGGACGCTTGGGGTGTCTGATCTGCCCTGCAAGGTGCCCAGGAGCCTTACCCTTACCCAGATCAGCTTTCTTGAAGTTGACCTTCTTGTTGACCAGAAGGACCTCCTTGGTCTTGCCCTTGAGGTTCTTTTCAGCGGTCACAAGCATCCTATGAAGCTCTGTTAAGGACTTGTCCATGTCATGCATATTGTAATTTACTATGAAATCACAATATGTATCTGGAAGTGACTGCAACATAAAATCCGTAGCCATTTCCTCCTGATCATCAAAACCGAGTCTGGTTAGATGTTCCTGAAGACATTAAATCTTCGTGACATGGGGACTAACAGGGCTCCAGCCTTAAGTTTGCAGGAGTTAAGTTCTATGAAAGTATCATATCTTTCGACACGAGCTTTCTCCTTGAGCATTTCCTTGACCTCTTCCTTACAGGTATGAGGGTCATCTGAAACGTTCCTAAACTGCTTCTGCAACTCTAGCATCATAATGCCCGCCATAATGCATGACTCGTCGATTTGGTTACTAAGAAACTTTGATAAGTATCCTTAGTGCCCTAGCGGCGTTCATGCTCGGCAGGACGTTCCTTGGTAAGGATATACTACTTGCGTTCATGCTTGAGTACAAGCCTCAAGTTTCTATTCCAATCTGAGTATTTCACGCCCTTGAGTCTGTCCTCAATCTGGACTCTCAGTGCGCCATTACTCCTTTGTGTTGTGTTTGCCTTTTAGTTCTACATGGTAAAATTAATTAAAATTCAAGTTGGAGATTAAGTTACAAAACACTTGTCTGATTCTAACATTAGAATCCGAACCAGGATCCTATCATACCCTCAATTGAAGTGAACAGAGGCTCACTGCATCAAGGTAGGAATACATCCATTTACAAAACCATGTAATTCCTGGCTAGGGTCTGTACTAAAAGTACACGGCATACCCTATACTGATACCCTAGGTCAGCCCTAGCTGACAATCGTAGACAAGTCTACCAAGCTTGAACTATGGATAGAACTAATGTGACTACTACGCGGAGGCGCACGCACCCACACAGAACTACCCATCTCATCCAGACTTTTTCTCTATGAATGTTACGCGGAGGCGTACCGACATCCATAGGGTCAAAGCCCTTTTGAGTGCCCAAACTTGGATGATATCACGCTTGACTTGTAATTATTTGCATTTAAGTGAATTATAAAAGCCTGATTGTATATCGATACAATCTTAATCTGGAATCATCAATTGCAAATCCATGTAAAGATGATCCCTTAGCCGGTTACATGCGAGTCTGATTAAATTCCGATTTTAATCTTTGCATGTGGGTGGTAGCAAATCATACATAAACTTGTATATTTAAACTATCATACATTCATACATTCAAACATATAAATGTAACGATAAAATATGCATAGCTAAGCCCATCTTAAGTTCCTAAGAATCTAGCAAAATTGATTCTAAATACATGGTCTTCAAGATCCAAACTTGCTCCATTCTCGTGAACTCCCACTGGCTTCGAGCCTCCTCCAATCCGAGTCTTCCTCTTGACTTGATTCTTGTGTCGGTCTTCGTGATTACAAATTTAAATAAATAAAATGAAATACAAATCACGACACGCATGCCGTATTTACTACAACCCAAAATTAAGCAACACGCAGGTTGCAAAATCGAAATTAAAATGCAAATCTAATGGGCTTAGCTAGCATAATGTGGAAAACATCATGTTATCAAAGATCTTGTATAACATCAACATTCTTATCAAACAAATAAATTTCCCAAATTTTATCTTTCTTAAGTGTGGAAAATTCCGGTTTATCGAAACCATACGGTTTAACTAATTAATTGAATTTTGAACCGGTTCTCACTGGTTTATCGAAACCGAACCAAATCTGAAAATTAATTTTTTTTTAGGGTTTCAAAATATTCTTGCTAGCACCCTTCGATACATTCACAGAAAACAAACCAAGTGCAAGAAACTAGTTCACAGAGAGGCATTTACATCCACACGAACAAGACAAGTGCGAGACGGAATAAATCATCGTCTGAAAAGCAATAATATAACCATGCAAAACTAGGTGCTCACAAGCAGTTCAAGCTTGATACTCAACTAATTCACAGAGGCATTTATATCAACACATCAACATGCTATTTAATTCACAACATCGAGCAAAAGGTGTTCAAACATTTCATTTTATCTCAACTAAATACTCAAATAAATTCAATCAATGCATCAAGAGAATGAGTCTAGGTAAGCTATGTCCCCCTACCTCAAATTTTTCAACGTAAGCTCCTAAGATTTTCGCGACGCCAAGCTATGCCTTTCCTTTCCCGCGGTCGTCAAAGGAATCTAAAAGTGACAAAATCACAAGTTTTAATAACTAACCGAAATCCGGATTTTCACGAAATTAAACCCAAGTGCCACCCCTACAAGTATCGCTCACTCCAACACTTCTTAATTAACCTAAGTTGTCAAAATGGGCCCGGAACGGCCCATTTTGCCCGTGAAGTCGAATCTGCCCGGTTGTGTGAACTTGTCCCTCGGGACTCCGAAAATTCCCAAATTTGTGTCTAAATTCCTAATTATATTCGAGAGGACCAACGCAATTGACGGAATCGAATTCCGACACCCGAGCAATTTAATCGCGTAATTTAAAGTTTCGACACACATTTTCCAATTTTCGTAATTTAAATCCAAAAATCACCAAGGGTGCCAACTATCGATTCGAGGGTTACCCGAGACCTCCCGAAACTCACAAACCCAAATTCCGGGCTCGTGGGACCACCCGGGCCACTCACGGCCCGAGAGGCCCAAACGGCACACGGTCGCCATAGGCTGCCACGGCCAGCCATGGCAAGGGCTGGCCGGCCGGAACTCCGGCGAACCCTCCGGCCGCCGGAAAATTCTAAAAACGTCCCAAAATGCTCCAAAACACCCCTACAACTCCAATCCATGATCATTTCACTCATTTCTCATTAAACCCACAACTCAAACTCATCACGATGAAAAAAAGTGAGTTGCTTACCGGAGCCAATGATGTGAGGAACCCGAATACGCAAGAAAATGGTCGATCACGCGGCCGGATCGTCGGGAAATCGCCAAAATCTCTTCTCCTCTTCTTCCTTCTTCTTCTCTTGGCCAAGCACCCACCTCTCTCTCCTTTTCTTTGCTTCTGCCGATTGTGGCTCCCCCTCCCCCTCTTTATCACTTAAACTATATTAATTAAACACTAAACTAATTAAATATTCCAATTTCCAATTTTTTTTTAAAATCTAAATTAACACATTTAAACTTAACCACTCATAAAGTCTCCCCCCCCTCTAGAATCATGCCATGTGTAAAGTAGGGGGTCCCACAATCCACTTTTGTCATTTCGGACCCGAAATCGTCAGAAACGGACAAATTTTTTCGAAACCGTTGGAACCGTGACGTTTCGCTAAATTTTAGCTTCCATATGAACCTAATATCCATAACATTACAATTTCAACTTAAAATGGCTCAAATAGTAGTCTTTGGTGACTCTTGGGTCAAAATTTGGTCAAATCGCGAATTTTTAAATTTTTATCCATTTTTCACAAAATTGACCCAAATTGACCGGGAGCGGTCCTTACAAACTAGCTATCACACAAGCTATTGTCCTAAGCTACTATAGATCTAACCATGAACCACCTCGACCAGGGACTCCCATTGTCTTTGAGATTCCCTCAATTCCACCCTTTGAGCAAGCCTATGCTCGGCATAGTTGTCATCCACAATTTCTTCGTGAGACTTCAATCACGAATAAATACCCACAAATCACAAACACTCAAATCCTCTTTGATGTGTGTGATCGACAATGTCCTCTCTAAATTGATCAGCCTCTCAATCCGCTAGTCATACACGGTTAAGAGCTCTGAGAATTTAGCACAGAGAAAGGACTAAATTGCTAAGAGGGTATCGCCTGCTTTTATTGCAACTCATATTGCCTAATCGGATTCCAATTCTGATTAGGAAATCCTTGCCGTCGTGCATTATTGGCAGTGACAGGTTGGCATTGCCTGTAGGATCTAGCCCTAGTCCAAGTCTGTACCATGCAATCTTTTATCTTCTGTTAAGCAATAAAAGAGGCCTTAACATTATTAGTGTTGTAATAATGTGAAATTCTGAATCGTAGCCGAGTCAAGAAATCGAACACAAAGTCGTAACTTGTGTATCGACTACTTGCCTAAAACGTAAACCGCAAGCAAAACAGTAAACAGATAATAATTACGACACCAGAGATGATTACCCAGTTCGGTGACTCCGCACCTACGTCTAGGGGCACTTTGCCAGTGGAAAGGTTTTCACTATAAGGTAGTCAATAGTACAACTTCAAGCACCAACTAGCTATCACACAAGCTATTGTCCTAAGCTACTATAGATCTCACCGTGAACAACCTCGACCAAGGGCCTCTCCCCTTGTCTTTGAGATCCTCTCAATTCCACCCTTCGAGCAAGCCTATGCTCGGTGTCGTTGTCTTCTTTGACAGAGTTGTGAATCTTCAATCACAAACAAAAACCCTAACCGATCCAAACAATCAATCTTCACGACTTGATGTTTGATCGGAGCAAAGACCGTTCTGGCAAATATAATCAGCCTCTCAACACGCCAATGGTGCATGGTTAAGAGCTCTGAGAAATCTTGCAATTTTAGAACTAGAACGGATGACTGCTAATGGGAAGCCCAAGGCTTTTTATAGGAGCTCACATTCCTAATCCTTCTCGGACCAGGAACAGGAAGTTTCAGACTTCCTGACTAAATCAGGCAACTCGTTGCCGCCTTCCATGACAGCTGGAAGTCGTCTTGCCTGTTCTGACTTTCTGAATAAATCAGGCAAGTAGAGTTGCCGCCTATTGCTGACGTGTTACTGCCGGCTGGAAGTCGCCTGGCTTGTCGACGTCACTTTCTTGCGCTCCAAGTCTTCGTGCCGTCTTTCTTCTTTCACTCCAAGCTTCTTCGAAATAGGAAAGCTTCAGATCTTTCCTAATCTAGATCGTAACAAGTCGCTCCACATGTCATGTAACTTGTTGTACTGACTTCTTACATTTGCGCTAAAAAATTATGCCAACACTTAAACGTAGCAACAATCTCCCCCTTTGGCAATTTTTTAGGCAAACACATTTTTAAGCACGTCGTCACCTTGTGGCAATTACGCACAGCAAGTGAGTCATCTTGTGGCAGTTACGCACAGTAAGTGATGTGACTTAAAACACATTTCAGGCACATCGTCACCTTGAGGCAGTTACGCACACAGCAAGTATGTGACTTCTGATGCGACTTCTTGTGCGGCTTCTGGTTTATCTTCTGGAGCGGCTTCTGGAGCGGCTTCTGGATTATCTTCTGGAGCGGCGACTTCTATTCGCAACTTCTGGCGTAACCTCTATCTATCTCCCCTTGTTTGTCTAACAATATTGCCAAAGGCAATCATACAATGAAATTCGACTAAACAGCAGGGTAAAAACCAGCTCACACCATGAGCAAAATAAGTCAGCTCAAACATGAGCAAGTAAACCAAGTGTCATAGTGTGCAGAAAATTAACTCGGACATACCCCGAGGATTTAAGAGTGTGTTTGGAACAAGTTTTCAGAGTAAATCAGAGAAATACTTAAAATGAATTGGAGTCGTCAACATTATCTTCAGCAGCAGGTGCAGAGCGAAGGTCATTGAGAAGAGCTTCACAGACGAATTTGTGTGTTGATGGCATAACAATTGACTTCTCCAGATCATTGATCATCTCCACCAACTCTTCCTCCATCCTAGTGCCAAGTGGTCCTGAAGGTCGGGAGCTTGAACCAGCTTCTGATGCTTTGGCCATAGGAGGTGCGAGGTCCCTTATATGCTTGCCTTCGAAGTTCTTGAGGCTGATAGCAAGGGGCAGTGGCTTCTTACCCGGAACATCCGTCTCTCGAACAATGTGAGGACATTGTTGGAGAAGGAGACCGGTGATCAATGAAGGAAACCCGATCGGAAACTTGACGGCTCATGATTTGGCATGTTTGACTAGATGTTCAATGACATAAGAGCCAAAATCAAGAGAAGATTGCGTACCTATTTGATATATGAGTTTAGCCAATTTGGTTTTGATGCTCGACCCGTGTGTAGAAGGCGCCCAATTATCCAAGCCAATGCGGTAGAGAATTGAGTATTTGGCAGTAAGCTCAGTAACCGCAATGGTGTCTTTGACGGGCCAGACCTTCTTCCGTCCTCTAGTGATCTCAACCGCCACTTTGTTCAAGTGCGGGACTTCTGGGTCCTCTCTGCCAAGATAAGTATTGATAGTTGTGGCAGATATTTCGAAGCATTCTCCCCGAACAAATACTTTCCGGTACTCCGCATCTTAAGGGTCATCAAACTCACTTGAAAGGTTGACGATAAACTCTTTGACCAACGCTGGGTAGAATGGGCCGATGTTTATGACCGTATTGGTCAGACCTGCTCTTCGGAGAAGTTCCACGATTGAGTTTATCCCCTGCGCTTTTGTGGAGAGCTCTCTCTCTGGATAGATATTGCGCTGGTATACATCCTGCCATTTAACCGCATTGTCTACAGAGTGGAATGAGACATTATCCGTAGGAGCTTTAGGAACATTCTTGGGAAGTTTCTGCCCTCCCATTGCCTTTTTGACCCGTGGTAGTATAATGCGGGTGTCTTCTTCTTCAGACTCCTCTTCTTCTGGAGCAGAGGTTGCTACAGAAGTTAGTGACTTCCTTCTAGACTTCTTTGGTTGTTTAGAAGCCGATGTTACTCCTTTCTCTGTTGTCTTTCTTTTTGGGGTTAATCTCCTTGGTACTTGGGGTTCTTCTCCTTCTCTCAAGCCTTTTGGGCACAGCTTCTTCTTCCATGGCCTCTGCTGCATCTCCTTCTTCTATACTGATAATATTCTCTACAGGTTGAGCAACTTCTGGGATGACTTCTGTTTCTTCATTTATCCTAGGATCACTGTCCTGGACTACAGGTGGGCTGTCGGCTTTTTGCAAGACTTCTGTTGGTGGGGATTTCTCTGGCGTAGGTGCAGATTTTTGGGGGCTAGATTTATCTCCACAGACGGCATCATGGATCTCAGGGGCGAGAGTTCCTTGAGCCTCTCCAGACACCTCTTTGTCTATGGTGTTTACTACAGAAGGGGTAGTAGAAGTACCTTGTGGTGGCGTCTGCGAAGTGTGAGAGCCTTCCTCTTCTAGGTTGGCAGCTTTGTCCTTCTCTACAGTGGAGGTAATCGCCTCCATTGGTCCATCTTGTGGTTTCGTCGATACTTCTCCAGGGAGTTTTCTCCCACGAATCTTCACTCCATATTTGTTTGTCGTCGATTTGGAAGCCGACAACTTCTTGGCAATCACTTTTGCCCTCATTTTTGCTCGTAGCGTCTTGGAGGCAGATGGTATTCGTCCGCTTCGGGTACCAACCATTTGGCAGAGAACTTGATAGGATTTTCTCTTGAGAGGAGAAGAGAAAAAAAACTTACAGTTCAGATTTTTGATTTGCGGTGCCCTAGCGGTTTCGTAAGGTGGAGGAGGTGCAGAGCCTTTTCTGCGGAAGTTGAAGGGAGCGATTGCTGATTGGTTGATCGTCAGAATGTAATCATTCTTTTTCTATTTTGATTTCAAATAAATTTCATCTGGCCTTTTGACAAAGGAATTTGGGCCCGTTTGATTTTGTGGACCCTTGTTGATCCTGATAGAGAGAGAGAGTAAAATCACTTAAAAGCTCTCCCTCTTCTTTCTTGACTTCTGGTTATTCCAGACAGCAAAGTCCAAGTGATGACCTCAGACTTTCAAACCTGTTAGCATCTAATGCTTTTGTAAAGATGTCAGTGACTTGTTTTTCAGTGGGTAGGTACTCGAGTTTTATCTTCTTGTCTTCTACAAACTCTCGAATAAAGTGGTGCCTGATATCAATATGCTTTGTCTTGCTATGTTGCACTGGGTTTTTCGAGATATTGATAGCACTGATGTTGTCACAGAACAAAGTCATGACTTCTTGCTTGACTCCATACTCTGCCAACATTTGTTTCATCCAAAGAAGCTGAGTACAGCTACTTCCGGCAGCAATATATTCGGACTCAGCAATAGACAAAGCAATACAATTTTGCTTTTTGCTGAACCATAATACAAGATTGTTCCCTAGGTAGAAACAACCTCCAGAGGTACTTCTTCGATCTGGTGTGCGTCCCGCCCAGTCAGCATCACAATATCCAACAAGAGTAGGAGAGGTATCAAAGGTATATAGTAGACCCAATTCAGAGGTTCTCGAGATGTACCTTATGATCCTCTTGGCATGAGCCAAGTGACTGACTTTTGGATTGGCTTGATATCGAGCACAGACTCACACGGAGTAAGCGATGTCGGGTCGACTTGCTGTTAGATAGAGAAGACTTCCTATTATGCTTCGATAAAGACTTTGATCAACTGGTTCTCCCAGATCGTCCTTTGTGCATTTGACATGTGTGGCAATAGGAGTTCTCTTGTGCGAGGCCTTTTCTAACCCGAACTTCTTGACAATGTTCTTTGCATATTTGCTTTGGGAGATAAATATTCCATCTGACATCTGCTTGATCTGGAAGCCTAGGAAGTATGTGAGCTCACCGACCATACTCATCTCAAATTCAGACTGCATATGTTGGACGAAACGTTCCACCATCTTGTCTGACTTTCCTCCAAATACAATGTCGTCGAGATATATTTGAGCAATCATGATGTCCCTTCCTTCCTTTTTCAAAAAGAAAGTTTTGTCTACTCCCCCTCGAATATAGCCATTCTGAACTAGGAATTGAGTAAGACGTTCATACCATGCTCGTGGAGCTTGTTTGAGTCCGTAGAGAGCTTTCTTTAGCTTGTAGACATGGTGAGGAGAGTCATGGTCTTCGAATCCCTTTGGTTGGGCAACATAGACTTCTTCGTTGAGATTTCCATTAAGGAAAGCACTCTTTACATCCATCTGATAGAGTTTGAAACGCAGATGGCATGCTACGCCGAGGAGAAGTCGTATGGCTTCTAGTCTGGCTACCGGAGCAAAGGTTTCTTCAAAGTCGACTCCTTCTACTTGTGTGTACCCTTGAGCCACCAGTCTTGCTTTGTTTCGAGTGATGTTTCCTTGCTCGTCAGACTTGTTTTTTAATATCCACTTTGTCCCGATGACATTGACATTTTCAGGCTTGGATAGTAGTTCCCAGACTTCATTCCTTGCGAATTGGACCAATTCTTCTTGCATGGCGCAGACCCAGTACTCATCATTGATGGCTTCTTGTATATTCTTTGGCTCAATCTTGGAAATAAAGCAAATGTTACCTATCATCTCTTTGTAGTCAAGAGATGCCTTTTGTCGAGTCCGCACTCTCTCATTTATGTCTCCTATCACATCCTGGGGAGGATGATTCTTCTGAATTCTTCTTGACGGAGCTCTTTGTCTTATCGGAGATGCCTCTTTGTCCGGGATGATTGGGTTTTCTTCTTCAGATTCTTTGTTGCGCTCGTCGCCACTGACTTCTGGTCTGACTTCTCCTCTGACTTCTGGTCTGACATCTCCTGAGAGATTTAGGACTTCTTCGTCCTCGTCACTGGGTTGCTCGTTACTGTCATCGATCATGAATACACGAAAAGCCCGACTATTTCTGGAATATCCGAGGAAGATGCCTTCATCGCTTTTAGGATCAAGTTTGCGTCGAGGTTCCCTATCTGCAAGTATGTAGCAGATCGATCCAAAGACATGGAAATATTTGACATTCGGCTTCCTCCCCCTCTATATTTCATAAAGAGTGAGCGAAGTTTCAGGGCGGAGGGTCACTCTATTATGAATATGGCATGCCGTATTCAAAGCTTCATCCCAGAAGTGCTGCGGGATGTCTTTGGCTAACATCATGACTCTTGCCATTTCTTGAAGAGTGCGATTTTTTCTTTCAACGATCCCGTTTTGTTGAGGAGTGATGGGAGTAGAAAATTCTTGTGCAATTCCTTCAGCATCACAAAAATTTGCGAAGCTGATGTTTTCAAACTCCTTTCCATGATCGCTTCAAAGTCGGATGACTTTTCCAATGACTTCTCCCTTTTCTCGTTGAACTCTCCGACATAGGGCTTCAAAGACTAAGAAGGTGTCTGACTTTTCTCAAATAAAGTCTACCCAGGTGTACCTCGAGAAGTTGTCTACACAGACAAATATGTACTTCTTCCCTCCTAGACTTTCTACTTGCATAGGTCCCATAAGGTCAACATGAAGAAGTTCTAGAACACGAGAAGTAGTAAGATGTTGTACCTTCTTGTGTGACGTCTTTACTTTGTTTACCAATCTGGCATTCTCCAAAGATTTTTCCTTCAATGATCTTGAGTTTAGGAACTCCAATGATCGCCTTTTCAGAGAGAATTATTTGCATGCTCTTCAAATTGATGTGACCAAGTTTTTGATGCCATAGCTTCGTCTCTTGAGCTTTGGATAAAAGGCACTTGGTTGGCAAGGTTGTGACTGTTGGAGACCATAGATAACAGTTATCAAGAGACCTGTGGCCTGTCATGACTTCCTTCTGTTGTTCGTCTTTGACCGAGCACTTGTCACGAGTGAAGTTGACATCCAGATTTAAATCGCATATCTAACTTATGCTGATGAGATTTGCTGTAAAACCTTCTACTAGTAGAGCCTCTTTTAGACATGGTGAGTTAGGGAGGTTGAGTTTTCCTTTCCCGAGTACTCTAGCTTTTACTCCATCTCCAAACGTGATGAAGCTATTTGTACAAGGTATTAAAGTGACCAAGAATGAGCTATTACCACTCATATGTCGAGAGGATCCACTATCAAAGTACCAATCGTTGCTGGTTGAAGCCTTTAGAGCGGTGTATGCGATATTAGCTCGATAGTTTACCTCCTTAGCTCGCAATTCCTTACGTGGTTGTGCTTTCTTGATGGTTGTCCTTTTCTTGACAAAGTTCCTCCCATATAGCTGATAGCAGAAAGGTCGAATATGTCCTCTTCGTCCACAGTGGTGACATACCCAGTTATGTCTTTTGTTCTACGTCTTTGAAGCGGCCAAGGTAAGAGGCTGTTTGGTTGCTTGGTCAGCCGTGAAGTTAGGAGACTTCTGACGTGGCTTCTGGGGGACAACCTTCTGAGGGACGAAGACGGTGTGCGATGATGAGGCTGATAGCATTTGTGCCCTAGTCCAATTGGTATTAGCCTGTAAACGTCTATGTTCAAATATCATCGTTTGTAATGTATAAATATAAACGGCTTTATATTACTTATGTGTTGAAGTAATATGTTAAGCATGATCTGATTTATGACCACTAAAGTAGTAGAACCATAAATCTGTACGGATCACACTTAACGAGTCCCTGGTCAACCTATGCTTCCTTAAAAGCGACCAGTATGAGGATGGTTCTTAATGACGTAGTTCTACTTGTCATAAGGATGTGGGATCCTGGAACCATATCATAGATATCATGAGGTGATTGATATCGGACGACCCGCATTGAATAGTGTTTTCATAGATTAAGCCATAAACATATTCAGATGCGATAGCTTGTCACGACGTCCTTAGACCAAGGAGTCTTTGTGATCACTATGCAATGAACGTACGGCTTTAACTTGCGCCAAACGCTTTCTGTAAAAGGATTGCTATAAAGGGCATGATTGGGTGGCGGAACGGGTTGCATGAGTGACACGAAAGACGGCTAAGGGATTTATCCCTCATACTACGGTATGGGAAAGATATCCGTTAGAAGGCCTCTTGATGGAGACTGACTGAGAGAAAAAGCATGGCCATGCAAATGATACGGGTTATCATTTCTCAGTCATCTCGCATATCAAGTAACAATGATTGATTGAACAAGGGAGACGACTCTATGCCTTGAGATCAATTGGGATATCTAGAGATAAAAGGATGGTGACTTGTACGCACAAAGGTTAAGTCGAATTATCGATCATCGTGCACCTTGGGTAATCATAATGTTTTACTAGAGACCACTTATGATGGATCGGGCAAGAGCGAGTCTTGCGCTGATCTGCCAACGGTGGCATGAGCCTAGAGGGTCACACACATACAAGACGGATAACTTGAGACAAGGAAACATGGATGTTTCTTAAGGAGAAGTATATGGACAAAACTGGAGGTTTTGTGCCATAGGTTCGGTTTGAGAGAATAATTAGCGAATCGAGAGAAATTGAGTTTTTCGTCGATATCGCGTCGGACTTTGTTTGATAAGTAACGACAAAAAGGTCGGGCAACTTTTGGACACGGCATGAGACAAAACGGGAGGGCCCATTGGGCTCGGCCCATGAAGCCTCATGGCCGGCCCAATAAGGGCCCAATAAGGCCATATGGCCGGCCCACTTGGTGGGGCCATTGTGGGGGCCACACAATGCCATGCTTAGTTGGTGATTGTGGATTAAGAGGTGAGTGATTTAAGGGGTATGGGTTAAAGCACAGTGAAAATAACAGGTTAAGTCGAATAATCGATAATCACGAACATTGGATAATCATAATGTCTTGTTAGAGACCACTTATTATGGAAAGGGTAAAATAGTAATTTTACAAGTCTGCCAATTGTTCGTGAGCCTAGAGGGTCACACGCATTAAGCACAATACATGAAAACAATTATGGATGAAAATAGAGAACGATTCAGTAGTTTTCTGGCCTAAGGTTTTAACTAGACGGTGGAAGAAATCAATTCGAGGAAATTGAGCCGTTTTGTCTAAACCGAAATTAGAACTCAAGTTAATGGGTTTAATTTGGGTTTTAGTTAAATGGGCTTAAAGCCCACTTAGGTATTTAAGTTATGAATGGGAACAAATGCAAATAAGAGTTTATGAAGGATAGATATGTAATTTTAATTTAAAATTCAATTTTAATTTTCAAATTAAAATCACATAATATCTTCCATTATCTTCTTTAATTTTCAGCAACTAATCTCATCACTCTCGCCCCCTCATTGCCGAATTCTCTCTCCCCTCTCATCCTCCATTGTTGTCAAGCTTCTCTCAAAATTCATAGCAAAAATTTGAGTGAAAACCTTCTTCGGTTGTGGTGCTTGTGTGGACCTAATAGAGAAACACTAAGCTTTTGTTTTCATCGATTAGAAGAGGTAATTTTCAGATTCAAAAAATATATATAACATGTTGAATTTACATTAAGATCATAGCTTGCATCGATCACCACAGTTACATAACGTCCGCTGCATGATATTTATCGATTGGAACCCGTGGAGATCTCTTTCCTCGTGGACACCAATATTCGTCGCTTCGCTGTGCTTGAGATCCTGGGAACCACAACAGTGGTATCAGAGGCTGGTTGCTCTCTAGATGAATCATACATGCATGATATTGTGGTAAAATTGATTGCTTGAGCATATGTGATTGTTGCCATGATTAATTATTGCATGAATCTCTACTCTTTCTCTTGGTTTTAGCCTCATGACACTTAAAAATTTGATTTTGATCGTACGTTTGATAAAGACAAGATTTTTATTTGTTTGTGGATGGTTTTTCGACTTGGGACTGTCGCAGTCGGTGCACTTAGTCGTTCCCAGGGGTCGGGACTCGACCCGAGTGAAATCGGATCAGGAATCGGGCTCGGGAAAACCCAAAAATCGGGTTGGACGAGGAGGGTAGCGATCGCCACACACCTGCCTCGTTTTCTCTTCCAATCTTGAAGTGGCGATCACAACCAAGGGAGGTGGCGATAGCCACATGCAGCACTAAGGTTAAATTAGTGCACTATCGTTTTGATGCCATGAATGTACTCGATCCTCGATATGGTTAAATTGGTTTTCATCGAGTATATAAAATATCGAAAAAATATTTTTCTGACGAGACAAAGTACGGTCTCAAGTTTCCTCGGGATTGATGTCCCGATATTTCGTAGGACCGCACAGTTGTGTCGTTTGACGTACTTCGGTGCGTCGTTGGCACATTATGTTGAACTTTTTCTATTACCCAACGATCTATTAGGGTTTTGCTCGATACACTAGAGTTTCAAACATACTAGTTGATGAAGTGATTACATTGACCGGGGAAGAGGCCGGGTCCTTGCGATTAGATCGAAAGACCGATTCTCGGTTTTCATGGGGAAAACGCAAGAGTCTCGGTTTAGGTTTTCGAGATCGGGACTTTCGAGTGCCAAGTGAGAACGATACACTAAAATCATAAAGATTAAAATATGATTTTATGTGATTGATAACATGCATTGTGTGACAACATATATGTTTGATAACATGATATGCTTGCAACATGCGTAAGTTAGATCACATGATGTATAGCTAAAGCCCATCAAGACAAGACCGTTTATATTGCATTTGATTTGTATATATAAAATGGCAGTTTGTGACATCTTAAGATTTGGGTTGTATATTTTGTAAACATATTTGTGCCCTAGTCCAATTGTATTTGTCTGTAAATGTCTGTATATATTAATCATCGTTTGCAATATATAAAATCGGCATTATATTACTTATGTGTTGAAGTAATAGGTTAAGTATGATTTGATATATGTCCATCAAAGTAGTAGAACCATATATATGTACGGATCACACTTAACGGGTCCCTAGTCAAATATGCTTCAATAAAGCGACCAAGTATGAGGATGATTCTTTATGGTATAGTTCTATTTACCATTGAGAAGGGCTCCCGGAATCAGATTATAGATATCACTCGGGAGAGTGATATTGGACGACCCGCACTAAATGGTGTTGCATAGACACAGTCATGAACACATTCAATTGTGGTAGCTTGTCGTCGTATCCTTAGACCATGGAGTCTTTGTGATCGCTATACAGTAAAGAACCGTGTTTGACTTGCTCCTAACGTTGTCCGTAACAAGACAACCATAACAGACATGATTGAAATGGGGACAGATTGTATGAGTGATACGATAGGCGGGTAAGGGATTTATCCCTCATACTGCAGTATGAGAAAGGTATCTGTTTAGGCCACTCGATAGAGATTAACAGAAGGGAGAGCATGGCCATGCCAACGATACGGGTTATTAGTATTCAATAGTCTTACAGATCGAGAAATAGAGATTGATTAAATAAGGGTGACGTCTCTATGCCTTATTATCAATCTAGGTACCGGGTGATAAAGGGCTAGCGACATGTACTACATGAGGTTGAATCGATGCATCGATCATCATGCACGTCGGGTAATCATAACGTCTTACTAGAGAGAACTTATGATGGATCAGGTAAAATGGAATTTTACGCCGATCCGCCAACGTCAGCATGAGCCTAGAGTGTCACACACATAGTGAAATTATGAATCGTAGCCGAGTCAAGAAGTCGAACACAAAGTCGTAACTTGTGTATCAACTACTTGCCTAAAACGTAAACCGCAAGCAAAACAGTAAACAGATAATAATTACGACACCAGAGATGATTACCCAGTTCGGTGACTCCGCACCTACGTCTTGGGGCACTTTGCCAGTGGAAAGGTTTTCACTATAAGGTAGTCAATAGTACAACTTCAAGCACCAACTAGCTATCACACAAGCTATTGTCCTAAGCTACTATAGATCTCATCGTGAACAACCTCGACCAAGGGCCTCTCCCCCTGTCTTTGAGATCCTCTCAATTCCACCCTTCGAGCAAGCCTATGCTCGGTGTCGTTGTCTTCTTTGACGGAGTTGTGAATCTTCAATCACAAACAAAAACCCTAACCTATCCAAACAATCAATCTTCACGACTTGATGTTTGATCGGAGCAAAGACCGTTCTTGCAAATATAATCAGCCTCTTAACACGCCAATGGTGCACGGTTAAGAGCTCTGAGAGATCTTGCAATTTTAGAACAAAAACGGATGACTGCTAATGGGAAGCCCAAGGCTTTTTATAGCAGCTCACATTCCTAATCCTTCTCGGACCAGGAACAGGAAGTTTCAGACTTCCTGACTAAATTAGGCAAGTCGTTGCCGCCTTCCATGACAGCTGGAAGTCGTCTTGCCTGTTCTGACTTTTTGAATAAATCAGGCAAGTAGAGTTGCCGCCTATTGTTGACGTGTAACTGCCAGCAAGAAGTCGCCTGGCTTGTCGACGTCACTTTCTTGCGCTCCAAGTCTTCGTGCCGTCTTTCTTCTTTCACTCCAAGCTTCGTCCTAGATCGTAACAAGTCACTCCACATGTCATGTAACTTGTTGTACTAACTTCTTACATTTGCGCTAAAAAATTATGCCAACACTTAAACGTAGCAACAATCTCCCCCTTTGGCAATTTTTTAGGCAAACACATTTTTAGGCACATCGTTCATCTTCTGGCAGTTACGCACATCAAGTGAGTTACTTGTGGCAGTTACGCACAGAAAGTGATGTGACTGAAAACACATTTATGGCACATTGTCACCTTGAGGCAGTTACGCACACAGCAAGTATGTGACTTCTGATGCGACTTCTTGTGCGGCTTCTAGTTTATCTTCTGGAGCGGCTTCTGGATTATCTTCTGGAGCGGCGACTTCTGTGCGCAACTTCTGTGCGCAACTTCTGGTGCGACTTCTGGCGTAACCTCTATCTATCTCCCCCTGTTTGTCTAACAATATTGCCAAAGGCAATCATACAATGAAATTCGACTAAACATCAGGGTAAAAACCAGCTCACACCATGAGAAAAATAAGTCAGCTCAAACATGAACAAATAAACCAAGTGTCATAGTGTGCAGAAAATTAACTCGGACATACCCCAAGGATTTAAGAGTGTGTTTGGAACAAGTTTTCAGAGTAAATCAGAGAAATACTTAAAATGAATTGGAGTCATCAACATTATCTTCAGCAGCAGGTGCCGAGCGGAGGTCATTGAGAAGAGCTTCACAGACAAATTTGTGGGTTGATAGCATAGCAATTGACTTCTCCAGATCATTGATCATCTCCACCAACTCTTCCTCCATCCTAGTGCCAAGTGGTCCTGAAGGTCGGGAGCTTGAACCAGATTCTGATGCTTTGGCCATAGGAGGTGCGAGGTCCCTTATATGCTTGCCTTCGAAGTTCTTGAGGCTGATAGCAAGGGGCAGTGGCTTCTTACCCGGAACATCCGTCTCTCGAACAATGTGAGGACATTGTTGGAGAAGGAGACCGGTGATCAATGAAGGAAACCCGATCGGAAGCTTGACAACGCATGATTTGGCATGCTTGACTAAATGTTCAATGACATATGAGCCAAAATCAAGAGAAGATTGCGTACCTATTTGGTATATGAGTTTAGCCAATTCGGTTTTGATGCTCGACCTGTGTGTAAAAGGCGCCCAATTTACCAAGCCAATGCAGTAGAGAATTGAGTATTTGGATGTGAGCTCAGTAGCCGCAATGGTGTCTTTGACGGGCCAGACCTTCTTCCGTCCTCCAGTGATCTCAACCGCCACTTTGTTTAAGTGCGGGACTTCTGGAGTGACTTCTGGGTCCTCTCTGCAAAGATAAGTATTGATAGTTGTGGCAGATATTTCGAAGCATTCTCCCCGAACAAATACTTTCCGGTACTCCGCATCTTCAGGGTCATCAAACTCACTTGAAAGGTTGACAATAAACTCTTTAACCAACGCTGGGTAGAATGGGCCGATGTTTATGACCGTATTGGTCAGACCTGCTCTTCGTAGAAGTTCCACGATTGAGTTTATCCCCTGCGCTTCTGTGGAGAGATCTCTCTCTGGATAGATATTGCGCTGGTATACATGCTGCCATTTAACCGCATTGTCTACAGAGTGGAATGAGACATTATCCGTAGGAGCTTTAGGAACATTCTTGGGAAGTTTCTGCCCTCCCATTGCCTTTTTCACCCGTGGTAGTATAATGCGGGTGTCTTCTTCTTCAGACTCCTCTTCTTCTGGAGCAGAGGTTGCTACAGAAGTTAGTGACTTCCTTCTAGACTACTTTGGTTGTTTAGAAGCCGATGTTACTCATTTCTCTGTTGTCTTTCTTTTTGGGGTTAATCTCCTTGGTACTTGGGGTTCTTCTTCTTCATCGACCAACCTTCTTGTTGGTAGCTTCCTTCTCTCAAGCCTTTTGGGCACAGCTTCTTCTTCCATGGCCTCTGCTGCATCTCCTTCTTCTATACTGATAACATTCTCTACAGGTTGAGCAACTTCTGGGATGACTTTTGTTTCTTCATTTATCCTAGGTTCACTGTCCTGGACTACAGGTGGGCTGTCGGCTTTTTGCAAGACTTCTGTTGGTGGGGATTTCTCTGGCGTAGGTGCAGATTTTTGGGGGCTAGATTTATTTCCACAGACGGCATCATGGATCTCAGGGGCGAGATTTCCTTGAGCCTCTTCAGACACCTCTTTGTCTATGGTTTTTACTACATAAGGGGTAGTAGAAGTACCTTGTGGTGGCGTCTGCGAAGTGTGAGAGCCTTCCTCTTATAGGTTGGCAGCTTTGTCCTTCTCTACAGTGGAGGTAATCGCCTCCATTGGTCCATCCTGTGGTTTCGCCGATACTTCTCCAGGGAGATTTCTCCCACGAATCTTTACTCCATATTTGTTTGTCGTCGATTTGGAAGCCGACAACTTCTTGGCAATCACTTTTGCCCTCATTTTTGCTCGTAGCATCTTGGAGGCAGATGGTATTCGTCCGCTTCGGGTATCAATCATTTGGCAGAAAACTTGATAATATTTGCTCTTGAGAGGAGAAGAGAAAAAAAACTTAACGTTCAGATTTTTTATTTGTGGTGCCCTAGCGGTTTCGTAAGGTGGACGAGGTGCAGAGCCTTTTCTGCGGAAGTTGAAGGGAGCGATTGTTGATTGGTTGATCGTCAGAATGTAATCATTCTTTTTCTCTTTTAATTTCAAATAAATTTCATCTGGGCCTATTGACAAAGGAATTTGGGCCCGCTTGATTTTGTGGACCCTTGTTGGTCCTGATAGAGAGAGAGAGAGTAAAATCGCTTAAAAGCTCTCCCTCTTCTTTCTTGACTTCTGGTTATTCCAGACAGCAAAGTCCAAGGGATGACCTCAGACTTTCAAACCTGTTAGCATCTAATTCTTTTGTAAAGATGTCAGCGACTTGTTTCTCAGTAGGTAGGTACTCGCGTTTTATCTTCTTGTCTTCTACAAGCTCTCGAATAAAGTGGTGCCTGATATCAATATGCTTTGTCTTGCTATGTTGCACTGGGTATTTCGAGATATTGATAGCAGTGATGTTGTCACAGAACAAAGTCATGACTTCTTGCTTGACTCCATACTTTGCCAACATTTGTTTCATCCAAAAAAGCTAAGTACAGCTACTTCCGGCTGCAATATATTCGGACTCACCAGTAGACAAAGCAATACAATTTTGCTTTTTGCTGAACCATGATACAAGATTGTTCCCCAGGTACAAACAACCTCCAGAGGTACTTCTTCGATCTGGTGTGCTTCCCGCCCAGTCAGCATCACAATATCCAACAAGAGTAGGAGAGGTATCAAAGGTATATAGTAGACCCAATTCAGAGGTTCCCGAGATGTACCTTATGATCCTCTTGGCATGAGCCAAGTGACTGACTTTTGGATTGGCTTGATATCGAGCACAGACTCCCACGGAGTAAGCGATGTAGGGTCGACTTGCTGTTAGATAGAGAAGACTTCCTATTATGCTTCGATAAAGACTTTGATCAACTGGTTCTCCCAGATCGTCCTTTGTGCATTTGACATGTGTGGCAATAGGAGTTCTCTTGTGTGAGGCCTTTTCTAACCCGAACTTCTTGACAATGTTCTTTGCATATTTACTTTGGGAGATAAATATTCCATCTGACATCGGCTTGATCTGGAAGCCAAGGAAGTATGTGAGCTCACCGACCATACTCATCTCAAATTTAGACTGCATATGTTGGACGAAACGTGCCACCATCTTGTCTGACTTTCCTCCAAATACAATGTCGTCGATATATATTTGAGCAATCATGCTGTCCATTCCTTTCTTTTTCACAAAGAGAGTTTTGTCTACTCCCCCTCGAATATAGCCAATATGAACTAGGAATTGGGTAAGACGTTCATACCATGCTCGTGGAGCTTGTTTGAGTCTGTAGAGAGCTTTCTTTAGCTTGTAGACATGGTGAGGAGAGTCAAGGTCTTCGAATCCCTTTGGTTGGGCAACATAGACTTCTTCGTTGAGATTTCCATTAAGGAAAGCACTCTTTACGTCCATCTGATAGAGTTTGAAACGCAGATGGCATGCTATACGGAGGAGAAGTCGTATGGCCTCTAGTCTGGCTACCGGAGCAAAGGTTTCTTTAAAGTCGACTCCTTCTACTTGTGTGTACCCTTGAGCCACCAGTCTTGCTTTGTTTCGAGTGATGTTTCCTTGCTCGTCTGACTTGTTTTTGAATATCCACTTTGTCCCGATGACATTGACATTGTCAGGCTTGGGTACTAGTTCCCAAACTTCATTCCTTGCGAATTGGACCAATTCTTCTTGCATGGCGCAAACCCAGTACTCATCATTGATGGCTTCTTGTATATTATTTGGCTCAATCTTTGAAATAAAGCAAATGTTACCTATCATCTCTTTGTCGTCAAGAGATGCCTTTTGTCGAGTCCGCACTCCCTCATTTATGTCTCCTATCACATCTTGGGGTGGATAATTTTTCTGAATTCTTCTTGACGGAGCTCTTTGTCTTATAGAAGATGCCTCTTTGTCCGGGATGATTGGGCTTTTGTTTTCAGATTCTTTGTTGCGCTCGTCGCCATTGACTTCTGTTCTGACTTCTCCACTGACTTCTGGTCTGACATCTCCTGAGAGATTTAGGACTTCTTCGTCCTCGTCACTGGGTTGCTCGTTACTATGGATTCCATGATAGTCCGGGTGCGTTTGTTGAATACACGAAAAGCCCGACTATTTCTGGAATATCCGAGGAAGATGCCTTCGTCGCTTTTAGGATCAAGTTTGCGTCGAGGTTCCCTATCTGCAAGTATGTAGCAGATCGATCCAAACTCATGGACATATTTGACATTCGGGTTCCTCCCCCTCCATATTTCATAAAGAGTGAGCAAAGTTCCAGGGCGGAGGGTCACTCTATTATGAATATGGCATGCCGTATTCAAAGCTTCAGCCCAGAAGTGCCGCGGGATGTCTTTGGCTAACATCATGACTCTTGCCATTTCTTGAAGAGTGCGATTTTTTCTTTTAACGATCCCGTTTTACTGAGGAGTGATGGGAGCAGAAAATTCGTGTGCAATTCCTTCAGCATCACAAAAATTTGCGAAGCTGATGTTTTCAAACTCTTTCCATAATCGCTTCGAAGTCGGATGACTTTTCCAATGACTTCTCCTTTTTCTCGTTGAGCTCTCCGACATAGGGCTTCAAAGATTGAGAAGGTGTCTGACTTTTCTCGAATAAAGTCTACCCAGGTGTACCTCGAGAAGTTGTATACACAGACAAATATGTACTTCTTCCCTCCTAGACTTTCTACTTGCATAGGTCCCATAAGGTCAACATGAAGAAGTTCTAGAACACGAGAAGTAGTAAGATGTTGTACCTTCTTGTGTGACGTCTTGACTTGTTTCCCAAACTGGCATTTCCACAGATTTTTTCTTCAATGATCTTGAGGTTGGGAACTCCAATGATCGCCTTTTCAGAGAGAATCTTTTGCATGCTCCTCAAATTGATGTGACCTAGTTTTTGATGCCATAGCTTTGTCTCTTTAGCTTTCGATAAAAGGCACTTGGTTGGCAAGCTTGTGACTGTTGGAGACCATAGATAACAGTTATCAAGAGACTTGTGGCCTGTCATGACTTCCTTCTGCTGTTCGTCTTTGACCGAGCACTTGTCACGAGTGAAGTTGACATCCAGATTTAAATCGCATATCTGACTTATGCTGATGAGATTTGCTGTAAGACCTTCAACTAGTAGAGCCTCTTTTAGACATGGTGAGTTAGGGAGGTTGAGTTTTCCTTTCCCGAGTACTCTAGCTTTTACTCTATCTCCAAAAGTGACGAAGCTATTTGTACAAGGTATTAAAGTGACCAAGAATGAGCTATTACCAGTCATATGTCGAGAGGATCCACTATCAAAGTACCAATCGTTGCTGGCTGAAGCCTTTAGAGCGGTGTATGCGATATTAGCTCGATAGTTTACCTCCTTAGCTCGCCATTCCTTACGTGGTTGTGCTTTCTTGATGGTGGTCCTTTTCTTGACAAAGTTCCTCCCATATAGCTGATAGCAGAAAGGTCGAATATGTCCTCTTCGTCCACAGTGGTGACATACCCAGTTATGTCTTTTGTTCTGCGTCTTTGAAACGGCCAAGGTAAGAGGCTGTTTGGTTGCTTGGTCAGCCGTGAAGTTAGGAGACTTTTGACGTGGCTTCTAGGGGACAACCTTCTAAGGGACGAAGACGGTGTGCGATGATTAGACTTCTTTTGAATATCCAAGACCTTCCATATTTCTGGCTGGTTTTCCGATCGAGAGAATTTGGTCTAGGGTGTCAGTGCTTGGATTCATCATCTTTACAGATTTGGTGACCTGTTCTAACTCTTCTTTTAACCGAGCAACTTCCTTTTTCAGATCAATAGTGGTTTCGAGAAGTCGTGACTTGTCTTCGTTAAGAGAAAGAATGAGAGCATTTTGTTTTTAGATTACCTGAGAGTCTTCAAGCCATTGGACATACCATTCATTGTATGCATTGTTGAGAGTCTCATCGGATAGCTCATCATCAGAGTCATACTTCTTTGAATTCTCGGAAGGTTGCTCTATTGTGGAGGAAGTAAAAGCAACAGGGTTACTTATATGCTCTACGTCACTGTCTTCCTCATCTTCATCGTTAGTTAGAGAGGCATTGAATCCCTTCTTTTGTTTCTTTACGAAGTTAGGACATTCTTTTTGCATGTGTCCATACCCTTCACATTCAAAGCACTGGACTCCTTTTCCTGATCGTTCTTCTCGTCTTCCATCGCTATTTGTGTTTTCGAGCTTCTGGAACTTGTGCTGCGGCTTGTCTCTGACTTCTCGGGTGACATTACTTCCTGTCATATGGCTAAATCTTTTCATGACTTTATTGTAGTTTTTGGCCAGCATAGCGATAGTTTCCTCAATGTCACTACCCGAATCAGAGTGCGTCAAGTTCTTCTGCTTTTGGGTAGAACTTTTGAAAGCCACACCTTTATGTTTCTTCTCGATGAGAGGTAAGGAGAGCTCGAAGGTCATTAAAGATCCCATGAGTTCATCAAAATTTAGTGTCTTCAAGTCATGGACTTCTTCTATGGCGGTAATCTTTATCTTGAATCTGGGACTTAGTGCTCTCAGCGTTTTTCTGACCGAATCTTCGTCGGTCATAGGCTTGCCAAGTGAATATGATTCATTGGCCAGATCCTTGATGCGCACATTAAACTCCGCAATAGTTTCGTCTTCATTCATGGTAAGGGCCTCAAAGTTGGTTGTGAGGTACTGTAACTTATGTTCTTTGACTTTTGAAGTACCCTCGTAAGCAACAGCAAGAGTGTCCCAAGCAATTTTGGCACTTGTGCACGTGTTGATGAGTTGAAACACATCTTGTCTACTCCATTAAAAATAGCATTGAGTGCACGAGAATTACCTAGGGTGGCTTCATCTTCTTCCAGACTCCACTCTTTTTCTGGTTTGATGCTAGTTTGATTTCCATGAGCATCAGCATAGTGAGGTTCCTCCCATCCATTGATGACAGACTTCCAGGTTTTGCTGTCGAGGGACTCCAAGAAGGCACACATCCGTGCTTTCCAGTACCTATAGTTTGTTCCGTCGAGCACTGGTGGTCAATTTACTGAACCTCCTTCCTTTGAGTCCATATTGGCTATTCAAAAATTTTGCAAGAAAATCACCTAAAAGAAAAGGTGCCTCCTCTGATATCAATTGAAATTCTAAATCGTAGCCGAGTCAAGAAGTCGAACACAAAGTGGTAACTTGTGTATCGACTACTTGCCTAAAACGTAAACCGCAAGCAAAACAGTAAACAGATAATAATTACGACACCAGAGATGATTACCCAGTTTGGTGACTCCGCACCTACGTCTGGGGGCACTTTGCCAGTGGAAAGGTTTTCACTATAAGGTAGTCAATAGTACAACTTCAAGCACCAACTAGCTATCACACAAGCTATTGTCTTAAGCTACTATAGATCTCACCGTGAACAACCTCGACCAAGGGCCTCTCCCCCTGTCTTTGAGATCCTCTCAATTCCACCCATAGAGCAAGCCTATGCTCGGTGTCGTTGTCTTCTTTGACGGAGTTGTGAATCTTCAATCACAAACAAAAACCCTAACCGATCCAAACAATCAATCTTCACGACTTGATGTTTGATCGGAGCAAAGACCGTTCTGGAAAATATAATCAGCCTCTGAACACGCCAATGGTGCATGGTTAAGAGCTCTGAGAAATCTTGCAATTTTAGAACAAGAACGGATGACTGCTAATGGGAAGCCCAAGGCTTTTTATAGCAGCTCACATTCCTAATCCTTCTCGGACCAGGAACAGGAAGTTTCAGACTTCCTGACTAAATTAGGCAAGTCGTTGCCGCCTTCCATGACAGCTGGAAGTCGTCTTGCCTGTTCTGACTTTTTGAATAAATCAGGCAAGTAGAGTTGCCGCCTATTGTTGACGTGTTACTGCCAGCTGGAAGTCGTCTGGCTTGTCGACGTCACTTTCTTGCGCTCCAAGTCTTCGTGGCGTCTTTCTTCTTTCACTCCAAGCTTTGTCGAAATAGGAAAGCTTCAGATCTTTCCTAATCTGGATCGTAACTAGTCGCTCCACAAGTCATGTAACTTGTTGTACTGACTTCTTACATTTGCGCTAAAAAATTATGTCAACACTTAAACGTAGCAATACATAGGATATGGATTATGAGAGACAAGGAAAGTTTGACGATACTCGAGAGAGAGGCATGGGCAAAACCGGACGTTTTGGGACATGGATATGTGTAATTGAATGTGACACGCGAATTGAGAAAGAATAAATCTTTCGTCGATGTCGCGTCGGACTTTGTACGATAAGTTCGGGGGTTAGTTGGACGCGGCACGGGACTTCATGGCCGAAGCATTGGGCTTCGTGCCACGAGGCCCTAAGTGCCCGGCCCAACAATGGCCCAATATTGGAGAAAAGGGTGGGTCCCTTTCTCCACTAACTTTGATTAAGTGGATGATGACTAGATACACACTATCCTAATCTTTTTGGGTAACTGTTATTAATGGAGGCCACCCAATGACCATCGTCACTTTCCTTTAACCCAATACACATCAATTCATAAACACAATAACCTACACAACACACAACACACACAAAATATCACAAGTGTTGGAGTTGCTCTCTCCCTCGGTACCTGTCTGGGCCGTGGCCACGGGTTGGCCATGGTCAAGTGACCAACCCGCCTCTGCCCCGACGGCGGCCAGTGGTGGCCGGAGGCCGGTGATGGCGGCAAGGAGGCTAGGGTTTCTTAACCCTAGCTGGTCGGTGGTCTTGGCTCGGCCAAATGGGCTCCGGCCTATTGGGCTTGGGACCAATAGGTTTGTGCACGGTGTTTGATCCGTGGCACGAACCCATAATCCAATATTTTGAAAAAAAATTTGAATTTGATCTGTTTCGATAAACCGTTTTTCGAAAAGGTCTGGTTTCGATAAACCCGACCAACCAACTTGGCATAAGTTAAAACCTGAAAATTGCATCTTGTTTGACAATATGATTGTTTGATAACATATTGGGTGATGGGATGATTTGCATGATGCATAAGTAGCCCATTAGAATTATTTATCGCTTTTAAAACGGTATGTGAACCGTTAGATTGTAACGTGTAATTATTCTTTTACGCGGGCTGCGAACCGCTAGTGATAAAGTGTAGTTATTCTTTCATCCGGTCTACGAATCAAGTATTAATTTCTCAATTCGAGAAGGATGGAAACTGAGAACGGTGACAATCTTGGAGGACGTCCACGAGCTAGTGGGAGTGGCCCTAAGTGGTGATGACGAAAAGAGTTCATGGAGTCTTTGTCTCATAGAATATTTAGGACTTAAGGTTGGGCTAGTTGTGCATATTTAACACTTTGATGCATGCTAGAATTTATTTAAATGATAAATTTAATTGCGAGCATGTTTGGCTTATTTTAGTTTAAGCTATCACCAACATGCAAAGATTAAAACCGGATTCATTGTTTGCAGATTAAAAGCGTTGTGAACCATTGTCGCACAGGTTGTGATGGATGTGTTCAAATTTGAAAACTTCTTTGCACGGGTTGTAAATCACGGTTTCGAAGAAGATAATGTGAGATAAATTAGAATCGTCACAACACAGGTTGTTGATGACAGATTCCTAATTGTATCAAACATAATTGATTTTGTAAGGACCTCTCCCGGGCAGTTAGACTAAAATCTGGGAAAATTCAAAATTTTTGAATAGTGACCTGATCGAGTCTGAACCTAACCCCAAGAGTTGTTTTGGACATAAGATGACGTTATTTTCGACCAAGCTAAGTTCAGGGCGACTAAAGACCACTTCGTGACCCATTCGGGGAAAGTTGACTTAGGTTGACTTTTTGCCGGAAAAGTCAACCGAGGACGTTTTGGGCGATTCTGGACTCGTTAAGTCCCGAATCGCAAAACGGTCGATGCAGTATTCTTAGTTAGCCCATTTTAAGTCACTCGGGAGATTTTGCTGAAATCTCGATAAAAGTGCCTGTTCGGGGTCCGAAACGTCTGATTTTGGGAAATCTGATCCGTTTTCGGTTGGTGGAAAAGGTGACCGATGTGATTGAGGGGTTAGGTCTCAAGGGGACAAGGAAGTGACTTGTTGTGTGTGGGGTTTGGTGATGTTGGGAAAGAGGAAAAAGGGTTGATTTTTGGGTTTTCATTTTATTTAATTAAGTAATTAAATAAATAAAATGTGTTGTTATAAGGAGGGGGAGCTCCCATTTCATCCGAGAACAACCAAGAGAAAGAGAGGGAGAAGAGAAGAAAGAAGGAGAGAGAAAGAGAAAGAGAAAGAGGGAAGGAGAAGGAGAAGGAGGGTCTGGCCAAGCAAGGAGGATTTCCCGTCAATCCGTCCGTCGTTTCTTCGAGATTTCTTCGTATTCGGAATCCCGGCATCGAGGACTACAAGAGGTATGGTTCTCTTTTCGATTTGGAGTAGTTTGGTTCGTGGGTTTTAAGTAGAAATGTGTTGTTTTAAGTTTAGTTAGACACTAGAGATGATTAGGCATGTTTTAAGACAAATTTGAACAAATTCCGGTGACCAGAGGGTCGCCGGAGCTCCGGCCACGTTGGTGGCTGATTCCGGTGGCCATGGAACGCTGACTCGAAGTGCTTCAACCTTCATCTTGTGAGTTTTTCCAAAGGATCAACGGTTTGGGAGCTAGAAGCCCGGGAAGTGACTGAACCGCTGAATCTGTCCAGCCGGACGGACAATCTGTTTTGCTCCGGACGGAGCCGTTCCCGTTCGAACTTGGTTCCGAGCAAAACATGAAGTTTGTAGAGGACTGGCAGAGCTTCAACTTTCATGTTTACGTGTTTTCCAGACGAGCTACGGATTTGGAGCTGCAAGTCCGGGAAGTGGACTGTTCTGCCGAATCTGTCTCTGGACAGATTCGAAGTAAATCCCGTAGCTCGATTTTGTTTCCCGAGAATTAATGTGGTGGCTTGTGTGGGGCCCACGAGCCCGGGGCTCGGGTTTTGTGAGTTCGGGTGGTCCCGGGTGACCCCCGAGTCGATAACTTGCGTATTTGATAATTTCCGGATTTAAATTGTGAAAGACGGTTTTTCCACCAATAACTTTAATTGAAGTATTTTAACGCTCGGGTGTCGGAATTCGATTCCGTTAATTGTATTGGTCTTATAATATTAAATGAGGAGTTTAGAAACAAGTTTCGTAATTTTCGGAGTCCCGAGGGTCAAAAACTCGTTTCCGGGCAGATTGGGTGTTTCTGGGAAAATGGGTCATTCCGGACCCATTTTAGCTACTTTGATTAATTTGAAGTGTGTCCAAATGTTAGGCACTTGTTGGAGTACACTTGTAAATTTATTGCATTCGTTTCGGAGTCTGTTTGAGTTTTTAATTATTGAATATAATTATTAGTTGATATTGACACTCGCGGGAAAGGCAAGGCGTGAATAGCTCGAGCGGGAGGCTAGGAGCGTACGTGGAGCTTTCCTAAGGTAGGGGGACATAGCTACCTAGACTATATGGCTTGATGCCTTTGTTTGATTATATATGTGTGTATATATACGTGTGAGCATGATTTGGCACTATGGTAGTGGCGTGAATATGCTTGGTGTGATTATATGCGAATAGTGAGATTTGCATGATAATGTTGGGTGAATTAGTTTAGTATAACTCTGAACTGATTGTATGCACGGGATTGTGCCAGGTATTATATTATTTGCTTTTCAGACGATAATTTATTCCGTCTTGCACCTAGTATGTTTTCTGCATGAGTATGGTGTGATACTTGTGTTACAGGTGGTGTGTAAGGTAAACCGAGTTGAGGGTGGATTCCCTTGATCGAGATCGGTTACCTTTATTTGTGGTAAGGGTCAACCGAGCTGAGGGTGGACTCCCTTAGTTGTGATCGGTTACCTTTATTTAGATGTAAGGTAAACCGAGTTGAGGGTGGATTCCCTTGATCGAGATCGGTTACCTTTATCTTTGTGGGAAAGGTCAACCGAGCTGAGGGTGGACTCCCTTAGTTGTGATCGTTTGCCTTTATTTAGGTGTAAGGTGAATCGAGTTGAGGGTGGACTCCCTTGATCGAGATCGGTTACCTTTACCTAAGGGAGGGTGAACCGAGGCAAGGGTGGATTCCCTGGGCTGAAATCGGTTACCCTAGGGTGTAGTTAATTATGTTATACAACTATTTTTGCATTGTTATCATCTTGTGTATGTGCGATGTTTGAGTCTTGGAGGTAGCGTGTTCACCCCTACAACTTGTGCAGGTTATGGATGCGTTTAGATCTTTTGACTGGGAGCTTGGGGGTGTGTCGTGTCGACGTGTCTTTGCCAGTGGTGTTTGGTCGGCTGTTGTAGACTCCGTTGAGTCGTAACCTGTTTTGTTACTGTTTTTCATTATCCGGTTTATTACTTTATTTTGTAAAACACTCGGTGAGGTGGCGTTATGCCTCACCATTATGGTATTTATTTATGAGTTACTTGCTTCATTTTCAAAGGATGTTTTTATGGAATTGTTTTAGAACTGGTTTACTTACTTGTGCAATCACCTTTAAGTTAGGGACGCCTAAACTAAAGGTGTTGACTTTGTGCGAGTATAGTTATGCTACACTCGAGGACGCTCGAGGTGTTTCATAACTATTTCGTATATGTATCTTCGTATATGTATTATCGATACTTGTATTTTATCGCGTGACGACTAAGATTCGGAGAACCGGATCTTGGGGCGTTATAGATTTAAACTCAACCGATCACAAATAATTTTAAGTCAAGTGAGACACAAACTCAAAATCATAAGCTTGTATAGTTCTCCACTTTATTGATGTCGTGCGCCGTAGCGGAGCATGTTCGAAAGTGCGCACTATACAAGTTTGCAAAAATTCTATCTAGATGTCGTGCGCATTAGCGGAGCATCTCTATCGAACTAAGCATACTTGATTTGGTTGATTTAACTGCGATTCTCGACTAGGGTCGAGCTAGGGTGTCAGAAAGGGTATGTTGTGTGCAACAGCACAGACCCTTGCCAAGAATTACGCGGATTGTAATTGGATACATGTCCTACCTAAATAAGTGAGTCGGAGCGGTGCGCTTTAGCGTACTTCGATTCATGAATCATGGGTCTTGGTTTTAGATTTTATTAACTTAGAATCGAATGGTTGATGTTTATTCACGATCTTCGTAAATTTATTCAACTTTCTGATTAAATATACTTTCCTCGTGTAGATTAATGGTGAATAATTCAACGAACGCGAACAGTTTGTCATTGAGGCATATCCTCAAAAAGGGTAAGCTCTATGGGACAAACTATATGGACTGGGACAGGAACCAACGTATTGCGTTCAAGTTGGAACGCAAGGTTGCAAGGGATTCCTATGGGTTCCAAACATTAATTTCATGCAGCGGTATGAATTAACCATGGGAATCGATCTGGACTCTCAGTGCGCTATTACTCTTTTTTGTTGAGTTTGCCTTTTAGTTCTACATGGTAAAATTAATTAAAATTCAAGTTGGAGATTCAGTTATAAAACACTTGTCTGATTCTAACATTAAAATCTGAACCAGGATCCTATCGTACCCTCAATTGAAGTGAACGGAGGCTCACTGCTCCAATTGAGAGCATCAAGGTAGGAATACACCCATCTACAAGACTATGTAGTTCCTGGCTAGGGTCTGTACTAAAAGTACACGACATACCCTATACTGATACCCTAGGTCAGGCCTAGCTGACAATCGTAGACAAGTCTACCAAGCTCGAACTATGAACAGAACTAATGTGACTACTACGCGGAGGCGCATGCACCCACATAGAACTGCCCATCTCATCCAGATTTTTCCTATGTGAATGTTACGCGGAGGCGTACCGACGTCCATTGGCTCAAAGTCCTTATGAGTGACCAAACTTGGATGGTATCACACTTGACTTGTAATTATTTGCGTTTAAGTGAATTATTACTGTCTGACTGTATATCGATACAATTTTAATCATCAACTGTAAATCCATGCAAAGATGATTCTGTATCAAGTTACATGCAAGTCTAATTAAATACAGGTTTTTATCTTTGCATGTGGGTGATAGCTAATCATACATAAACTTGTATATTGAAACTATTATACAATCATACAGAAACAACATACAAATGTATCGGTAAATTATGCATAGCTTAGCCCATATTAGGTTCCTAAGAATCTAGCAAACTGATCCTAAAGACTTGGTCTTCAAGGTCCAGACTTGCTCCAGTCTTGTGGACTCCCACTGCCTTCAAGCCTCCTCCAAACTTCGAGTCTTCCTCCTGACTTGTATCTTGCGCCGGTCTTCGTGATTACAAAAATAAAATAAATTAATTACAAATCACGACAAGCAGGCCGTATTTACTACAACCCAAAACTTAGCAACACGCAGGTTGCAAAACCGAAATTAAAATATACAAGTCTAGAGGGCTTAGCTATACATCATGTTATCAAAGATCATGTGACCACTCAGCATGCTTATCAAACAACAAATTTTTCCAAATTTTATCTTTCTTAAGTGTGGAAAAATTCCGGTTTATCGAAACCGGACGGTTTAATTAATTAATTGAATTTTGAACCAATTCATGCTGGTTTATCGACACCGAACCAAATCTGAAAAATCAAATTTTAGGGATTTAAATATTCTCACGAACCGGCCGGTTCAGCTCGAATCTGGTCGAGCTGAACCGGCCCAACCAAGGTCGCCCGCGAGGGCAGCCATGGTCGCCTGCGAGGGCAGGCCATGGTCGCCCGCGGCAGTGACCATGGTGGCCCGCGAGGGCTGCCATTGTCGCCCGTAGGCAACTTGGTCGGCCCTTGGTGCCGACCATTGTCTGCCCTAGGGCATTCCATGGTCCACCAAGGGTCTCGACCCTAGTTAGCCATAGCTCGGCCATGACTAACCCGAAACAGCCCCAAAAATTAATTTTTCAAAAACAAGTAAATATGATTTTTTTTTAATTTCATGGATATTCATATGAAGAACACAAGAACATAAAATTAAAATTCAGATCATGCATAAGGAATTAAACTCAAAACAACCACCCTCTGATACCACTGAAAGGGATTCCCATGGGTTCCAAACATTAATTTCATGCAACGGTATGAATTAACCATGGGAATCAATAAACAAACTAAGGACCTTATTGAGAAATTCAGCATACATAACCTTTTCAAATATGAAAATCATACCTTTAATCGAATGAAAACACAAGTATAGTGTTTCTCTATCATGTCCACACAAGCACAATAACCTTGGGAGGTTTTCTCACTATCTCTTGCAAATGAAATTGTGAAGAAGAGGACAAAATGGCAATGGAGGAATGATGAAATGGTAGGGTCGGCCAATATGGGAGAGATGGGGAGTGATTGCCGAAAATATGTGATATTTTTGGTAAAGAAATAGGGATGAAATCAAGTGAAAATCATGGTTTACAAAAGAATATAAGAACTTATATCATTTATAGAATGGATACAATCAATAGTCTTCATAAATAGGCTAATTTTATTAACAATTAATCAAATAAATGATTGAAAGGGGATTAAATTAAATCTAACATGTGAAAATAAATGGAAACCCTATTAAGTTTCACAAAATCATATGCATATGGTGATTTGGGTATGTTTTCTTGATTGTCCATTTAAAAATACATGCCTCTATTTTTTGTTTTTTCTTTTCAATTTGTTGTATTTGATTTTTGTTTTAGAAATTTAGACTCATTACTATCATTGTCTCTTTCTTTTAAATATGAAATTAGTTTATTTTTCATGATTTTTTATTTCTTGTTACAGCCCATGAAATTAGTTTATTATGTGTTTCATTTTCATTAGTCGCGTTTAATTTTCAATAATAATTTGTTTCATTTTCACGTAAGTGGGTTCTGATGAAAACAAGTAGCTAACTAAAGAAATAAAACGTGTTAAAAGAAATGGACTCGTGTTAAAATGAAATATACAATTAAATAAACGATAATTAGGTTCATGAAAAATGTTAGTACCCATGAAATTAGTTTATTATGTGTTTCATTTTCATTAGTCGTGTTTAATTTTCAACAACAATTTTGAAACGAGTTTCATTTTCAATAATAATCTTGAAATGAGTTTCATTTTCACGTAAGTGGGTTCCAATGAAAGCAAGTAGCTAACTAAAGAAATGAAACGTGTTAAAAGAAATGGACTCGTTTGAAAATGAAATGTACAATTAAATAAACGGAAATTAGGTTCATGGAAAATTAAATTCGCATTATGAAAAATTTGTGAAAAATGATGCAATCGCAAAAGCAAAAATATAAATTTTTTTTGTAGATCATGAAATCGTACAACTTAAAACATGAGATCGAAAATATTTAAATACTAAAAACAAATTAAACATACGATTAAAACAACTTAATCGAAAATGAGTAGTGAAAATATTTCATAATTTCATTGTTTTTTATTCTTTAAAAAAAATGAAATCATGAAATTGTTAAAAAGGAAGTAAGAAGTAAAATATGTTACAATTAAGTAAATTAAATATTGGAATTTATAAAAGGAAATCATTAAATGGTGTACTAATATAAAAATACGAAATTACCCTTATATTTGTGTCAAAAGAAAAAAATAAATAGTAAGTTAAGAATAATTACGCCCAATTGCCATTAATAAGTCAGCAAAAATCAAAGTCATCTAAATTTTATTTTTGTGGTCAAAATTCATTCTTATTTTCTCATGCAAAGTGATGGTTCTAACTTGGTTACAAGCCAAGAAATATTGTGTATTTATCAAAAATATGATTTTGAATATAATTTTAATAATTACACAATATACCCATTTAATCTCATAATCAACATTTAACCCCACCCTAAATGGGCTTTAAGCCCATTTAGCCAAATTAAAATTAAAACCCATTTAATTGAGTTCTAATTATCGTTTAGCTAAACCGGTCCAATCTCCCTTATTTGATTTCGTCAACCGTCTGGTTAATAAACCTAGGCCAGAAATCAACCGAATCGTTTTTAATTTGACTAAATTGAAAAGCGGATTCTCCCAATTACCATCCATGCTTGTTTGTCACGTATTGTACTTAAAGCGTGTGACCCTCTAGGCTCATGACCCGTTGGCAGACTGGTAAAAATACTATTTTACCCTTTCCATCATAAGTGGTCTCTAGCAAGACATTATGATTACCCAACGTTCGTGATTATCGATTATTTGACTTAACGTGTTATCGTACATGTCACTGTCCTTTTATCAAACCGGTATCCAGATTGATCAATAGGTATAGAACTGTCACCCTAATTAATCAATCACTGTTTCTTGATATCTGAGATGACTGAAAACTGATACTAAGGTATCACCTGCACGGCCGTGCTATTTCTTCAGTCATACTCATCAAGTGGCCTAAACGGATATCTTTCTCATACCGGAGTACGAGTGATAAATCCTTCAGACGTCTTTCAAGTTCAGTAATGCAATTAATAACCAAGCTAATCACAGCCGTTATGGCTACCCTTTTACAGGTAACGTTAGACTAGGTCTAACTTAGAAATTCATTACACAGTGCACACAAAGACTCCTTGGTCTTAGGATATAATGACAAGCTACGATCTGTGAGTATCTCATGACAGTATCTATGCTACATACTCACAATCGGGTTGTCCAATATCATCGACCTCATGATATCTATGATATAACTCCGGCACATACTTTGCCATGATCAGTAGAGCGTGATCACAAGGAGTTGGTCTCATACTGATCGTTTCATAAAGAAGCTTAGCTTATTAGAGACTCATCAAATGTAATTCTTTCTGATCTATAGTTCTACTATCAGTGGTTACACACATAATGACATAGATTAAGTTACATTCGATATATATGCCGATTTATTTATTCGGAAATATTATAAAACATTATATCTGTAGATCACTTTATATTGGACTAGGGCATAACTCTAACACAAGGAATACATCCTAGACCGGGCTATCCCTGGGAAACCAACACTCAACGCCATAGGGTCCGTTAAGGATGCATTTAGGAAGCACCTTAGCGATTCTGGAGATGTGGCGTATGTGATGTTGGGCTGCTTTGAGGGAGACCTATGGATGTGCAGATGACGTATGGAACTGTCCGAGGATCCTTGTGCCATGATGGTGCAGATGAGGGTTATGTTCAAGGAGATGGCTCGGATCGAAAGATTCAACATTCTCAAATAACTCCCCTCTTGCAAAATGTTAGCAGGCAGCTCTGTTAGTCCCCACGTACTAAAGTTGAAGGGACAACTCAAACACCTGGCAAGACCAAGTCTTGGGATGGGACAGGAGATGGCATTGTAGACTTCGTTCTGCAATCCCTTCCTCATGCTTATGATAGCTTCTTTATGAACTGTAATATGCATGATATGGAAAAGGCCATCTCGAAGTGACATGGAATGCTTGTAACAGGTGAGAAGAACATCAAGGGCTCTAGTGGCAAGGATGTTCTAATGGTCAAGAAGGGATGTAGCTTAAAACCTGGAGGTGATAAGGGTAACGCCCTTATGCAAGCAGCATCAAAGATGAGACTGGCTCGGGTTCCTAAACCTCCTAAAGTCAGGCAGGCTAAAAAGAAAAGGAATCAGTCTGCTTCTACTGCCAACAGCCCGGTCATTGGAAAAGAGACTGCAAGAAGTTCCAGGATGATCTAAAGAAGGGTGGTGGATCCACGCCTTATGGTATTCTCATTTTTGAGCTTAATCTTTCTATTTCCATTCATGGGTATTTATACTGGGCATGAATCTGTACGGATGAACAGAAACTCGAAAGTATAAGAGATTATGGGAAACACGAGGTGGACCTAAGAGTTGGGAACAGAATCATGATTGCCGCAACTGCTATAGGCTCCATTATTCTTGTTTTGCCCAGTAGACTTGTATTAGTACTTCATAATGTGTATTACATACTTATGTAAGTTCTAATAAAGTCGGTGGTTTATACATATTGAATATGGAAAACTTAAGTTTATAATATAACGTTAATACTAAAAGGTTTAAATCCGATGATTTAAACAAAACTCTAATATGGCATTATCATTTGGGTCGCATAAATGAGAAGCGCTTCCGCACTTCACAAGTGCGGACTTCTAAGTCCATTCGAATTCTATTCGATGAAGGTGAGAGGCTTGTAGATTTGATTATGTGTATTCAATAAGACATAAATCTGACACTTTTGATAAATTCAAAGAGTTTAAGACTATAGTACAAAACTAGCTCGAGAAAAGTATTGAGGCACTTCGTTTATATCAAAGTGCAGAATACTTGTCCACAGACTTTCATGATCATCTTGAGGGATATGGGATCTTATCAGGATGGAATCCGCAAGGAACACCACAACAGGATGGTGTGTCCAAAGGTTGGAATCAAACATTGTGGGATATGGTTTGTTACATGATGAGTCACTCTGATCTCCCAATCTCTTTCTAGGGTTATGCTCTAAAAACAGCCGTGTTCATTATGAATCGGGCTCTGACGAAGTCATTGGGAGGAATGTACATCTTGATGGTAATATGGATGGTACAGTTTCTCAGGAACCGCTGGGCAACCCTATAGAGCAGGAACCACCCACTGCAGTTCTTCAGGACGGTCCAAGGCGATCTGGAAGGACCAATCGTCCACCTGTGAGATATGGAATTTATGTGACTCAAGGTGACAAGCCGGTATTGGTGGATCAAGTTGATAAACCCACCACCTTTCGAGAAGCCATGGACAGTACCAATTCAGAGACAAGGATGGGTGCCATGTAGCGTAATTGGAATCTATGTTTTGATAAAGTTGATAATTAGTTCAACTTTATCAAGATCGAAGATGGGGCCTTGCGTTTACAAGAAGGCGGATGGAAGTAAGATAGTCTTTCTTGTGTTGTATGTCGATGACATTTTCTTCATTGGAAACGACATCCCAACCTTGAGCTTTACAAAGGCTTAGTTAAGGGATTAGTTTCCCAATGAAGGACTTAGGCGATGCTGCTTACATCTTGGGGATCAAGATATATAGAGGTCGCACCAAGTGGGTCTTGGGTTTAAGTTAGAGCACCTATGTGAACAAGTTATTGAGTAGGTTCTCAATGCTTGATTCCAAGAAAGAATTCTTACCCATCCGTCATGGCATAAAACTTAGCAATGACTCAGTGTCCGGTGACAGCTGATGAGCGGGAAAATGATGGATGGAATTCCATATGCTTCGGCTAATGGATCCATCAGGTATGCTATGACATGTACGAGACCGAATGTCTCGTTTGCCTTAAGATGTACTAGTAGGCATCAATCCAACCCCATTGGGGAATATTGGATTGCGGTCAAGGCAATCCTCAAATACTTGAGGAGAACCAAGGAAGCTATGGGGGAAGAGAAGATGATGAACTAGTCATCAAAGGTTTTGTTGACGCTAGTTTTCAAACAGATCCTGATGACTATCAAAGTCAGCCAGGATATGTGTTCGTGTTGAATGCTGAAGCTTTCAGGTAGTAAAGCATGAAGTAGGACACCATTGCCGATTCTACAGAGGAGGCTGAGTACATTGCTGCCTCAGAAGTAGCAAGGAAGGCTGTAAGGATCATGAGCTTAATAACTGGGTTAGGTGTAATGCCAAACGCGTCTAATCCAGTAGGCTTATTTTGTGACAACACATGAGCCATTGCATATGCTAATGAGCCTAGAGCACATAACAGATCCAAACATGTACCTAGAAAATATCACCGGATACGAGAAATCGTTGAAAGGGGTGATGTGAAGATCACTTACGTTGCACCAGATGATAACAGAGCCGACCCTTTGACCAAGGCTCTTCCTCAACCTAAGCATGACAAGCATGTGAGGTCAATGGGTATAGACTGGGGCTTAGATTGGAACTAGGGGCAAGTGGGAGATTGTAAGCATTTTTGTGCCCTAGTCCAATTGTATTAGTCTGTAAATACCTGTGTATATTAATCATCGCTTGCAATATATAAAATCAGCATTATATTACTTATGTGTAAAAGTAATAGGTTAAGTATGATCTTGTATATGTCCATCAAAGTAGTTGAACCATATATTTGTACGGATCACACTTAACGGGTCCCTAGTCAAATATGCTTTAATGAACAGACCAAGTATGAGGATGATTCTTTATGGTATAGTTCTATTTACCATTGGGAAGGGCTCCCGGAATCAGATCATAGATATCACTCGGGTGAGTGATATTGGACGACCCGCACTGAATGGTGTTGCATAGATACAATCATGAACACATTCAATTGTGGTAGCTTGTCGTCGTATCCTTAGACCAAAGAGTTTTTGTGATCGCTATACAGTAAAGAACCCCGTTTGACTTGCTCCTAACGTTGTCCGTAACAAGACAACCATCACGGACATGATTGACACGGGGACAGATTGTATGAGTGATACGAAAGGCGGCTAAGAGATTTATCACTCAGACTACAGTATGAGAAAGGTATCTGGTTAGGCCACTCGATAGAGATTAACTGAAGGGAGAGCATGGCCATGCCAACGATACGGGTTATCAGTATTTAATAATCTCACAGATCGAGAAACAGAGATTGATTAAATAAGGGTGACGTCTCTATGTCTTATGATCAATCTAGATACCGGGCGATATAGGGATAGCGAGATGTACTACATGAGGTTGAATCGAATCATCGATCATCATGCACGTCGGGTAATCATAACGTCTTACTCAAGACCACTTATGATGGATCGGGTAAAATGGAATTTTACGCCGATCCGCCGACGTCCGCATGAGCCTAAAGGGTCACACACATAGGATATGGATTATGACAGACAAGGAAAGGTCGGCGATACTCGAGAGAGAGGCATGGGCAAAACTGGACGTTTTGGGCCATGGATATGTGTAATTGAATGTAACACGCGAATCGAGAAAGACTAAATCTTTCGTCGATGTCGCGTCGGAATTTGTACGATAAATTCAGGGGTTAGTGGGACGCGACACGGGGCTTCATGGTCGAAGCATTGGGCCTCGTGCCATGAGGCCCTAAGTGACCGACCCAACAAAGGCCCAATAGTGGAGCAAAGGGTGGGTCCCTTTCTCCACTAACTTTGGTTAAGTGGATGATAACTAGATACACATTATCATAATCTTGTTGGGTAAGTGTGATTAACGGAGGACACCCAATGATCATCATCATTTTCATTTAACCCAATACACATAAATTCATAAACACAATAACCCACATAACTCACAACACTCACAAAATATCACAAGTGTTGGAGTTGCTCTCTCCCTCGTCCAAGTGACTCCCGGCCAGCTCCTCCACTTCTCCCTCCTTCCATCTCGTTTGTTCTTCCCACCAAATTTCTTGTAGATTTTGTGTGGGATGAATATCTAGCAAGAACTACGTGGTTTTGATTCCTCGGGGAGGATACGTAGGCGCATTTGAAGAGGTTCAAGCCCATTCTTTCCATTCTTGGTGTTTCTTTGTGATTCAAGAAAGGATTGAAGAAACTGTCCAGATTTTCTAGTTTCGACGACTAAACTGGCGTGAGCTCTAGCTCCCTGGTCCAAGCTCCGATCGACCTGAAACTGGCGGAGTTGGAAAGATATTTTAAAAGGCTACAACATATGGGAAATACATATATTCCAAAAGAGCACTGGTTTGGGAGCTACAAGGCCGGAAAGATGACGGTTCTGTAAAATCTATTTTTGGACAGACTCAAGGTGAAACATGAAAACTTGATTTCCTGAGGATCTAACATGGTAGTCGATCTTGTGCAGGTTTGGGGCTGTTTGTAGGTTGCTTCCTCTGCCATGAACCTGATTTGGATGCCCCGAAACTCAACAGTGGTATCAGAGGCGGTCTACCTCTTCGAGATCCTTGTGTGTTTTCGGTTTTTCGATGTTTAACATGCCTGAGTATTTTCATTATTTATTTTTCGTATATGGGTTTAATGATTCCATGAAAAATGTAATTTTGGAAAATATGTTAAATTTTGAATTTTCGAAAATTATTGGATTTGTCGGGTCCAAAACGGGACTCTCGGGGAGCCAGATTGGAGGTACCTGGCGGGGGCGTCGGAGGACCGGCGCTGGTCTGTGCCGTGGACATGGGTTGGCCATGTTAAAGTGACCAACCTGCCTCTGTCCCGGCGGCGGCCAGTGGTGGCCGGAGGCCGTGGTGGCGGTAAGGAGGCTAGGTTTTCTTAACCCTAGCCGGTCGATGGTTTGGGCTCGCCCAAATAGGATTGGGCCCAATAGGTTTGTGCACGGTGTTTGATCCGTGGCACAAACTCATAATGCAAAATTTTGAAAATTTTCGAATTTGATCGGTTTCGATAAACCGTTTTTCGAAAAGGACTGGCACTTCAGGTATTTACTTCATTGAAGTGAATCTGTCTATTGATTCAGGCTTAACGCTGGAAACAGTCTCGCAATCACACATATGTGTTGATGTGTAGGCGCTGAAAGTAGACGAGATTCGGCTAAAGATAAAACGGACATACGGGTTATGGACGACGAGAGAGTCGTGGCAAAAACCGTAAGGGTCGTTTATCTCAGCTCCCCGTCGGGACTTCTATGAAAATAAAATTTGTGTATTGACTATCCGTAAATACATCATTTATGTTTCCGTATTCAACGCTAAAAGTTATAATGTTACCATTGATAATGGTTTATTCAAACTCTATAGAAATAATGGCTGTTATGGTGCTACAATTCTTGTTAAATGGTCACCATGTTTTGAAAACTAGTGACATTTACGAGTATTAGATACACAAGGCTCAAGGTTGATGAATCGAGTAAAACACGGTTATGGCACTTCCGTCTGGGCCGCATAAGAAAAAGACGACCATCAACACTTCACAAGTGTGGACTGTTAGGTCTGTTTGAATTCGATCAAAATGATAGGTGCAAAATTTGCTTGATGGGCAAGGTGGCAAAGTCGCCTTCACCGGTAGGGGTGAGAGGACAGGTGACTTGTTACGCCTAATACACTTTGATGTATGTGGGCCTATAAGTTCACAGGCCAGAAGGAGATTCAGATACTTCATTACGTTTACTAATGATTTCAGTAGACGTGATTATGTCTATCTTATGAGACATAAGTCTAACTCGTTTGCCAAAGTTCAAGAAGTTTAAGACTGAAGTTGAGAATCAACTTGGGAAGAAAGTTGAAGCATTTCGATCGCATCGAAATGGCGAATACTTGACCCAAGACTTCATCGACCATCTAGGAGAGTGTGGGATATTGTCTGAGTTGGCTCCGCCTGGAACACCTCAAATTGAACGGTGTGTCCGAAAGGAGAAACCGAACCTTGCTGGACATGGTTCCCTCTATGATGAGTCAGACAGATCTCCTCGTATCCTTTTGGGGATACGCTCTTGAGACAGCTGCGTTCATTGTGAACCAGGCACCTAAGAAGGCGGTGAAGACAACGCCATACGAAGTGTGGAGTGGGAAACTTCCCAAGTTGTCATTCATCAAGATTTGGGGTTGCGAGGCTTACATAAAACGTCTAATGGCAGACAAGCTCGAACCAAGATCTGACAAGTGTATCTTCATAGGGTACCCGAAAGAGACTTTTGGGTACTAATTTTACAAACCTGACGGGAATAAAGTATTTGTTGCTCGGAAAGGTGTCTTTCTGGAGACGAAATTCCTCTTCAAAACAGCAAGTGGGAGGACTGTGCATCTTGAAGAGATCCAAGATGGCACGAGTACTGAGAATCCTGAAGAATTTTAGGATCCCCACTTAGACAATGTAGAGGTAGTGCCTGTGCTGGAATAAGAGGCACATGCGGTGCCCAACATAATTCCTGAATCCCCACGGCGTTCTGAAAGGCCTCGTCAGGCATCCATTAGATAAGACTTTATGATAACTGAGGGTGGTGACTTGGAGATTGTGGATTATGACGACCCGACATCCTTTCGAGAAGCCGTGTGGAGTTCTGATTTTGAGAAATGGTTAAGCTCCATGAAGGAGAGGATGAAATCCATACATGAAAACCAAGTTAGGAACTTGGTGGATGCAACCCCTGGTGTTAAGACCATCGGTTGCAAATGGATCTTTAAGATCAAGAATGACACTCGACGAAACTTTTGTTACCAAGATCGTCGTGTGCCCTAGCAGCACGTTCGTGGTAGTGAAGCTAGAAGAGGTGTACAGTTCTTATTTAGGGCGCAGAAGCATTAGCTCTCTCCAAACAAGTTCTGGTCTACACGTCAACAAACATGACATGGATGGAGTTTCTCAGACCAGTGAGGCCTGACTGGGTGCGAAAAGTTTCAGTCAAATCCAAGGAATGGATTGTGATGAGATTGTCTCGCCAGTGGCCGTGGTCAAATCAATCTGCATTCTACTCATTGTAGCTGCATATCTGAGTGATATGACAGTTGGATGTCAAAACCACATCCCTTGACAGGAAGTTAGATGAGGACGTTTACGTATCGTAGCCTCAGGGTTTTGTTGATCCACAGAATGCTGGAAAGATTTAAAAGTTGCAGAAGTCCATTCATAGATTGATGCACGCTTCTCGGACTTGAAATCTTCACTTCGATGAAAGCATTGGTTTCATGCAAAACGAAGATGAACCTTGTGTGTACAAGAGGACAAATGGGGGTGTAGTCGTATTCCTAGTGCTATATGTCGATGACATACTCCTTATCAGAAACGACATCCCCTCAAACCGCAAAAACTTGCCTATGGAAGTGTTTTGTGATGAAGGACTAATACGAGGCCACGTATACCCTGGGGATCAAGAGTTTATCGAGATCGCTCGAGGAGGATACTTGGGCTAACTCATAACACTTACGGATTTGCGATGCACGAATCCAAGAAAGGATTCTTTCCCAATAGAGATGGCATGAAGCTCAACAAGACTCAGGGTTGCACGACGGCTGAGGAGCTGAAGCACATGAGTGAGATCCCCTATTCATCAACATTAGGATTCATCATGTATGACATGCTCTGCACGAGATCTGATATCTCGTATACCCTATCCTGCATAGGCAGATTCAAGTCTAACCCTGGCGTGAACCACTGGACAACTATAAAGACGGTCCTATTGTGCCTAAAGAGGAAAAAGGACGCCGTGCTGGTCTACAGGGTTAGAAATGAGAAACTGGAGGTGACGGAATACGTCGAGGCCAGTTTCTAGACTGATCTGGATGACTCGCGGAGTCAGTCTGGGTATGTTTTTTTGCTTAACGGTGGGGCTTTAGCTAACTGGAAGAGCTGAAAGCAGCCGACCGTTGCTGGTTTTACGGTAGAAGCCGAGTACATAGCTACTTGAGAGGCATCAAAAGAGGGTGTATGGATCCGAAAGTTCATGGCCGGGCTGGACGTAATTAAAAACCCGTCCACACCGGTGAACTTATACTGCGACAAAACTAGTGCAATAGCACCTGCTGATGAGCCTAGGGTGCATGCGGCGGTTTCGCCTGATTCGAGCATTCATCGATCTAGGTGAAATGAAGATTTGTAAGATTGCGACAGAAGATAATGCAGTCGATCCATTGACATGTAAGGTGAATGGGTTTATGATGGGATTTAGATTGTAGGATCTAGTGCCCTAGTCCAAGTCTTTACCATGTAATCTTTTATCTTCTGTTAAGCAATAAAAGATGCATTAACATTATTATTGGTTGTAATAATTTATCAAGCGATAACTTCATCTAAATTCGTTAGTGTTTACACAAGGACGACAGAACCTTTAGATATACTGAAGTTATCCTTGATAGATCCCTAGTCGAATACTTATACATAAGTGACTAGCGTAAGGATGACTTACAATCATGTTCTGCTAATCGAGATGTAGAGTCATATCACAAATATTGTCTGGGAGACAATATCGGATGACCTGCGGTGGAGTATGGTGCATAGATTAAGTCACCAACGCATACTCCGTCATCGTGTGATCACTGCCTTTGTTGCTACGTTTAATAGTTGGCATGATTTTTTAGCGCAAAAGTAAGAAGTCGAGTAACATGTTACATAACATGTGGAGCAACTTGTTACGAGCCGCAGATTAGGAAAGTCTGAAGCTTTCCTATTTCGACGAAGTTTGGAGCGAAAGAAGAAAGGCGCCACGAAGACTTGGAGCGCAAGAGAGTGACATCGACAAGGCAAAACGACTTCCAGCTGGCAGTTACACGTCAGCAAAAGGCGGCAACTCGACTTGCCTGATTTCATCAGGAAGTCAGAACAGGCAAGACGACTTCCAACTGTTCGTGGAAGGCGGCAACAACTTGCCTGACTTTCCTGTTCCTGATCCGAGAAGGATTAGGAATGTGAGCTGCTATAAAAAGCCTTTGGCTTCCCATTAGCAGTATCCGTTCTTGTTCTAACACTTGCAAGATTTCTCAGAGCTCTTAACCGTGCACCATCGGCGTGTTGAGAGGTTGATGAATATTCGCTAGAACGGACCTTTTGCTCCGATCAAACCTTGAGTCGCGAAGACTAAGTGTTTGGATCGGTTAGGGTTTTTGTTTGTGATTGAAGACTCACAACTCCGTCCAAGAAGACAACGACACCGAGCATGGACTTGCTCGAAGGGTGGAATTGAGGGAATCTCAAAGACAGGGGGACAGGCTCCTGATCGAGGTGATTCACGGTGAGATCTATAGTAGCTTAGGACAATAGCTTGTGTGATAGCTAGTTGGGCTTGAAGTTGTACTATTGATTACCTGATAGTGAAAAACCTTTCCACTGGCAAAGTGCCCCCAGACGTAGGTGCGGAGTCACCGAACTGGGTAATCATCTCTGGTGTCGTGATTATTATCTGTCTATTACTTTGCTTACTGTTTCCACAAGAAGTCGATACACAAGTTAAAGACTTTGTGTTTGACTTCCTAACTTGGCAACGATTCAGAATTTCAGCCTTAATACCTTGGAGTGAGTGGCTCAAATGCATGTCACTCCATTAGTTTGACATGTCCTAACATTGCTTGTAACAGGACAGCAATAACGAACATCGTTGGCTATTAGATTGACTGTAGTGGGAGCGCACATTGCGTCTGAAGGGATTTTTTTCCCCACGGTGAGACGTGGTGAAGGGTATGGTTCAGGGCCCCTTGATGAGCATGACTGAGAAAGTGTACGGCCGCACCAATTACGTATTAGTCATCTCGTAATTCAAGGAACTAGATCGAATACATGAGGATGACGATTCTATGCCTTATTCGATCTCATTCGCCTCAAAGCAAACAAAGGGTTAGTGATACAGATGACAAAAAGGAGATATCGAACCGATCGATACACTCGTGGACATTGGGTAATCACTACGTCTTACTAGAGGCCACTAGAGATGGATCGGGTGAGATGGGATCTCACGCCAATCTGCCAATGGGTCACGGGCCTACTAGGTCGCACATCATGAGCGAAAACCGAAGCCTACTCGATGGGACTCAAGAGGTCCAAATGGAGAGTATAGGAATATTTGCCACGAAGTGTGGTGCCGATCGCCACCTATGAGGTGGCAATCACCACCGACACTTGTGGAGGGTGGCGATCGTCACCTTGGGTGTGGTGATCGGCACCTATAGATGTGGAGGGTGGCGATCGCCACCCATGGTATGGCAATCGCCACATCGGCCTGACGGGAAAATCACTAAGGCACTCACCCAAGCCTATAAATAGTGGCCAAGGGTGAGTGCCTCAACAAGGCATTCTTGCAATATTAGCTATTCCTTCAAAAGAGTGTGAGAGGGTTCTTTGGTGGTCAGTAGCCACTAGTTGAATTCTAGCTTCGTGATTGTCGAGCTCCGGTGTGTGCGAGACGTAGAGGACGAGCTCTAGAGCACGTCTTTGATCGGGAGATTTAACGATACGAGAGGTAAAAGATGAGATCTTTCCTCGTGAATATGATTCATCTATTGATTGCAAACGTTCCTGTGGCGGGTTCTGGGTTAATATTCGTCGTATCCGCGGTGCTTGAGATCCCGGGAACCCCAACATTTCCGCCTTCTCTCAACCTTGTTCACGTGTCTTCCTTCCAGCTGGACCTTGCCTAAATCATCCATGGTCTTATTCTTTTGCGCGCTAACTTCTGTGATATAAAACAGGAAGTCTTCGACGTCTTGCCTAATCATGCGAGTATTATGTCGCGCCAACTGTGTTGCGATCTGTTGTCTAACATCTTGACTTTGTGCTAAAAATATGTCGATACTAAACATTGTAACAATTATTATGATTAGAATTGCATGATTAAGAGTAATCGAGATTGCATGAAATCGGATGAATAGAGATTCAATTAATCAATGATCGGATTGAATAAAAAGTTTATTTAAGTAATTGACATTCATAATTTCGAATCTATATGTTTAATTGTTATTCAAAACTGATTCGAAATAGACAAAATTTCCAGATCTGTTTTCGAACAGATTCTGGAAATCTCGTCGTCACATATGTGACGATCGCCACAATTATTGTGGCGGTCGCCACATGGGCTGTGACAATCGTCACCAATGTTGTGACGATCGCCACACCCGTGTGACAGAAACGCATGAGTTGTGTTCCCTCGCCCTTAACTGATCACCGGTCGAATAATTATTAAAAGGCAGTATTAATAAATAATTAATTGTTAATGATAGTTTGATAACATGATGTGTGATGAATGTCGTTGCATGGTGCAAAGCATAGCCCATTAAGACAAATGTGAATGTCTTGCTTTATCGCTTTATTTAATTTCAAGGGTTTTGTAATTAATTTGCGACCTACGTATTGCTATTTAAAGTTTCGGGAATGTAATTTAAATATTGCATGCGTGTCGTTTCTTTTATTGTAATTATTTAAATTGATGTACTACTTGGAGCGACACAAGAGAAGTTGAAGATGGTGGTCTTAATGGTGGCCAAGGAGACAGAAGATGGAGTACGGATCGTCATGGAGGAAGACTCATTGATGGCACGAGAAGGAGAAGAGTTCTCGGTGCACCAAGTGCACTTCACCCCTAGGATTGACCTTTGATCCTTATAGACCGACCCTATAAAGATCAACTTAGTTATGGGCTATGCTATGCATGTTTCCTTTATGCTTATGCATGAGAATGAATGTTTAAGTTTATATGCATGCTATGTATGATGAACTTAAAAGGATATTCATGATCAATAACTCGGTTAATTAATATGCATATTAAAGAGAATTTAAAACATGTCTTAGCATTAGATGAAGATCGAATGTTTTAAAAGGAATAGTTTGTATGAGATACATAACTCTATAAACGCGGCCTATTACTTAATATTAAGTCACGTGAGATACCTCCTATCACAATTTGGCACTCATACCACCTTTTATGGCTATGGATGGGTACGCCTCCGCATAGTGTTCATAGACATGATAGTTTGGAAGAGGTGGAAACTGCGATTGTGTTCGTTCTGACCTAGTATTCCACGGTTGAATTTTGGTTGAGTTAACTACGATTCTCAGAATTGTGTCAAATACATATTCTATCCAAGAATTACATCTGATGTGATTGGAAAGAGTTCCTACCTACATAGCTACACTTGGAGCAGTGAGCCACCATTCACTTCAAGAGTAGTGAATTATGGGCCTTGGTTTTGAAAAGTCTGCAAATAGAATTTTAATGGTTTGTGCTTTAAAATCTGGTCTTCCCATAGTTTACAAAGTTATTAATTGTAAATTTTATCCGTGTAGATAAATGGTAACAAATCAAACACACAATTCGTCACTGAGACCCATCCTTGAGAAGAAGAAACTCAATGTCGAAAATTTCTTGGACTGGTAAAGAAATTGAGAATAGTTCTCAAGCAAGAAAGGAAGGAATACATCCTTGACTAGCCAATCCTTGAGGAACCAGCAACAAATGCCACAAGAGTTGTTAGAGATGCATTCACAAAGCACTGTAATGACTAAAATTAGAGTTGAATTTAAATTTTTTACATGTGAAATGACTAAAATGCCCTTAACTATTCATTTAATTTTCAAACATATGTCACCCTCTCTCTTTTCCCTCTCTTCCCTTTCTCACTCCTCTTTCTCTCTTCTTAGCAAAATTCCATGTAAGTCTAAGCCATAAGACTCTATAGCACATAAGTAATCCAACATTGAAGTTGATTTAGTTTAGAAATTTATGCAAGTGGAGTAAAAAGAGCAACTTGAAATTGATTCTTGGGTATTTTCAAGGATTTCAATCTTCCAAAAAACACAAAATAACCATCCTCTGATACCACTGAAGGATTTTCCATGGGTTCCATAAAATAATTTCATACAGCGGACTGAAATTAACCATGGAAATCGATGTTTGAAAATCCTATTGTGAATAAAAATCAGCATGCAAAATTATATTATAGATTTGAATTTTTACCTTACAAATTGACAAAACACAAAGAATATGTGTTTCTCTAGGTTGTTCACACAAGTACAACCACTTGACAAAGGTTTCTATACACAATCTTACTAGCATTGTGTGTAGAATCGAGCAAGAACAACAATGGAGGTTGAGAGAGGGAGGATCGGCCAAGAGAGAGGAGAAGAGAGAGGGAGTGCCGAAAATAGGTTAGGGTTTTAGGAATAAAATCGTGTGATTAAAAATCTGATTTTTAATCTTTATTAAAATCACAAATAAACCCCTTAAAACCCTTATTTGCACTTAAGCCCCATTCTTAATTAAAACCAAGAATGGGCTTTAAGCCCACTTAGCTTAAACCTAATTAAAACCCATTTAAATGAGTTGCAATTATATGGTTTAGCTAAACCGGTCCAATCTCTCTAATTTGATTTCTTTAAACGTCTGGTTAATAAACCTAGGCCAGAAATCAACCGAATCGTTTTCAATTTGACTAAATTGAAAAACGGATTCTCCAAATTACCATCCAAGCTTGTTTTGCTACATACTGTACTTAAAGTGTGTGACCCTCTAGGCTTACGACCCGTTGGCAGACTGGTAAATTTACTATTTTACCATTTCCATCATAAGTGGCCTCTAGCAAGACATTATGATTACCCAACGTCCGTGATTATTCGACATAACCTGTTATCGTACATGTCACTGTTCTTTTATCAAACCGATATCAAATAATATGCAATTATTCCGGTTTTAATTTTGCCAAGTTGCTTGGTCGGGTTTATCGAAACTAGACCTTTTCGAAAAACGGTTTATTGAAACCGATTAAATTTTTAAATTTTTCGAAATATTGGATCGCGGGTTCATGCCACGGATCAAACACCGTGCACGAACCAAGTCGGGCCCAAGTTCAACGGGCCGAAGCCCATTGGGCCGAGCCCAACACCACGGCTCGGTTTGGGCCTAGGAAATCCTAAATCGAACTTGCCTCCACTCTCAGCCTCGGCCAAGAGTGGGGACGGCTCCGGTCACCGCCGGCCTCACCGGCCTCCGGTGACCTCCATCCGGTACCTTCGATCCGGCTCCCCGAGAGTCTCTTCTCGGACCCGACAAATCCAATAATTTCCGAAAAATTCCAAATTCAATATATTTTCCAAAAATAACATATTTCATGCAATTATCCCAAAAAGCATTAAAAACATGTTATCAACAATTTTGACATGCAAATAATCATAAAACTGAAACAAGTTCAACAAGACAAAAATTAAAAGGGTTAACCATGCTCTGATACCACTGTAGGGTTTTGGAGCGTTCTAGATCATCGAGATAACGGAAGCGTTTAACAAAATCTACTCTAAACCTTGTCCAAGAACATGAACGGTTAAATCCCAAGGCAAAATCTATTCCACAAGATATTTACCTTTAAGTCTTTGTTGAATCGATAAAGAAGAACTTTCTGATCTTCTTCCCTAAAGCAAGTCCACACCAAGGGGATGATCTTGAAGATCCTTCACTTAATTGCCTACTAGAACAATTAAATGAAGAACAAGAGAGCAAGATGAGAGGAGAGAGGTAGTGTGGTCGGCCACTATGAGAGAGAGAGAGAGTGAGCTTGTGAGAGTTGTGTGATTATTTTGTGTAATGAATCAATATTAGATATTTACCTTCATCATCCAACTCATAAGCATGGGTCTAAAAGTGATTGGTATGGGCTTAAAGTGTCATCACCCATACCCCTTAAATCACTCACCTCTTAATCCACAATCACCAACCAAGCATGGTGTTGTGTGGCCCCCACTCTTGGACCCACCAATGTGGTCGGCCATATTGGGCTTATTGGGCCCAAAATGGGCCCTTGTTGGGCCGGTCACGTGACCTCATGGGCCGAGTCCAATGGGCTCGCCCATGTGATTTCGTGCTGTGTCCAAAAGTTGTCCGACCCTTTTCGTCGTTACTTATCAAACAAAGTCTGACGCGACATCGACGAAAAAACTCAGTTTTCTCAATTAATTATTCTCTCAAACCGAACCCATGGCCCAAAACCTTCAGTTTTGTCCATGCATAAGGGGCCTCTAGTAAGACGTTATGATTACCCAAGGTGCATGACGATCGATGATTCGACTTAACCTTGTGCGTACAAGTCACTATCCTATTATCTCTAGATATCCCGATTGATAACAAGGCATAGAGTCGTCACCCTTGTTCAATCAATCATTGTTACTTGATATGTGAGATGGCTGAGAACTGATAACCCGTATCACTGGCATGGTCATGCTCTTACTCTCAGTCAGTCTCGATCAAGAGGCATTTAACGGATATCTTTCCCATACCGTAGTATGAGGGATAAATCCCTTAGCCGTCTTTCGTGTCACTCATGCAACCCGTTCCGCCACCCAATCATGCCCGTTATTGTAATCCTGTTACGAAAAGCATTAGGCGCAAGTTAAAGCTGCACGTACATTGCATAGCGACCACAAAGACTCCTTGGTCTAAGGATATCGTGACAAACTATCGCATTTGAATATGTTTATGGCTTAATCTATGAAAACACTATTCAAAGCGGGTCGTCCAATATCAATCACCTCATGATATCTATGATATGATTCCGGGATCCCTCATCCCTATGACAAGTAGAACTACGTCATTGAGAACCATCCTCACACTGGTCGCTTCTATGGAAGCATATATTGACCAGGGACTCGTTAAGTGTGATCCGTACAAATTTATGGTTCTACTACTTTAGTGGTCATAAATCAGATCATGCTTAACATATTACTTCAACACATAAGTAATACAAAGACGTTTTATATATATTACAAACGATGATAATGTACATAGACATTTACAGGCTACTAACAATTGGACTAGGGCACAAAATGCTATCACTGCCATGGTCGCCCGCGGCAGCGACCATGGTGGCCCGCGAGGGCTTCCATGGTCGTCCGTAGGCAACCTGATCGGCCCTTGGTGCCGACCATGGTCTGCCCTAGGGCATTCCACGGTCCACCAAGGGTCTCGACCCTAGTTAGCCATGGTTGGGCCATGGCTAACCTGAAACAGCCCAAAAATAATTTTTTTTTTCAATTTTTCAAAACAATTAAATCTGATTTTTTTTTTCAATTTCATGCATATTCAACCGAAGAAAATATGAACATATAAATAAAAAGCAGATCATGCATATTGAATTAAACACAAAATAACTCATCCTTTGATACCACTGAAAGGGATTCCCATGGGTTCCATATATTAATTTCATGCAGCGGATTGAATTAACCATGGGAATCGATGAAAAGCATAGGATCTTATTGTTAAAATTCAGTATACATGATTTTCGAAAAATATGAAAATATTACCATTGAATCGATCTAAAACACAAGATTAGTGTTTCTCTAGCTAGTCCACACAAGCACAATACCTTGGCTAGGTTTCTTCACACTCTTTTGCTAATAATTTTGCGAAGAATTGGACAAGAACAACCGGGAATGGTGAGAGAGAGGGTCGGCCGAATATGGGAGAGGAATTCAATGGGTTTGCCGAAAATCAGTGTAAGAAATAGGGAAAGAATATTGTATAATTATTAAAAATCTGATTTTAAAAATCTTTTATTAATTACACAATAAACCTCATTAATCCCATAATCACATTTAAGCCTCATTCATAAATTAAAATCCTAAATGGGCTTTAAGCCCCCTTAGCCAAATCCAAATTAAAACCCATTTAATTGAGTTCTAATTATGGTTTAGCTAAACCGGTCCAATCTCCCTAATTTGATTTCTTCAACCGTCTGGTTAATAATCCTACGCCAGAAATCAACCGAATCGTTTCAATTTGACTAAATTGAAAAGCGGATTCTCCCAATTACCATCCATGCTTGTTTGTCACATATTGTACTTAAAGTGTGTGACCCTCTACGCTCACGATACGTTGGCGGACTGGTAAAATTACTATTTTACCCTTTCCATCATAAGTTCGTGATTATTGATTATTCAACTTAACTTGTTATCGTACATGTCACTGTCCTTTTATCAAACCGATATCCAGATTTATCAATAGGCATAGAACTGTCACCCTAATTTATCAATCATTGTTTCTCTATATCTGATATGACTGAAAACTGATACTAAGGTATCACCTGCACAACCGTGCTATTCCTTCAGTCATACTCACCAAGTGGCCTAAACGGATATTTTTCTCATACCGGAGTATGAGTGATAAATCCCTCAGACGTCTTTCGAGTTCACAAATGCAATTAATAACCAAGCCAAGCAAAGCCGTTATGGCTACCCTTTTACAATTAACGTTAGACTAGGTCAAACTCAGGTATTCGTTACACAGTGCACACAAAGACTCTTTAGTCTTAGGATATAATGACAAGCTACGATCTGTGAGTATCTCATGACAGTATCTATGTTGCATACTCACAATCGGGTTGAGCGATATCATTGACCTGATGATGTCTATGATATAACTCTGGCACATACTTTGCCATGATCAGTAGAGCATGATCACGAGGAGTTGGTCTCATATTGATCGCTTCTGAAGAAGCTTAGCTGATCAGGGACTCATCGAATGCAATTCTTTCTGATCTACAGTTCTACTATAAATAGTTATACACATAATGGTATAGATCAAATTACATTCCATATACTACTACAACACATTAGTAATATAATGTATTTTTATTAGATCGAAAAATGATATATATTACAATATAGATTGAGGAATTACATTGGACTAGTGCATAATCCTAACACCCTTAAGTACAGCTGATTCTCATTTAACTCCCATCTATTTCTCATAAATTTCAAGAGTTGCACTTAACTCCTCTCCGTTAACTTGTTTTGAAATTATGTTAATTTTGTTTTGAAAATTATTAAAATTAAAATTTTTGTTAGTGTCAAAAAATTAAAAACAAGTTTCTTAAAAATAAAAAATCATTTTCAAACATCTTTTTCTATTTTCATAAAAAATAATTGTTTTAATACTAAACTAATAAAGATGCTGCTTTGCTTTCTCTTTGTGAATTCTTGACAGAAAGATAAAAAAGATTAGTGTGACGACCCGAGAGCTTCCCCTTTAGCTTTTCGAGGTACGTCCGGCACTTAGGTGATTAGCACTCCTTGTGCACGCCCTAAGTCAGCCTTGATCCTACACGAAACAATGTAAGAACAAGAGGAAAGCAAGAAAACCCGAAAGAGAGGGAAGGAAACTTGAGAACACGAGAGAAAGATGTGTAAGAGCTCTTTGTATTACACGTGGATGTGTTTACAATGCTTGAGTGGTTTGGCCAAATGACACCACCTCTATTTATAGTAGGTTTCTACCTAAATGGACGGTTAGGATTAATTTGTACATTCCACTTTGGAGGGTTAGGATTAATCCTCTAGATTTCTCTACAAAAATATCCTAAATAAAATATTCATACCTATATAAATATCTTGGGTAGCTTGCTTGGCAAGTTTCGGGCAATTTGGGCAATTCGGGCGGGAAGAATCTAGAGAACTCTCCAAGATTCATGTGGGTTTGGGCCAATTGGCTTGGGCCATTTTAGGCCCATTAGTTTGGGCTGCTACATTCTCCCCCACCTAATCCGCCGACGTCCTCGTCGCGAAATCTCCACGAAATTGTCGGATTTTATCTTCAAATTGCCAAAGGTCCGCGGCAGGCTCCCAGCTTGTCTCGCTGTCAGGAAGGTCCTTCCATTTCACCAAATACTCCGTGTATGCTGGAACACCCTTCCTCGAGACTTTCCGTTCGGCTAACACTTCATCCACTTGTTTTTCGTGAGAGATGAACGTTGCCGGTGGTGCCCTCTTGCTCATTCCCCGATCCGGATCTTCGTTGTCTCCGTGGTAAGGCTTGAGATTGCTTACGTGGAAGACCGGATGTATCCTTAGTTGAGGTGGCAACTCAACTTTGTAGGCTACATTTCCCACCTTTTTAAGAATTGGGAATGGCCCATCATATCTCCGAAGAAGTCCCTTATGCAGCGGTCGTGTGGTCTTTAGTTGGTTGCTTTGAAATTTCACCATGACCAAGTCGCCGACTCGGAACTCTCTTGGTGTTCGCCTTTCATCGGCCCATTTCTTCATCTTCTTGGCGGCCTTATCAAGATAAGAGTGCGCTACGGCGGCCTGCTCGTGCCACTCTTGAGCAGTCTTGAAGGCAATTGGACTACTACCCACATATCCTGATTCTAGCGTGTGCGGAGTAAGTGGTTGTTGCACGGTTGCAAGTTCGAATGGACTCTTGTTCGTTGACTCGCTCCGCTGCAAGTTATACGAAAACTGTGCAATATCAAGAATCTTGGCCCAATCCTTTTGATTTGCACTGACGAAATGCCTCAAGTAGAGCTCTAATAGTCCATTCACCCTCTCCGTTTGCCCATCAGTTTGGGGATGGAAGCTTGTTGAGAAGCATAGCTCGGATCCCATGAGGCGAAAGAGCTCGGTCCAAAACTTACCCGTGAAGCGAGGATCCCGATCACTTATGATAGAACGTGGCAGCCCCCAGTACTTCACGACGTGCTTGAAGAAGAGTTTTGCTGCCATTTCCGCTTTGCAATCCTTTGGTGCGGGAATGAATGTGCCATACTTTGAGAATCTGTCCACGACCACAAGAATCATACCACATCCCTCCGATATCGGCAGTCCCACGATGAAGTCCATACTTATACTTTCCCATGGACGAGAGGGAATGGGGAGCGGCTCCAGCAATCCAGCAGGTAGTCGATTCTCTGTTTTGTCTTGTTGGCACACCAAGCACGTCTTCACATACTGCTCGACTTCATCCCGCATTTGTGGCCAGTAGTAGTGTGCCTCTAATAATGCTCGCGTCCGTCGTTGACCCGGATGTCCTGCCCACATCGTATCATGGCACTCTTTTAGTAGATTCCTCCGCAGGTTTCCCCACTTTGGAACAAATATCCGCCGTTTCTTGGTTAGGAGTAGGCCATCCTCTATCCAGAACTCGCGGGTCTTCCCTTTGCTAGCAAGCTCCATGAGCTGACGTGCTACTGCATCGTGCTTGAGCCCCTCCGTGATCAAGCTGAGCAGTTGTCCCTCGAGCTGAGTAATGGCTGCAAACTCTGCTTTTCTACTAAGAGCGTCTGCCACTGTGTTGGCTTTGCCCGGCTTGTACTCCAGGATGTAGTCAAACTCCGCGAGAAAGTCTTGCCAGCGAGCTTGCTTTGGAGACAACTTCTTCTGCGATTGGAAGTAGCTCGTGGCAACGTTGTCAGTCTTCACCACGAACTTGCTGCCCAATAAGTAGTGACGCCATGTCCGCAAACAATGCACAATAGCAGACATCTCCTTTTCTTGCACCGTGTAGCGCCGCTCCGTATCATTGAGCTTCCTGCTCTCGTATGCAATGGGATGCCGGCCTTGCATGAGTACTCCACCGATGGCGTAGTCCGACGCGTCCGTGTGCACCTCGAATACTTTCTCGTAGTCTGGTAACACCATGACCGGCTCCTTCACGACTGCCTCCTTAAGCTTCTCAAAGGCATTCTGACACTCGTCCGTCCATACCCACGACTTATTCTTCTTCAACATATCCGTGAGCGGTGCTGCGATGGAGGAGTATCCCATGATAAACCGCCGATAGTAGTTGACAAGTCCAAGAAAAGACCGCAACTCTGGAACTTTTGTTGGCGGTTCCCAATCTACAATCGCCTTGATCTTGTCCGGGTCCATGCGTAGTTGTCCTTCCTTGATAATATGTCCAAGGAAGTGGACTTCCTCCTCCGCAAATGAGCACTTCTCCTTCTTCACGTAGAGATTGTTCTCTTGCAAGGCCTTGAAGACAGTTCGTAATTGTTGTACGTGGTCTTCTAGAGTGTTGCTATAGATGACGATGTCGTCTAAGTAAACCACCACGAACCGGTCTAAATACGGATGGAGTACTTCGTTCATGAGTGTGCAGAAGGTTGCGGGGGCATTTGTGAGTCCGAATGGCATCACTAGGAACTCGTATGAGCCATAGCGGGTCACACACGCGGTCTTCGGCTCATCTCCCTCCGCAATCCTCACTTGGTAGTACCCGGATCGAAGATCTAGTTTCGTAAAATATTTGGCTTGCCCAAGGCGATCAAACAGGTCAGCAATTAAAGGGATGGGATACTTGTTTTTGATGGTTACCTTATTAAGCGCCCGATAATCGATGCACAAGCGTAACGAACCATCCTTTTTCTTCTGAAAGAGCACGGGTGCACCAAAAGGGGCTTTGGACGGACGGATGTATCCGGCATCTAGCAGCTCCTTGAGTTGCTTTCGGAGTTCCTCCAATTCCGGCGGAGCCATACGGTACGGTGCTCTTGCCGGCGGTTTGGCACCGGGCTCCAATTCAATCTTGTGATCCACCTCCCTCCGTGGAGGTAGTCTCTTTGGCAGCTCAGGAGGCATGACGTCCTTGAACTCGATCAGTACTCCCTCGATCTCCTTTGGTACTGTAACATAATCCCTTAGAGGCTTCTCCTCCTTGAGAGTGGCCAGAAATGTTGGCTCTCCCTTATTGACGCCCTTCTTTACTTGCATGGCCGACAAAATCATAGAATTAATTTTAAGTTGAAGAGAGGGAGTAGGTGTACCTCGCATGACGGTGGGTTGACTTCCTGAGAGTATTACGAAGACATTCTCGTGCGGAATTGGGAATGCATGATGCCTTCTCATGAATTCCATGCCGAGCACGATGTCATAATCGTCGATCCTTGCCACCGTGAGATCGACCTTACCTCTCCAAGCGCCTAGCCTTATGTCTTGATCATGGATGACGCCTTCTACTGGGATAGGATTCGAGTTGACGGTCTTGAGGGTGGCAGCACTCCTTTGCATCGTCAACCCGAGTCGTTCCGCCTCCTTCTTGCGGATGAAGTTGTGATTGGCGCCGGTATCGATCATGATGGACACTATCTTTCCATTAAGCTCTCCATTCACATATAGGAGAGTCCTTTCCATAGGTGTTCCTTCCTTTGCTTGAACTTGTCTTCCCGTCCGCTTTGCCAATGCACTAAGGCAAAGACTTCCCAAGTTGGCTTGCTCCTCCGCGACTTCCTCTACGGGCTCCTCCTCGAGCATGGCACTAAGTCTATTGCGCTTTGGGCAATCTCGCACCCAATGTGGCCCATTGCAGAGAAAACAGCTCCCTGGCGTGCGATCCCTCTTTTCGGTACTCCGTAGTGTTTTCCACGCAGGTTTGTTGTTGTTGCTCCTTTGGGATAACATCTTGGGTGCTCCCCCACCGTTTCCTTGGTTATGGGGTTTGGCGGCATGGCTTGGACTCGCACTTGCCTTGGAATGTTTTGATCTTGACGGTTCGCCCCTCTCACTTTGATGGTATTCCATCAAGGATTCTGACACGGTGAGTGCCGTTGAGATGTCCCGCACTTCGCGTCGGTCCAACTCCGTCCGCGCCCATGGTTTAAGCCCAGCTGTAAAGTTGAATAACAAGTCCTCCTCTCCCATATTGGGGATTTGGAGCATGAGCGCCGAGAACTCTTTCACATACTCACGAATGGAAGAGGTATGTTTCAACTCTCGCATTCGTAAGCGTGCATCGTGAACAGCGTGGGACGGAAAGAATTGACGCTTTAATTCGAATTTAAATTCATCCCAAGTTGTGATGGAGGGGTTACCTTGTTGTGCTTCTGCGTGTTTGCGCCTCCACCATATTGCCGCCGTGTCCGAAAGGTAAAGAACGACTATGCGCAGTTTCGTCCTATCGTCCATTACGTTCAGCGCCTCGAAGTATTGCTCCATGTGCCAAATGAAGTTGTCAATTTCCTTGGCATCGCGTTGTCCACCGTAGCTATTCGGCTTTGGAGCATCCACACGCGGAACCCCCCGCCCTTGCGCTCCCATCACGCCGCTTGCAACCGCTCGCCGACATATGGCCCAGTCAGCTCGCGTCTCCTCCAGGCTAGCTCTTAGCTCCGCGACCTGTCTCTCGAGACTAGCTTGAATTTGATTAAGTGCCTCCATGAACTTTCCCTCAAGCACCACTTGCTCGCGACGGGAAGAGTCTCCAAGATCGCGAACGGTTTGGCGGATCTCCTCCATCTTGACATCCATAGATCCTTCGAGCTCCTCCATGCCTTCACTAATGGCTTTAAGATCTTCCCCATGATCGCGCAGGTCTTGCTCGGCAGCATCCAGCCTGTCCTTCATCTCCCCCACGACAGCTTGAAGGTTGGCACCAATGGACTCTTGCGCGACATTTGCATCCCTCGACCTTCCCCGTGTCCGAACACCTGAATGCAGAGTGTCGCTTTGAGAAGGTGTGCTTCCAACGGCAATATCCGACATGCTTTCCTTGATCGTGTCCCCAACGACCAGCTCTGATACCAACTGTGACGACCCGAGAGCTTCCCCTTTAGCTTTTCGAGGTACGTCCGGCACTTAGGTGATTAGCACTCCTTGTGCACGCCCTAAGTCAGCCTTGATCCTACACGAAACAATGTAAGAACAAGAGGAAAGCAAGAAAACCCGAAAGAGAGGGAAGGAAACTTGAGAACACGAGAGAAAGATGTGTAAGAGCTCTTTGTATTACACGTGGATGTGTTTACAATGCTTGAGTGGTTTTGCCAAATGACACCACCTCTATTTATAGTAGGTTTCTACCTAAATGGACGGTTAGGATTAATTTGTACATTCCACTTTGGAGGGTTAGGATTAATCCTCTAGATTTCTCTACAAAAATATCCTAAATAAAATATTCATACCTATATAAATATCTTGGGTAGCTTGCTTGGCAAGTTTCGGGCAATTTGGGCAATTCGGGCGGGAAGAATCTAGAGAACTCTCCAAGATTCATGTGGGTTTGGGCCAATTGGCTTGGGCCATTTTAGGCCCATTAGTTTGGGCTGCTACATTAGGCTCCCCCAACGGCCCTTTTGTCTTCCTTGACTTTTATATACGAGTTTGACCCAAATCCAAAATCCACTTTCTCCTCTGCCCTTCCTTTCCTCTCCACAATAGTTGTCTCAATGTCGACCAAATCCCCATTCTTCCGAAGATCTCGCGACCCTCCTCGCTACCTCCGCAAGCATAGGCGCGAAACGGCGTCGTTTACATCCGCTGCCCCTCTCCCCAAGAAGCTCTGGTGGAAAAGCGCTGTCCATTTCTTCAAACGGAGGTGGGTCCCACGCCACCACCATCTCCGCCGCCACCGGGGAGCGAGCGAGTGTAGGGCACGCGCCTCCACATCGGTACCGCTCTACATTACCGAGAGCACAAGTGCTCCTTTCCGGAGGGTCGGCCGGTCGGGGGAGGTGAATGTACCCTACTTGAGCCTCAGGGAGCTGAACATGGAGCCGCAACATCAGATTCAGAGGGTGTCCACTTCAGCCATGCCCATCTATTTGGTTACTTGAAACAGTATGTTTATTATTATTTCCTTAAGTTCAATGCTAATTTCAGGTATTTTAGTTTGTGTTGTCAATGAAGTGACCTTGAAAGTATTTGATGATTTGATGCAATAGGAAGGCCTTTTCATTTTTCTCTCTCTCTTCATGAATTCTTCTTATTGCTTTCCGGGAAGATATCACCTACGTTCCCTTAACAAGATATTGGTTACACTTGCAATCCACTGTAAATTCGATTGTAAGGCATTTTAAATAGCGAAAATGGCAAAAGGGTTTTTTGGCTTAATATGAGAACCGGTAACCGGTGGTACCGAGCCCGAATTCGAACGAGTTAAAACTTGCATTTTCATATTTATTTTCATATTTATCAGGTCATATTCCGGTTCTTATATAGTACAAACCAGACATTCCTACCTCTTACATAATACTTGTAATATATATTCATCAAGAAGGTTATGATGCAAACTATGATCGATTTTAAGTCAATTATTAATAAAAAGGAAAATGATACTTTTGTGCACCTAAATATACATTTTTGACACTTTTATACCTTAATTTTTTTTTCTTTTTTCATACCTGAATTTTATTTTGAGAAATTTGACCATTTATTTACTGAATTTTGGTTGAATTCATGGGTATTTTGGGTCAATCCATTGGTATTTTGGGAAAATGGTCCAAAAGTACCCTAAATTTTGGTTCAATTCATGGGTATTTTGGATATTTTAGAATTATTGTCCCAAAATGAAATTCATGTATGGAAAAAAGAGAAAAAAAAAATTATGGTGTGAAAGTGTCAAAATTATATATTTAGGTGTACAAAAGTATCATTTTCCCTTAATAAAATAAAGGTAAATTTCACGTAACCCCCTAACTATGCGTGTGTCTCACATGCCTCCCTTAACTACAAAATCAACCTGTTAGGTGTCTTAATTATCTAAAAATCTCACTTTACCTTTTTTGTTTACTTTTTCAAAATTTTGTTAAGTTTTTTTTATGAAATGACAAAAATAGCCTTGTATTTCAAAAATTAAAATAAATAATTAAAAATTACTTTGAACTTTTTTTATTTTGTTTTACAAAAGAAAAGAATAAAAAAAATTTAGTATTATATTTTTTTTAAAAAGAATTATTTATAAAAATAAAAAACGATGTTTAAAAATAAATTTTTATTTTGTTACAAAAAAAACTTTTAAAAAATTATTTTTACTACTGACAAAATTTTATTTTTTTATTTTGTACAGCGAGAAAATTAGAAAAAAAAGTTCAAAATCATTTTTATTTATTTTAATTTTTTAGATAAAAGGGTATTTTCGTTATTTTACAAAAAACTTAATAGAACTTTGAAAAAAGTCAACAAAAAAGGTAAAATGGGATTTTTGGATAGTTAAGGTATCTCACATATTGATTTTGTAGTTAAGAGGGGGAATGTGAGACACGCGTATAATTAGAAGGGGGTTATGTAGAATTTACCCATAAAATAAAGGGTTAAATGTAGATGACCCTAAATGAATTGTCCACAAACATACAACTCTCTTAAATTCGATTTTTAACATACTTGCACTCTACCCATGCATGTGCCAATCATGTGAAAGGTATTTAAAAAAATGCCTTTAATACCCTCAAGCAAACTAACAAAATTATTTTCATGAAGTAAATATTACACAAGTACTTTTTTTAATAAATTTACTTGATTTTTGTCTAATAATTATTCTAAACACGGAATATTAACTATAGAAATTAAATATTGGCTCAGAATAATAGTAATGAAATTCTAATCCAAATAAAATAGTCAAATTCTAATATAGGTGACAGCAATTTACTTATTTCTCTTTCTCTAAAAAAGTTCTGACAGGTATAGAGCTAGAATTTCTTTAAAGATTTGTCAAAGTTTCTTATACTTTTTTCATAGTTTATATTTCAGATTTTAAACATTATTTTCAATCTCAGTTTATATATCGGTTAAAACTATAGTCGAGCTCATATTTATCATTTTCCGGTTTGGTTTTAAAAAAAATTGTTGGCTCAAGTTTTGTTTCAGCTCGAACAAATTTATAAAGTTAAGTTTGAATTTACCTTAAAAAATACTCAAGTTCGTATCAAAATAATCAAGTTTGAATTTAATTCGATTCAGTTTACTTAATTTTCATTACAAATTTAGTTTCTAAACACCCTGAACTTGCCTAACGTGGCAATTATGGCTGGTGGTGTTAATTTTTTATCACAAGCAGAATACATGGGTGTGATTTTTTGTGAAAATGCCATAACTACACTTGAAGTGAGTAGAGAGTGAGTGTGTCCATAAACTTCAGAAAATGGAGAGATTCCTCCGATCTACACATCGGGAGCACCAAAACGGTCCTAACACATTCCGACTACACGACGCGGAGCTTGTGGGTGATTAAGGTTTAGTTTCGGTGAACATTGTAGTCTTAATTAGTAAGAATTTTGTGTGTGTGAAATAGTGACGGTGAGATGGGTTCGTTGGAGAGATAGGTGTTGTTGGCGGCAGAGTTAGGGCTAAATTAGAAAAGAAAGAAGAAAAATTCATGAGACTAAATTAGAAACATACAAAGGAAGAACAATCAATTTGAGCGCTAAATCTCACATCCCAACATTCGGAAAATCTGATAACTGAACTATGAAATCGAATTATGGGTATATTTTGTGGTTAATTTTTGTAAAGATCTAGAGTTGGTTTCATTGCAAAAATGATTTAATTTGGGGGTTCAAGAGAACGAAGATGAATCATTTTTGAAAGAGATCACCATGGGTTCCATTTGATAAATTTCATGCAGCGGAAGTTATGTAACCATGGTGATCGATGAAAACTTGGATCTTAATGTAAATTCAACATGCTATCAACCTTTTGAATCTGAAAAATACCTCTATTAATCGATGGAAACACAAGCTTAGTGTTTCTCTATTAGGTCCACACAAGCACCACAACCGAAGAAGGTTTTCTCTCACACTTTTGCTATGAATGTTCTTGAGAAGCTTGACAAAAATGGTGGATGAAGAGGGAGAGAGGATTCGGCAATGAAGGGAAGAAGATGAGGGGAGTAGTTGCTGAAAATTAGAGAAACTAATGGAAGATATATTGAAATTTTAATTTGAAAAATAAAATTGAATTTCAAACTAAAATTGCATATCTATCATTCTTAAACTCTTATTTGCATTTGTTCATCATTCATCACTTAAATCCCTAAATGGGTTTTAAGCCCGCTTAACTAAAACCCAAATCAAACCCATTAACTTGAGTTCTAATTTCGGTTTAGATAAAACGGTTCAATTTCCTCGAATTGATTTACCCTTCTATCATAAGTGGTCTCTAGCAAGACATTATGATTACCCAATGTTCGTGATTATCGATTATTCGACTTAACCTGTTATCGTACATGTCACCGTTCTTTCATCAAACCGATATCCAGATTGATCAATAGGCATAGAATGATCATTCTAATTTATCAATCCCTGTTTCTTGATATCTGAGATGACTGAAAACTGATACTAAGGTAGCACCTGCACGGCCGTGCTATTCCTTCAGTCATACTCATCAAGTGGCCTAAACGGATATCTTTCTCATACCGAAGTATGAGTGATAAATCCCTCAGACGCATTTCGAGTTCACTAGTGCAATAAATATCAAAGCCAATCGAAGCCGTTATAGTTACTCTTTTACAGATAACGTTAGACTAGGTCAAACTTAGGTATTCGTTACATAGTGTACACAAAGACTCCTTGGTCTTAGGATATAATGACAAGCTACGATATGTGAGTATCTCATGACTGGATCTATGCAGCATACTCATAATCGGGTTGTCCGATATCATCGACCTGATGGTATCTATGATATAACTCCGGCACTCACTTTGCCATGATTAGTAGAGCATGATCACAAGGAGTTAGTCTCATACTGATCGCTTCAAAAGAAGCTTCGCTGATCAGGGACTTTATCGAATGCAATTCTTTCTGATCTACAGTTCTACTATAAGTGATTACACACATTATGACATAGATCAAATTACATTAGATATATTACTACAACACATTAGTAATATCATGCCTTTTATTATGTAAACTAATGATGTTCGTTACAATATAGATTGAGGAATTACATTGGATTAGGGCACAAACCTAACAACTTTTTTAATTGTAGCTCTCCGATAACTCTGGTGTGGTCAGTGTTGGAGGTTAGCGTAATCCTCTCCATAGATTAAACACTTTGTTTTTGGATGAATCTGTCTTGTTGGATACCTTATATCCCGCCGTTCCTCCTCGAGTTCGCCGGCGATGTGGAGCAAACGACCACTTCTTCTTAAAGATCTTCGTGTTGAACACAAGAGTTAGGTAGACGAAGATACAAACGACGTCGTTTCGGTTTTTTCACTCAACAGATATAGGCGGGGTCGTTTTTGTTTTATTGTTGAGGGAAAAACTCAAAACGTCGTCGTCTTTGCGAGAGAAGCAGCGAACAAAACATCACCGTCCCTTTCTTCTTCAACCTCCAGCACGTATGAGCTTTGTCAAAGAGAAATTAATGTCGTTTTGCCTCGCCGGATATGGGTTGCTTCTCTATGCTGCAGTCGTACCCCGTCTCCGCTCCCATACCAAAAATAGTGCAACGTCTGTCAACATCGAAGCACAAAATTGTTCTCGCTTGGAGATACTCTCGGAGAATAGAATTCCTCGTCCTCCATATAGCTGAAGGGGAGAGATAGGTTACAAGAAAATGGCTGGTAAGCTTTCTATTTTATGATCCAATTACCAAAAATATTGATGGTTTTTAGGTTTCTCATTGAAAAATGTAGACTGAACCGATCAAGTAATTCAACTAATTTCAAACAAAAACCAACTAAAAATGCATCCACATAATGCGAAAGGAAACAATAATATAGATCTATTTATGATGGTTCAGATCTGTGTGACATATTTTGAAATGAAGAGAGAAGCAAATTTTGAAATTTTAATGGTTAGTTGAAGGCATTTTAGACTTTTCGCTAGAAAATTAACACCGTCAACCATAATTGCTACGTTAGGCAAGTTCAAGGTGTTCAAAAGCTAAATTCATCTTGTGGTGGAGGTAAGTGAAAAAGTGGTATTCTACATGTGGGTTAAGTGTAATTTTCCCTAAAATAAACTATAATACATGAAAATAAAATTATTGATTTTCTTTTAGTTTTAGTATTTATCATTTTATTCTTTTAATATAATATTTGTAAATATACACACACATATAGTCGTATGCTTCTTTAGGTCTCCCTCCTGAATTCGTCGTCTAACGCCCAAAGCCACAGAAGAATAAAATGAATAAGATAAGGTTTTATAGGTATAATGTTAGAACTCTGCACTGGGTCAATCATATTTATACATGTATTAAGATCATCGTTATTAGTAATTAAATGATACTTTTATTATCATGGTGTTGTGATGATAAGTTGAGTACTAATTTTGTCTGAAGTTATCGAGTGTGTCATCTCTTGATAGTAGAACCCTTAGACTAGAGTATGTATTATACTCAACGGTCCCTGGTCAACGCATTCTTGCGACCAGTATGAGGTTGGCTGATGATCCTATTTTACTGATTATGGGTAGAGGTTACCAAGTCAAATAATAGATATCTTTTAGAGAAATGATATTGGACAACCCATCCGGAGCATGCGACATAGATTGAGTCATGAACATTGCCCATTGTCGTAGTATCAATGAATCCTTAGACTTTGGAGTCATCGTTGATTTATATATAGGTTCTTTCTCAGTTTGACATATTTATCTACTTTTTCCGTAACTGGATGACTAAACAATATGATTAGATGTGAGACTGGTTGTATGAAGGATATGAGTGACAACCAAAAAATTTGCCTCTCATATAATTTATGAGAATGATATTTTCTCTTGATGAGTGTGTCCAAGAGAAAATGTACGACTATATCAAGAGAGTTGATAAGAAGTTATCATTCTCGGGCAACTCGAAATCAAGAAACAATATTGAATAAAGGGATAATTCATGTTTACTACGGTGAACTATAATACTTTTTCATGTCACTATAATGAACTATTTTAAGAGTCAGTTAAATACGAAAAACTATTTTTAAATGTCATTTAACCCTAATCTCCATTAAAATGGATGGAAAGTTAACTTTTGTGGTCATTTTTTAAAAATACCAAAATTGCCTTTCACAGAAACTCAAAATAAAAACAACACTTCTTTTCTTTGCATCCCATGAACACTCAAAGAACATCCCATGAACACCCAAATTAAGAAAATTGTTCTTTGTAATCCCTTCGTAATATTCATCAAACTATTTTTCATCATATTCATCAATTTCATAAACACTCAAAGAACCAAAAACAAGATGTAAATCAATACGATAAAAGACTAATTACCAAACAATCAATTAATTTTGAACACCAATCACATTTTAGGGCAAACAAGCTTGAACTGCGATTCAAGAAAATTGGTTCAAATTCAAGTTCTATGAACAATTTCTCTTGAATCAATCACTCACAGTAACAAAAAAGATCAAAAATGGAAAAAAAAGAACCCACATGAAAGAGTCAGAAACCAGATCTGTATCTCCGCACTCCGATCCGGACGAGCTTGTCGACGGCAGAGTCGAGCGAGTCCCGATCCTCCTCCCTCGCCAAAACCTTGACCTCCCGAACCACATGAACCCCTATCAACTCCTCAGATCCGGCGAGTACATGTTCTCGGTCGCTCCGTCGATCGCCTCCCTCACATCACCGCTCGCTGACCCGAAGTCCTCCGCGAACCACCACCGCCCGCCTCCTCAAGCCCCACGCGTCGCCCCACGCGCCGTCATAGTCAGCGCCTTGAACAGGCAGTTTCCGTCGGAGGAGACCTCTCCGCCGTACGATAGCCGGAACAGGACGGCAGTGCGGTCGTGCAAGCTGGATGGTCAGCCGTTGTCGATCCCGCCGGCGAGCAGGAGGTCTCAAGTCGTCACACGTAGATCCCCACGGCAGCGTTGGTTCAGAGCGTTCTTTCCTCAGCTCCGGGCGGCTCCACGACGCCACTCCTATCGTCGCTTGATACCTACACATCCCGGATCTACACCCAATTGAATCCCTCACCTTAGATTGATGAAGAAGATGGGTGATGTCATGTATGACATCATTATGTTTAATTTTAAATTATTTTTAAAAATAATATTAGACTTTGGGGTGATTTGAACATTTTATGTTAAATTTAACATGATTATGAACGGTGACACGTAAAAATAATTTCCTGTATTAAACTAACTCTAAAAATAGTTTATCGTAGTGACATGAAAAAGTGTCATAGTTCACCGTAGTAAACATGAATTATCTCTTAAATAAATAATGAAGACGACTCTATACCTTATGTTCAATCATGATATCTAGAGACAAAACGATTGTGATAGTTACGAGAAAAGGTTAAGTCGAATCATCGGTCTTCATGAACATTGAATTTATCATAATGTCTTGTTAGAGGTCACTTATGATGAATGGGCGAAATATAGATTTCAGGCTATTGCCAATATTACATAAGCCTACAGGGTGACATACAAAGAGAAAGTCTGAAGCGATACAGGCTTTTGAAGCCCATACTAAATAAGTGAAGATATGCATATTTATTATACGGGGAATATAATAAATAAATAGCATTTTCGAATTGGGAATTCGAAAAAAAAACCTTGAAAACAGACAAAACATTGAAAAGGGAAGAATATGATACTTGTAGTGTTTATTAGGTAGTCGACACCCGAACATCCAGTCAACCCGATCAATGACAACGAGAGGGTCTTCACATCCCTATTGGTAAGCGATTCACCCTTTCTCTTCCATCGAAATGTAGGAGTTGTGCTATAGGTCAATCTCAGTTTAAGTGTAATTTTTACATCATCATTGCAATAATAAAACGATATTATATTATCATTGTGTTGTGATAATATGTTGAATGTGATTTGATCTATGTCATCGAGTGTGTAATAAGTGATAGTAGAACCATAGGTTTTCCCTGCGTCGCATCAAAAAAATGATCCCCACAAATGTTGTGCGCCACAAGCATAAGTCGTACCTCTTCAAGCTTTCAGACGCAATGACGAAGCGTTTCACGGCAGCGACACACCACTGCAATTCGGCGACACACCTACCCTATTTCATCGCCGCAATTTGGTCGACCCTACACGGTGACATTCTAACGACGACTTGACCGTCTCAGATGACGACGACTGCTAACGACGATTCAACAATTATTTGGCGACGTTAATGAAAGAATATTTTAGGGTTCCAAAGATTTAAATTCATGTCCATACACGAATTTAACCTCAAAAGTCCATATTTAATAAGGATCTTACACGATCATTAATTGATCATGAGATCTAGGCTAGAATAAAATTCATAGATTTACCTTGATTCGAAATCCCTTTGTCACTAAATAAGATTTAGTGACCTCTAAAGAACGTCCACACAGGAAGAGCAATCCGAAGATACTCACAACGATCCTTGCTAGAAGATCGAAGCAAGCAAAATGGAAAAGAGAGAGGGAGAGGGGCCGACCGGCCAGGAAGAGAGAGAGAGGGTGGCTAAGGTTTTTGAAAAAAATTTCTTCTGATTAAAAATCAGAAATTTTCCCTTTTATAACTCTTTTTAGGCAATAATTAATTAAAAGCCTTAATGGGCTTAAAGCTCAAAGCTTATTAATTAATTAATGTAGAGAAGCCCATTCTGGCTTAGCCCAATCTGGTTAGGCCCTGTTTAGCTAAATTAAGTAAATCTATTTATTTATATTCTAATTAATTGGTCCAACTAAACCGTTCTTGATTTCCGGTTTAATCCTAAACCGAAATAGGTCTAATCTGGTTTAATCCAAAATCGAATTTTATCTCTCTCATGATTCCTCTATATGATTCCATCCGTTTTACTCAACCTTTAGTGTGTGGCACTCTAGGCTCACGACATGTTGGCTGACTGGTAAAATTACCATTTTACCCTTTCTATCATGAGTGGCCTCTAGCAAGACATCATGATTACCCAATGCTTGTGATTATCGAGATTTCAACTTAACCTTGTCATACATGAATCTATCATTTTATCCTCTTGATATCTTGACAACCACGAGGCATAGATAAGTCATCCTCGTTCAATTGTCCCGTTTCTTGATCTGAGTTAACTGCATGGCCATGTTATTGACTGCATGACCATCACTTCGTATCGAATGCATGACCATGCTATTGTATTTTAGTTGTACTCATCAAGTGGCCTATACAGATACCTGCTCATACGTCTATATGAGGGATAAATTCTTCAGCGATCTATTGAGTCAACTCATGTAACTCGTGATCGAGCCAATCACAATCGTTATTGTAACCCTTTTACAGGAGACGTTAGACAGAGTCAAACTCGTCACTCATCACATAGTGACCTCAAAGATCCTTCCGTTTGAGGATGTGATTTCACGTACCGATATATGAGTATGTTCATGACTGTGTTTATGCTACATACTCACGATCTGGTCGTCCTATATCACCTCGTCTGACGATACTATGACCTACCTTCGGCCATGATCAGTAGAGCATGATCATTTAGAGTTAGCCTCATACCGATTGCTTTTTATGAAGCTATTCTGATCGGGGACAACTTAAGTAAGATTTTATCTGATTTGTAGATCTACAATTATGTGTTGACACATCAATGATACAAATCAAATCATACTTAAGATATTACTATAACACTTAGTAATACGAATGCCGATTTTATTTCAACTAATAATCTTATTACATGAGTAGATTGAAAATACATTGTGCTAAAGCACAAAATCCCAACAGTTAATTCAACGACGGTGGCGATACACGATGATTCAACGATGGTGGCGGTTCCCGATGGCCGACGATGATGAGTATGCAGGCGGAGAGGACCAAATTTAGGATGACGAGCTTCGCGGCGGGGTTCCACACGTGATAGCGAGCTTTACGGCAGGGTTCCTCACGGTAGCTCGATTGTGCCATGAAGAGCGTCAAGGCGGAGGGGCAGTTTTACTGTCAATCAGCGATTCGGGGCCGATTCATCGAACATACACTCACGGTGACAAATCGGCGATTTGGCTAGAGATTGGTGTGGCGGCTGCGTGTTGGAACGAAAGAGATGAGTGGTCAATTTTAGGGTTTGAGTGGTCAATTCTTGACCGGTCCAGACCGGGCTGATTTTGACTTGGTATAGCTTGTTCTTTTAAACCAGACTACTCAATTCTGGTTATCTCTTAGTCTTCTTATATATGCTAATTTTTCGTCGTTATCTCTTTGAACCAATGGAACAATTGTAAATGAAACAATTAAACTATTTGAAGTGAACTAATGAAACAATTAAATTGTTCCAAGCGAACCAATGAAACAATTAACCCGTTGCAAGTGAACCGATGAAACAGTTGCATTTAAACCGATGAAAGGGTTGCAATGAACTAATGAAACAATTTGTAAGTGAATCGATGAAATTATTGAAATGAACTGATATTAAAAGATATGGATAATTCCTAATCACTTTAGTGAAGTTTGACGCATTTTCATGTCATTACGATGAACTATTTTAAGTGTCATTTTAATACAACGAAGTTTTTTTTAAAGTGTCACCGTTTCTAACAGAGTTCATTTTGATATGAAATGTCTGTATTGCCCTTGCATTAGAATTTTAAAATAAATCTAAAGCAATATTTTTTTTAAAAAGATATTTTTATGAAATCAATAATTAAAAACTAATTTCAATATTATTACTTATTGTTAGAAAATAAATTTCAAAAAAATCATTTAAAATAAAAAACGAATTTGAACAACGTGTTTTTTTATTTTTAATATTTTATTCAAAAAAAATATTCAAATCAATTTTTATTATTTATTCCACAATTTTTTTTAAAAAAAGTTAAAAAATAATATTTTTTGATTCTTTCAATTTTTTAAATACAGTGGTATTTTTGATATTTAATAAAATTTGAAGGTTAAATAATATATTTTTCATCTGTTTAAACGACGTTAGGGTAAAATGACACATAAAAGTAGTTTCCTGTATTGGAGTGACACTTAAAAAAAGTTCACCTTAGTGATATGAAAATGTGTCAAACTTTACAGTAGTAACCATAAATTATCCCTAAAAAATATTAACTCAGGAAAAAATATTTAAAGTAAATATTGGTAAAAAAATACGTTTATACCTCTCTAATAACCGAAAAAAAATTCACACTTAATTTATATTTACAATAGTAGTCATTGGTGAGTTAAAATTGAGTGTACAATGAGGTTTGTAAGTGATTCCAACCCTTAACTTTAACACTAAACAAGTAACCTTTCTAGTTTCACCTCCTCAACAGAGGAGTATTGGATGAGATATCTGCAGATACGTAGCCAGACAAACGTCCCGCCGTATATCTCATCCGTCCTTATGACAGAGTGAGTCTGTCGGAGGAACAAAATGACGACCGCCCTTCAATCCTCTGCCGGCCTAAATGTCTGCGCCGCACCCGCACCTTGTATGTCTCTCTTTTCATCTTTCAGCTCAAACAAACTTTCAAAACACCCTCCCAACTTCTAACCATATATTTGCGGTAGGTTATCGCTATGAAGATGCTACCGCCGGTGTCCTCGTTGGGGTTTCAAGTTCGCTTTGGTACTATTTCTGAGCTATTTTAGTTGAATTTCACATCTGAGACTGCGAAGATGTTTTGTTGATGGAATTCGTGACAGGAAAAGGTGCACAACATTGAGCAGCAGGAGGAGGAGTGTCGTTAAGAAGTGCGTCCGAGGGTCTGTGGAGCCTTTTGGGTCAGCTTCTCAGTACCATCCTTCCGAGGACCTTGACGGATCCGTGTCTGGGAGTTGCCAAGACCCTAAGCTCACCGCTCCTCAAACAGCTAGAACCATCCTTCAGGTATAGTAATGTCAGTTATAGCACCTTGAGTATAATGTTGCATCTCAATACCGTCTTTGGCATGTCATGTTCAGGTGAACAGCAAAGCAATACTATGGCTTCCTGATACAAGTGATGAGGAAATTGAACAGAGGCCCATGTGGCCTGAGCTGCCTTATGTATATGATAAACATGGAAGTAAGTCCTGCATTTAAATTTTAACTTCAGTTATGTTAGGCTTAGATGCTCACTTCAATGTCACTTAACTGTGCTCGGGGCTGCAGATATATACTTCCAAGTTAACACTGATGAAGATTTCTTGCAAAAGCTTACTTTAGAAAACAACCTCGTGGTACGTGATTTTTTTCTGGAGACCTATATATCCATTGCATGTGAACAAGATCTGTTGCTCAATTATGCATAAGTCGAGCTAGTGTCTGAATGACATTTGTCATTCCATTTGAGTAATTGATGATCCTATTGTGATGTTCTTTCCGTGTCGATTATCCCTTCCACTCAAATGGGAATGCACAATTAATTTTTGCTCAATCACAATTCACAACTCTGAACTTACTCTAGTCTTAATTAAGTATTTGAGTTACAATTTATATTCTGGCTACTTTGAGGTACAATTGCAACGACGTCAACTTTAAGTTCCCCTTCATCAGCGCCATTGCATAATTTAAATTGCAGATGATTATATCCCAGCTTTGTTTGGTTCAACTAGCTGATGACCCAGCTCACGCATATGGCTACTAAGCTAGTTGTTTCCGTTAGAGCTGTTAGTTTATGAAGTAGCAGAAAATAATTGAATGAAGAAAAGGCTATGCTTTTATTTAAAATCAACATACATTTAAAAATCAATACAAGTTAAAATATAATCAGTAAAAATACTGTATGTAATACATCATAGTATAAAAATATATATGAATATGTTTAGATACATCAATTAAAACTCACATTACCCCTAAACTAATATAGAATTTGTATTAGTGTGGTAGAGATGTAATGACAAGAATTTTGTGGACGCTGATAAAAAAAACAAGAATTTTGTGGATGGATATAACATGATTTCACCCAAATTGCATGGGCATAATGGAATAAATTTTTGAGAAGCTAGTTGAATGAAAAGTTTTTTTTGAGGCGCTTTTTCTACCGGCTTCTCAAAAAAGAGTCTATAAGCTCCCTGAAGAAACATGCCAAACACTTATGAATGAGCTTAATGAGCTGTTTTACCAAGCCAATAACCCATTAGTTGGCTTATTTGACTTGCCAGACACAGCCTTCATGCTACTTGTTAGGAGCTCGGCACATGACAGCCACTTCATTTCAGCACCACAAGACCACTTCATCATTTAGCATTTCAGTATTTTAGGTACTGCATTTAAGCGTTATGGTCTGTGCATTTCAGCATGTAGGTCACTATGCTCATGTTCCTTGAATTTCTCCATGCATCATAAAATAGGATCAGTTTACTTGTATTTTGAAGTGGTTATAGAATGATAAGCAATCAAGAAGTAAATTTATCAAATGATATCCGAAAGGTATCTGGAGATTCAGAGTTCTCTCGTTAATTGAGCTCCCAAATTGAGACTAGAGAGTTCTCTCGTTAATCTAGCCCTCCCAGCCTATCCATGTCTGAGACTCATAACTCTATAACAAACCTGGGAATGTAACACTACTTGTATCTAACAGATCTCAACACATGCGACATAAGTATAGAAATTTACAAAGGAGTACAGAGGGTTCTCCTGAGAGTACTATAAACCTTATTGGAGATTTGGTAGTTTATACCATGAGATAAAGATGGTCTAATATAAAACGAAATAATGATATAACCTTGAGATATACAATAGTTAATCTCTTAAGGTAGTAAACATTTAGTACAAGTCTTGTCTTGGTTCATATGCATGATGTTATGTATTTGTTACATGAAAAATATACCCTTATCCCCGTGCTTTGTCTACCAACAAAATAAATAAATTGTTGAATGATCGTGAACTTACCTTTCATATTTTACAGTCATGAAGTTTGTACTATTAATGTCATGTCAACCTACATTCTTATGGCCTGAAATATTCTTCCAAAACAAAACCTGAAAGACATGCCTGCCTAGCTGTGTATATGATATATTCTTTGTCCTCAAATTACTTGTCAGTTAGAACGACAAGAATATTTTGTAGAAGCAGGTACAAATATTTACCTATAACTTGTAATTTTCCCAAGGCTTATGTCATTCCTGCAAAATGCAGCAAGCTGTAATAGGGTTGAATACAATCGAAATGATGTACTACTTGGAGCTATCAGGTAATAATTTAGGAATAGATGAACTTGAAGATGTTCAAGATAGTGATGGCGAGGATGAGTATGTGGACGAGGACGAGTATGAAGACGATGATGAGTATGAGGGAAGTGATGATGAGGAGGATGATGAAGAGGATGAGTATCAGGTTTGAATATTTATTTTAAATTTTTTTCTCATCTTGGATTTGGCGTTCTTCACACGACAACATTTTTCATTTTGTACTGGATACGTACGTGTATGCAGGACTGGTTTTCTATTCTTGAAGGTTTGGAAGATGATATGGCTGATGCACCTAGTGACTGGGCCACATTAGAATCAATGAGAAAAACACATCCACTATTTTTCGCCAGAAGATTGACTGAGGTAATTATTGATTTCAAATTGAAGATGTTTAATTTACACATTTTGCCTGGGTGCAGATAGGTGTTGCATAGAAAGTTTACAAGGGTGAATGGCCTTAAGTGAAATTCTCTCATTGTAATTTTAATTTTCCATTTCTAGGCTGTTTTAGATGATCCCGATGATTTGATGGAACAGCAACCATCTGGTTTAGCTATTGAGGGCCTTCTTAGACCTGCCTTTATTGAGGAGCACTCTGTTCTCAAGAGACATGTTGCTGATCTTCAATCCAGTAAGGCCGACAAAGATAAGATTGAGAAAGTTGTGGAAGATTCTGGTGTGAGCAATGGTCATGGAGATGAACATGGGTCACCAGAGGAAGTTGAGAATGATGAGATTCAAGCAAATGGGACTTCATTTTACAAGCTGGAGATGACCAAGATTCTGCTGCTTTCACCACATGACCATCCGGTATCTTCTGAAACATGCCTGGATTTTGTTATATATATATATATATATATATATAGAATTACTTAAAAGGCCAAACCTTGAACTGCTTTGAAGGTTTGAATCACTCCCCGTGTTTCCATCATCGAGCCTAGAAACGCTAAATTTAATGAGATAAAATGCCTTTACACACCACCAAAGATATTATTTTTATATTTGAAGCTGCCCAGGTAATGCATATACAAGCTTTAGAGTGTAGTAGTAACAGAGGGTATAATGTTTTATTTCACAGGCAGCTATTGAAATAGAAGATTTTGCAAAAGCTCAACCTGATGTTCTTGCGCAGTCGGCGGCTAAGATAATATCTTCGATCAACGGAGGTGGAGAAAAGATGGTACATGCCCTTAAATCTCTATGTTGGAGATGCAAGGGTATTAAAGTAGAGGTAAGGCATAAGAATTTGAAGGTTCAAGTGATAAGGCATTGTAATATTGTTTTATTAAAACTGGAATCGATGCAGGAGGCAATCCTTGTTGGGCTAGATTCCCTTGGATTTGATGTAAGAGTATGTTCAGGGACACAAGTTCAAACAATGCGGGTTTCATTCAGGACTAGGGTATGTCCACACATTCATCAGCTAATTATGCAATTGTGTAAGAAAGAACCATAATCTTGTATTGGAATTGCATTTGCATTTGTTGCAGGCCACATCCAGAAAAAGTGCCAAGAGACTATTGAATGATATGTTATTTCCAAGGAGCAATGACAATGATAGAAAACAACGCTAACATGCAGCCTCAAAACGGAATGGCAAGGTTTGAAAGTAAAACCTTCTGCCTGCCTGTACTATTCATGCAAATAATATATGATATGGATTCTTTCTGGCTAAAATAAATGACAACTTGCAAATTCATAAAACCCCATGGAAATGTCTTGAATCATAAAATTGCAGTTTCATGATATGACACTTCACAGCAAACCCAAAATTGAAACAACCATCCAAACCAACAGATAACAACACTACACAACACAATCAAGGGTGATTTTGCACACAAAAAATTCAGACCTCAGCCATAGAAGTAAGAGATTTACGAGGAAACCCCAGGTCAGAAATTATTAAACTCCAGATCTCGTTGTTGTTCGGACTTCTCTACCATGCAAACGTTGGTGACAAGTCCTTCGAGACCACCGCCTCCACCATCTCTCCGGTTTTGAGGTCTCTATCGTCGACACCAACCGGAAAGTGACATAGCTGTGGCGCAAAGCGTCTGTTTTTTCTCTCGTGGCCAAAGGAAAGTGGTATTTTTTAAATAAGAGCAATTATTAGTAGGGTTTCATATTTTTGGTAAATGTTAGTTTTGCCCGTACCATTTTCCATATTATCTCAATTTTTATTAATAAATCAGTGAATTAATGAAAAACATCAATTATTAATATCCTACTGATAGTAATAGCTCTTAGGTTCTCATATCTGAGAGTTTTTACTGGAGTGCACTGAAGATGGGTTTTGTCCATTATGTCTTTGTGGGGAGCAGTCTTGTGGATGTGTATGGGAAATGTGACCAACCCGAATATACACGGAAGGTGTTCGAGGGTATGCCTTAGAGGAACACAGTCGCTTGGAATTCCATGATTCTGGGTTATGTTCGGAATGGGCTCAATGAGGAAGTAATGCACTTGTTTTATGATATGAGGTTGGAAGGTGTTGAGCAAACTCAGGTCACTCTGTCTAGCTTACTATCAGCTTCAGCCAATCTTGGTGCACTCGAAGAGGGCAGGCAAGCAGATGATCTTGCAATTTTACATGGCTTGGAATTGGATAACATTTTGGGGAGCTCGATCATAAACTTTTATGGCAAGGTTGGTTTGCTTGAGGATGCTGAGCTTGTTTTCACAAGTATGCTCGAGAAAGATGTTGTGACATGGAATCTACTTATTTCAGGCTGTGTGCAAAATGGGGAGTTTCAGAAAGCACTCAACTTGTGCTATCTAATGAAATCAGAGAATATGAGGTTTGACTCTGTAACTTTGACATCCATATTGTCCAAGAGTGGCGCTACAGCAAATCTGAAGCTTGGTAAAGAGGGACATTGTTATTGCATTAGAAATAAACTCGAATCCGATGTGGCTGTTGCAAGTAGCACTATCAGTATGTAGGCCAAATGTAAGAGAATCAGTTCTGCAGTGCAAGTTTTCAAGTCCACAACCCAGAGAGATCTTGTATTATGGAACTCTATGTTGGCTGCATATGCAGACTTGAGTCTAAGCGGTGAGGCCTTGAAATTGCTTTATGAGATGCAATTAGATGGCGCTACGCCAAATGTGGTATCGTATAATTCCATGATTTCGGCATTGCTCAGAAATGGCCAGGTTAATGAAGCTAAATACATGTTCTCGCAAAAACATCCCTTGATGTCTTGCCAAATCTGATCACTTAGACTACCCTCATCTTTGGCCTGACTCAATGGTTTTGCCTTCGATGCAATTTTGATTTTCCTGCAAATGCTAGAAACTGGATCCAACCCAATATTGTAATCATTGTTTCTGCACTTTTGGCTTGCACAGCTTTTGCATTATTACAGCATGGAAGAACTATTCATGGGTACTTAACTAGGCCTGATATATGCTTGTCTGTCCCTTTGGCTATATCTTTGGTGGACATGAATGCTAAATGTGGATGTATATATGAAGCCAAGATTTTTTTTGATATGGTGGTTAATAAGGAATTGCCTATATACAATGCAATGATCTCCAGTTATGCCTCACATGGTCTAGCTGTGGAAGCTCTTTCCCTGTTTAAACACATGGAGGATGTAGGTGTCCAACCTGATAACATAAAGGATTGGAGCTTCTTAGTGATATGGTGTCTAAACATGGCGTGTAACCAGGTCTGGAGCATTATGGTTGTATTGTTAGTATGCTTTCCAAATCCGGTAACCTGGACAAATCGTATGAGCTTCTTCAGACTATGCCACATAAGCCTGATGCACATATATTAGTATCACTGCTTGCTTCTTGTAAAGAAAAGCATGATATAAAACTTGGGAAATATTTACGAGAACACTTTCTGCAAATGGAACCAGATAACTCAGGGAACTATATGAGCACTTTCAAATTTGTATGCTACAGCAGGAATGTGGGATGCGGTAACCGAAATGCAGAATACAATGAAGGAAAAGGGGCTACATAAAAATCCAGGATGCAGCCGGATTCAAATGGGACAAGTGCTTTTGTTGCTGGTGATGTATCACATCCAATGATTCAAATTGAATAAGAAGTTAATGCTTTTGCTGGGAATGGAAATGCAATATATGGTAGATGGTCCTATGATTTATTAAATCTGAAATCCTCTCCTCTTTAGCTCAAGTCCTTGGCTTTAATTGGACGTGGAGGGAGATTCTAATTATGGGCATGCTATAAAAGCTAAAATATAGTGGTTGATGCAGACTACGATAATGCAGTAACGCTTGAGAAAATGCAGAAGCTTGCTGCTGGAAGAATGCAAAACAATGTAAAGGTGTTAATATCAGGTTATTGTAGAAAGTAAACCTCAAAATAAGGCGAGCTTGCAAGAGAAAAGAAGGAAGCTGCCAATGCCATACATACTGTTCAATGTTCAGTTTGATCTTCCAAGAGATAAATTTGAATTTATTACATTTTCAATTCTAGACACCATTACACTGGAAGTTCAAGTGCAATGCACATTCAAGGTTCAGGGTACTCAACAATGTGCAAAGCAAGTATCAAGACGATTTATCAAAAGTTGTTCCAACATGCTGGATTACAAACACGTGGATCTTCCTCTTCAGCTGCTCAACCTTCCGTCAGCAAATCATCCTTCTTTGACGTTACTTGGTCCGACCAATCATTGACTCTTTTCAAGTGTGCCAAAACCACTGCAAAGGCACCATCACCAGTTGCACATTCTTTGAACACCCTGAAACCAGCATCCAGAGACTCCTCCACAAACTGAACAAACCAATTTTGCATCTCACTTTGCAACTTCAGTGCAAGCTACATCGTCCCAGTATCTAAGCCATCCTTCTCAGCAACTGGTTCTTATGGGGACCCAGAAGAGAAACAATCTCAAGATTAGTGGCCAATACAGTTTCAACCTAAAGAGAAATGAATTTTGATTGCTCGGTCTCAACGCTACTTTCACCAACTGAAGCAATCAGAACTGCTTGTGCAACATCATCATACATGGAAAAGAAATGGTCTATGGTCAGTAGAGGATTACCAGCCTTGGAAGTAGAAGAGAATTCTATGTCACGGACCAGAAGAACGGGCCCTCATCCTTAGATGTTCTCAACTCAGGATGGTTGCCACGGATGTCATCGAGATGAGTTTGAATGATTTTGGGCATATCCGTAGACGCGGATGCGCGGTCGGCTAGCTGTACGGCCCGACTTAATTGGGAGGCCCAATTGGGCTAAATGGCCCATTTTAATGTCTTGAGCGGATCTTTCTAAAAGATTGAAGAAGTACCAAAGACTAGAAACCTCCATAGTAATATTATAAATATTTACAAAGAATACTTTAATATTCATGAAAATGCATAAAAAATATAAGGGGCAATTCCATGTCAGTACCCCAAATTTGCCTCATTTTTAAATTAGTACCCCAAGTTTGAAAAGTATTTTGCCAGTACCTCAAGTTTAATTAATTGCATATAAGTACCTAATATGCTAAATCTAACAGAATTGAGATGTGAAAAGACCAAAATGTCCCTAATGCTTATAATAATTAATATTATATTGAAACTTTTGAATGAAATAACTCTCTCATACGACCTCTGTTTCAGGCTCATAAAATATCAAGTCGAAAAGAATCGGAAGATAAAGAACTTTGAAGAATGATATTATTAATTAAATTAAAATAATAATTGATATTATTTAATTATTAATTATAAGTATTATTTAATAATTAATTATTTTTTATTTAATTATTAATATTCTTCAAAGTTGTTTATCTTCTAGTTTTCTTCGATTTGATATACTATAAGCCCGAAACGGAGGTCGTATGAGAGAGTTATTAAATTCAAAAGTTTCAATGTAATATTAATTATTATAAGCATTAGAGGCATTTTGGTTGTTTCACATCCCAATCATGTTAGATTTAACATATTAGGTACTTATTTGCAACTAATTAAACTTGGGTTACCGGCAAAAAACTTTTCAAACTGAGGGTACTGATTTGAAAATGAGGCAAAATTGGGGTACTGACATGGAATTACCACAAAATATAAATAGGGGTAATTGCATGTCAGTACCCTAACTTTGACTCATTTCAAAATCAGTACCCTGACTTTAAAATTTTTTTTGCCGGTACCTAAAGTTTATTTATGTTGCAGTTAAGGTAACGGTTGTTAAATATAACAGAATTTGTGTGCAAAATGTCTAAAATGCCCTCAATAGTTTTGGTCTGTAAAACTTGTCTGATTGGTTCAATTGATATGATTATGAAATTACTATTTTACCCCTAATTGAATATCAATTTAACTGATAAATTGAGGGCAAATCTGACTTTTCACTTATACAAATAATAAATATAATTCTTTAATATTTAAATATATATAATAATATTATTAATTATATATTATTATTAATTAAACCTAATTAAACCTAATTAACTATAATTAACCCTAATTAAACCCTCCCCTCCCACCACTCTCGTCTCCGCCACCACTCCCGCTCCGGCCGCCACCACTCTCGTCTCCGGCCGTCTGCTCTGACCACCTCCTCCCACCGCCTGCTCCGACCGCCTCCTCCGTGGCCGTCGAATCGGAAGCCTCGGGACGGATTCGACGGAACCTTCCTCCGTGGCCGTAGCCGTCGCGAGGAGCCCGTCGCGAATCGTCTTTTGGAACCTTCGCCGATCGGTGAAGAGCTCAAAGCTAAGCTCGCCGGAGTGAGATCAGAGAGGATTTGGTGGTTTCGCCGTCGGCGAGGAGGGCCGTAGCCGTCGCGAGGAAGCCGTCGGTCCTGTCGGCCCTCCATCACCTCCGATTCACGACGGCCTCCTCGCGACGGCTACGGCCCTCCATCACCGATTCCCAACGGCCTACTCGCGAAGGTTCACCGATTGGAGGAGAGTCGTCGATTTCGGTGTCCGGCGGCCGCGTCCTCCCTCACCGTCGAAGACCTTGGCTCGGCGTCCTCCGCGACGATCCATGGCGACATCCCCCTGCGTCCTCCTCCGCGGCGACTGAAATCGCCGAGTCTCGAGGCGACGATCCATGGCGAGCCGACTGAAATCGCCGATTGAAATCGCCGAGTCTCTAGCTTCTGGTTCGAGCCGAGGTCTTCGATGGCATCGCGGAGAGCTTCGATGCGGCTTCGACGGAGCGCGTTGACGGCGAGCCGAGGTCGG
>OY987320.1:993558-1028287 GCA_963920655.1 Geranium rotundifolium
GGTCGGGGTCGCCGGCCGGAGTCGCCGGCGGGCAGGGAGACGGGAGTGTGGCGGCAATGAGTGGCTTTAGGGTTAATTATGGTTAATTAGATTTAATTAGGTTTAATTAATAATAGTAATAATAATAATAATAATATATACATTAATTAATATATTATTATATAGATATTTAAATATTAATGAATTATATTTATTATTTGTATAAGTGAAAAAGTCAGATTTGCCCTCAATTTATCAGTTAAATTGATATTCAATTAGGGGTAAAATAGTAATTTCACAATCATATCAATTGAACCAATCAGACCAGTTTTACAGACCAAAACTATTGAGGGCATCTTAGACATTTTTGCACACAAATTCTGTTATATTTAACAGCCGTTACCTTAACTGCAACATAAATAAACTTTTATGTACCGGCAAAAAAAGTTTTAAAGTCAAGGTATTGATTTCGAAATGAGTCAAAGTTAGGGTACTGACATGGAATTACCCCATATAAATATTTAGGATATTTCTAAAGATGGATCTATAGAATAAATCTGATCCATTCATTTGGGTAAATCTTGACCATCAATTAGGGGCTGCTTCAATTATAAATAGGATAGATAAGTTCATTTGTAGATCATCTCAAACTTTCTCTAAACATTATAAAACTCTTGTAACTCTCTCTTTTAAGTATATGAATTTTCCCACTTTTTTCATTTTGGTTCAAGTTCTAGTTTCCGCACACAAGTCTTGCTATCGAGATAGTGGGAGTCAGGCTGACTTAGCACGAGCATACGAGTTGCAAAAGTGACTAAATGTCGTACGTATCGCGAATTCAAAAAAAAAATCAAATGAATTTTTTTCCAAAAAATGGATATGCCCCCCTTGAATTCTGGTATATATATAAAAATTGTGTAATATAACAATAAATGTTGTGTAGCTTAATGGTAAGCATGTAATATTGTTTTCACAAGTTCAAACCTTTGAACAATAACTTTTTTATTGAGCTTTTGAACTCACTTATATGGAGCATCCTTAATCCTCACTTTATTTATTGGTTCAAAATTATAATTATTGTATTATTAGATTGTTTTTTTTTCTTCCATTTTCATTAAAAAAATCGTTTTGTCCATTATAATTTAGTTAAATTATAGACTAATCTTTGAAAATTTGTGATTTTTTTAAGCAAAATTATGTTGAAATTAAGTTCATGGAGTGGTTGTTTGTTAAACGAATCAAACTCGAGTCCAACATATTAAAATTTGTAAATCGCGAACCGATTCTCTTCATATTTATATATACATTAAAGTTAAATTCAAAATAAACTAATAATCAAACTCGAATTAGTTTTTTTATATACATTTGGTAATTATTATTATTAATTAAATTAAATGTTTAGTATTAAGTTTTGCCCCCCTTAAAAAAATTTCTTGATCCGCCACTGCCTAAGACACCTGATGAGCTGAAGAAAATGAAGGAGATCTCATATGCTTCGACTATAGGATCCATCATGTATGCCGTGTTATGCACGAGACCGGATGTCTCGTTCGCTCTAAGCTGTACCAGTAGTTACCAATCTAACCCTGGTGAGGAACACTGGATTGCGGTCAAAGCTATCCTCAAGTACTTGAGCAGAATTAAGGATGCATTTCCGGTGTACGGGGAGGGGGGGGGGGGGGTGTAGATGGTGAACTAGCGGTTAGAGGGTACACTAATGCTAGTTTCCAGACAGATTCTGATGACTTTAAAAGTCAGTATGAATATTTATTCGTATTGAATGGTGGTGCTTTCAGCTGGAAGAGCCGCAAGTAGGACACGATTGCTGACTCTACAATGGAAACTGAGTACATAGCTGAAGAAATCCATAGAGTAAAAAACAAGTAATTTCATGCATAGCAGAAATAATTTAACCATAGATTCTTAAGAAAATTAAAATGAATCATCATGTGATTAAATTTTAGCAAGAACAAAACTAAAAAATATGAAAAATTATCTTTTCAATTTGAATCAAACAAATGCAAAATGTATTGTGTGTAGGGTTTTGGAGCGTTCTAGATCATCGAGATAGCGGAAGCGTTTAATAAAATCTACTCCAAACCTTGTCCAAGAACATAAACCGTTAAATCCCAAGGCAAAATCTATTCCACAAGATGTTTACCTTTAAGTCTTTGTTGAATAATTGAAGAAGAACTTTCAGATCTTCTTCTCTAAAGCAAGTCCACACTAAGGGGATGATCTTGAAGATCCTTTACTTAATTGCCTACTAGAACAATTAAATGAAGAACAAGAGAGCAAGATGGAGGAGAGAGAAATGTGTGGCCGGGAGAGAGAGGTTTTTTTGTGAGTTGTGTGATAATTTGTGTAATGAATCAATATTAGATATTTCAATTCATCATCCAACTCATAAGCATGGGTCAAAAGTGATTGGTATGGGCTTAAAGTGTCATCACCTATACCCCTTAAATCACTCACCTCTTAATCCACAAGCACCAACCAAGCATGGTGTTGTGTGGCCCCCACGGTTGGACCCACCAATGTGGGCCGGCCACAAGAGGCTTATTGGGCCCATAATGGGCCCTTGTTTGGGCCGGTCACGTGACCTCATGGGCCGAGCCCAATGGGCTCGCCCATGTGGTTTCGTGCCATGGCCAAAAGTTTGCCCGACCCTTTTTGTCGTTACTTATCAAACAAAATCCTACGCGACATCGACGAAAAAACTCAGTTTTCTCGATTCGCTAATTATTCTCTCAAACCGAACCCATGGCCCAAAACCTTCAGTTTTGTCCACGCATTGCTCCTCAAGAAACGATAAGGTTTCCTTGTCTCAAGTTATCCGTCTTGAATGCGTGTGACCCTTCAGGCTCATGCCACCGTTGGCAGCTCGACGCAAAAGATCTCTCTTGCCCGATCTATCATAAGGGGCCTCTAGTAAGACGTTATGATTACCCAAGGTGCATGACGATCGATGATTCGACTTAACCTTGTGCGTACAAGTCACTATCCTATTATCTCTAGATATCCCGATTGATCACAAGGCATAGAGTCGTCACCTTTGTTTAATCAATCATTGTTACTTGATATGTGAGATGGCTAAGAACTGATAACCCGTATCACCGGCATGGCCATGCTCTTACTCTCAGTCAGTCTCGATCAAGAGGCCTTTAACGGATATCTTTCCCATACCGTAGTGTGAGGGATAAATCTCTTAGCCGTCTTTCGTGTCACTCATGCAACCCGTTCCGCCACCCAATCATGCCCGTTATTGCAATCCTGTTACGGAAAACGTTAGGCGCAAGTTAAAGCCGCACGTACATTGCATAGTGATCACAAGGACTCCTCGGTCTAAGGATATTGTGACAAGCTATCGCATTTGAATATGTTCATGGCTTAATCTATGAAAACACTATTCAAAGCGGGTCGTCTGATATCAATCACCTCATGATATCTATGATATGATTCCGGGATCCCTCATCCCTATGACAAGTAGAACTACGTCATTAAGAACCATCCTCATATTGGTCGCTTCTATGAAGCATATATTGACCAGGGACTCGTTAAGTGTGATCCGTACAGATTTATGGTTCTACTACTTTAGTGGTCATAAATCAGATCATGCTTAACATATTACTTCAACACATAAGTAATACAAAGCCGTTTTATATATATTTCAAACGATGATAATGTACATAGACGTTTACAGGCTACTAGCAATTGGACTAGGGTACAAAATGCTATCAATCTCCCACTTGCCCCTAGTTCCAATCTAAGTCCCAGTCTATACCCATTGACCTAACATGTTTATCGTGTTTTGCTTGAGGAAGAGCCTTGGTCAAGGGGTCGGTTGTGTTATCATCAGATGCAACGTAGTGGATCTTCACGTCACCTCTAGCAACAATGTCACGGATGATGTGATACTTCCTGAGTACATGTTTGGATCTGTCATGTGCCTTGGGTTCCTTAGCTTGCGCAATGGCCCCGGTGTTGTCACAATATAAGTCTACTGGGTTAGTTGAGTTTTGAATTACACCTAACCCAACCATGAAACTCCTGATCCATACAACCTCTTTTGTTGCTTCCGATGCAACAATGTACTCAACTTCGGTCGTAGAGTCGGCAATGGTGTCCTGCTTCATGCTTTTCCAGCTGAATGCTCCACCGTTCAACGTAAACACATATCCCAACTGAATTTTAAAGTCATCGGGGTCTGTCTGGAAACTATCGTCGACATATCCTTTGACGACTAGATCATCATTTCTTCCCCCGTATACAAGAAAAGCGTCTTTGATTTTTCTCAAATATTTGAGAATCGTCTTGACGGCAATCCAATGTTCCTCACCGGGTTTGGATTGATGTCTACTGGTACAGCTCAAGGCAAACGAGACATCCGGTCTCGTACATATCATGGCATACATTATAGATCCTATAGCCGAATCATATGGGATTTCATTCATTCTGGCTAGCTCTGCAGGTGTCTCAGCACACTGCTTCTTGCTAAGCTTCATGCCATGACGCATGGGCAGCAGTCCTTTTTTTGAATCTTGCATTGAGAATCTTCTCAACACTTTGTCTATGTAGGTGCTTTGACTTAAGCCCAAGACCCGCTTGGCACGGTCTCTATATATCTTGATCCCCAAGATGTAAGAGGCCTCGCCTAAGTCCTTCATTGCGAAACATTCACCTAACCAAGTCTTTGTTAAGAGCAAGGTAGGGACATCGTTTCCAATGAGCAGTATGTCATCAACATAAAGCACCAAGAAAACCACTTTGCTCCTATCTGCCTTTTTATATACGCAAGGTTCATCATCGTTCTTGATGAAGCCAAACTGTTTCACAACTTCATCAAAACTCTGATTCCAACTCCGAGATGCTTGCTTCAAACCATAAATTGATTTGATTAACTTGCAAATCTTTCCCTTATTCTTAGGATCCTCAAAACCCTCAGGCTGGGACATATAAACGTCCTCAGCTAACCTCCCGTTGAGGAAGACGGTTTTGACGTCCATTTGTCATATCTCATAGTTATGATACGCTGCTACGGCAAGTAGAATGCGGATAGATTTGGCCATAGCTACTGGAGAAAAGGTCTCTTCATAGTCAATTCCGTGGATTTGCCTATAACCTTTTGCTACCAGTCTTGCTTTAGAGGTCTGAGGTTTGCCATCCATGTCTATCTTTATTTTAAATATCCATTTACACCCAATGACTTTTACGTCAGGTGTCTGATCCACCAAGTCCCACACTTGTATATTTGACATGGATTTCATTTCTGCCCTCATGGCTTCCAGCCATTTCACAGAGTCGGTTCCGTCCAAGGCCTCTCGAAAGGTAGCTGGATCATTGTCCACTAACACTAAATCATCACCTCGAGTTACTAGGAAACCGTATCTGATAGGTGCATGACTTATCCTTTCAGACCGTCCTCATTAACTGTAGCTATTGGTTCTTGCTCAACAACCACTTCTGGCTCTACTTCTTCTAGTGGGTCGTCCAGTGGTTCCCGAGTGACCATCTCATCTAGAACTTCATCAAGATGAACAGCCCTCCCACTGACTGTCTTGGAAATAAATTCCTTTTCCAAGAATGTCCCACCTCGAGCGACAAAAACTTTATTTTCACTCGGTTTGTAGAAGCAGTATCCTTTTGTTACTTTTGGATATCCGACGAAAGTGCACTTATCTGATCTCGGTTCGAGCTTGGTTGCAAGCAACCGTTTTACATAAGCCTCGCAACCCCAGATTTTTAGGAAGGACAAAACGGGTTCCTTCCCGTACCATTTCTAGAATGATGTTCCTTCCACTGCTTTCGACGGAGCCCTGTTTATTATGAATGCGGCCGTTTGCAGAGCGTAACCCTAGAAGGAGATCGGGAGATCAGTGAGACTTAACATTGATCGAACCATATCCAACAATGTCCGATTCCTTCGCTCGGACACACCATTGAGTTACGGTGTTCCTGGCGGAGTCCACTAAGATAGTATTCCACCTTCAGTAAGATGACTAAGAAACTCCTCGGATAAGTATTCTCCACCCCGATCAGAACGGAGTGCCTTGATACTCTTTCCGAGTTGGTTTTCTACTTCAGTCCTAAACTCCTTGAATTTTTCAAAAGCTTCGGACTTATGTCTCATGAGATAGGCATAAACATATCTACTGAAATCATCAGTAAATGTGATAAAGTAGCCTAAACCACCTCTGGCTGGTGTACTCATTGGTCCACATACGTCTGAATGTATTAGACCCAATAGATCACCTGCCCTCTCACCTAAACCAGTGAAGGGCGCTTTAGTCATCTTGCCCATTAAACAAGCTTCACATCTATAAATCGTTTGGAATTCGAATTGACTTAGAAGTCTGCGCTTATGAAGCGCTGAGATGCGTTTCTCATTTATGTGACCTAGACGCTAATGCCAGATTAGAGTTTGGTCTAAATCATTAGCTTTAAACCTCTTAGCATTTATATTATAGAGCATGTTGGATCTCGAGTTTTGCATATTCAATATGTATATACCTCCAACAGTGTGAGCATTGCCATAAAACATGTTGTTGCGCATAATATTAAAAAACCCGTTCTTAATATTAAAATAATAACCTTCTTTTTCGAGAAGAGATATTGAAATAATATTCCTGCTGAAAGCAGGTATGCAAAACACATCAAAAAGTTCAATTACAATCCCACTGGGCAAAACAAGGTTAACAAAACCCACGGCAGTTGCAGCAACTCTCACGTTGTTCCCAACTCTTAGGTCCACCTCGCTTTCCCCCATATCTCTTCTACTATGCAACACCTGCATATCCGCACAGACATGAGACTCAGCTCCAGTGTCTAGTACCCAAGTATTTATCGTAGAAAGATATAGCTCTAATGGAATACCTGATGAAGTAGCGGCCCCACCGCCCTTCTTCTGATCCTCCTTCAGTTGCTGATAGTCTTTCTTCCAATGACCAGGCTTTTGACAGTAGAAACAGACCAACTCCTTTGCCTTCCCCTTGCCTTTTACGGCCATGGAAGATTTAGGAACAAATGGTCGTCTGATCTTTCCTGCCAGGTGCATTAGGGCTTTACCCTTGCCACCACCAGCTTTGAAGCTGGATCCTTTCTTGACCATAAGAATACTTTTGGGCGAACTGCCCCTTATGCTCTTCTCGGCAGTTACTATCATGTTGTGCAACTCCGATGCGGTCTTGTCCATGTCATGCATGTGATAGTTCATGACGAACCTACCATATGCATGAGGAAGGGATTGCAGAATAAAATCCGCAACCATTTCTTTCTCCATAGTCATTCCGAGACTAGTCATATGATCGAAATGTCCCTTCATACGTAGGACGTGTGGACCGACGGAGCTGCCCGCTGACATCTTGCAGGCAATGAGTTCTCGGAGAACAGTGTATTTTTCAATACGTACTTTCTCTTTGAACATATCCTTGATCTGTGCAAACATTGCAAACGGATAACGAGATAGCTCCATAAACTGCTTCTGGAGGTCCGCCTCCATGCAGCCCAACATGACACACGCAACGTCGATAGAGTCGCTAAGGTGTTTCTGGTACGCATCCTTAACGATCCTCGTTGCGCTGGCAGCTGGCTCCACCAGGATAGCCTTATCAAGGACGTACTCCCTGCGTTCCAACTTTAGCACAAGTCGTAAATTCCTGTCCCAGTCCAGATAATTTGTCCCGTTGAGTTTACACTTTTCGAGTATAGTCCTCAACGACAAATTAGACGAGTTTGTTGAATTACTAGCCATTTCTACACGAAGAAAGTAAATTTAATCAGAAAAGTTGAATAAATTTACGAAGATCCGAATTAAACACCAACCATCCGATTATAAGGTTTAGAATCTTTAAATCAAGATCCCTTATTGGTCAATTGAAGTACGCTAAGGCGCACCGCTCCAATTGACTTATTTAGGTAGGAAGTCCGTTCAATTACAACCCGTGTAACTCTTGGTCAGGGTATGTGCAAAAGCACACGGCTTACCCTTCCGATGCCCCAGCTCGACCTCAGGCCAAGAATCGTGGTCGAGTCAACCAACCTTCACTAACGAGTTAACTTTGTGCAGATGCTCCGCTAAGGCGCACGACATACCACAAAATTTACCATTCCCATATAGAACCCATTCCATCGATGCTCCGCTAGGGCGCACAACACCGATAAAATGTTTCTACATGGGTGTGAATTTGGGTGACATCTCACTTGACTCAAATTATCTTGTAAATTGGTTGTGCTAAATAATTCGAAAGTATTTGGCACAATTACGAACCCGTCATCAACAACCCGTGTTGTGACGTTTCTAATTGTATCACATACTATCTTCATTTGAAACCGTCATTTGCAACCCGTGCAAACACGTATCAAATTTGAACTCATCCATCACAACCCGTGCGATGATAGTTCACAACGCTTTAAACATGCAAACAATTAAAATCTATTTTAATCTTTGCATGTGAGGTGATTGCTTATAAATTTATAAGCTAAGCATGCAAGCATGTTATTATTTAAATAATACAAGCAAGCAAACATAAAGCGTTAAATATCCATTTTATAGCCCATCCTTATCTTAGAATTCTACGAGTCACCATTTCTTCTCGTCTTTCTCATTCGGGCTCCCACTAGCTCTTGGACTTCCTCCAAGACCGTCATTGTGCTCGATTTTTCATCCTTCTCGTGTTTGAGTAGTAATTACAATTAATACTCGGTTCGTAGACCGAATAAAAAATAATTACACTTTATGGGCTCGAATAAAAGAATAATTACACGCTAACACTAACGGTATGCAAACCGTGAAAGCGATAAAATCTAACGGGCTATTAATGCATCATACATCTCATCACATCATCCAACATGTTATCACACAAACATTTTATCAAATAATATGCAATTATTCCGGTTTTAATTTTGCCAAGTTGCTTGGTCGGGTTTATCGAAACTAGACCTTTTCGAAAAACGGTTTATCGAAACCGATTAACTTTTGAAAGTTTTCGAAATACTGGATCGCGGGTTCATGGCACGGATCAAACACTGTGCATGAACCAAGTCGGGCCAAGCCAATGGGCCGAGCCCAACATGACACAGCTCGGTTTGGGCCTTGGAAGGCCCAAGCCGAGCTTGCCTCCACTCTCGGCCTCGGCCGAGAGTGGGGACGGCTCCGGTCACCGCTGGCCTCCGGTGACCTCCGTCCGGTACCCCCGATCCGGCTCCCCGAGAGTCTCTTCTCGGACCCGACAAATCCAATAATTTCCAAAAAATTCCAAATTCAATATACTTTCAAAAATAACATATTTCATGCAATTATCCCAAAAAGCATTAAAATCATGTTATCAACAATTTTGGCATGCAAATAATCATAAAACCGAAACAAGTTCAACAAGACAAAGATTAAGAGGGTAACCACGCTCTGATACCACTGTAGGGTTTTGGAGCGTTCTAGATCATCGAGATAGAGGAAGCGTTTAATAAAATCTACTCCAAACCTTGTTCAAGAACATAAACCGTTAAATCCCAAGGCAAAATCTGTTCCACAAGATGTTTACCTTTAAGTCTTTGTTGAATCGATAAAGAAGAACTTTCAGATCTTCTTCTCTAAAGAAAGTCCACACTAAGGGGATGATCTTGAAGATCCTTCACTTAATTGCCTACTAGAACAATTAAATGTAGAACAAGAGAGCAAGATGGAGGAGAGAGAAATGTGTGGCCGGCCAAGCAAGAGAGAGAGAGAGGGTTTTTTTGTGAGTTGTGTGATAATTTGTGTAATGAATCAATATTAGATATTTCAATTCATCATCCAACTAATAAGCCTGGGTCAAAAGTGATTAGTATGGGCTTAAAGTGTCATCACCCATACCCCTTAAATCACTCACCTCTTAATCCACAATCACCAACCAAGCATGGTGTTGTGTGGCCCCCACCACTGGACCCACCAATGTGGGCCGGCCATAAGAGGCTTATTGGGCCCATAATGGGCCCTTGTTTGGGCCGGTCACGTGACCTCATGGGCCGAGCCCAATGGGCTCGCCCATGTGGTTTCGTGCCGTGTCCAAAAGTTTGCCCGACCCTTTTTGTCGTTACTTATCAAACAAAGTCCGACGCGACATCGACGAAAAAACTCAGTTTTCTCGATTCGCTAATTATTCTCCCAAACTGAACCCATGGCCCAAAACCTTCAATTTTGTCCATGCATTGCTCCTCAAGAAACGTTAAGGTTTCCTTGTCTCAAGTTATCCGTCTTGAATGCGTGTGACCCTTCAGGCTCATGCCACCGTTGGCAGCTCGACGCAAAAGATCTCTCTTGCCCGATCTATCATAAGGGGCCTCTAGTAAGACGTTATGATTACCCAAGGTGCATGACGATCGATGATTCGACTTAACCTTGTGCGTACAAGTCACTATCCTATTATCATTAGATATCCCGATTGATCACAATGTATAGAGTCGTCACCTTTGTTTAATCAATCATTGTTATTTGATATGTGAGAGGGCTGAGAACTGATAACCCGTATCACCGACATGGCCATGCTCTTACTCTCATTCAGTCTCGATCAAGAGGCCTTTAACAGATATCTTTCCCATTCCGTAGTATGAGGGATAAATCCCTTAGCCGTCTTTCGTGTCACTCATGCAACCCATTCCGCCACCCAATCATGCCCGTTATTGCAATCCTGTTACGGAAAGCGTTAGGCGCAAGTTAAAGCCGCACGTACATTGCATAGTGATCACAAAGACTCCTCGGTCTAAGGATATCGTGACAAGCTATCGCATTTGAATATGTTCATGGTTTAATCTATGAAAACACTATTCAAAGCGGGTCGTCCGATATCAATCACCTCATGATATCTATGATATGATTCCGGGATCCCTCATCCCTATGAAAAATAGAACTACGTCATTAAGAACCATCCTCATACTGGTCGCTTCTATGAAGCATATATTGATCAGGGACTAGTTAAGTGTGATCCGTACAGATTTATGGTTCTACTACTTTAGTGGTCATAAATCAGATCATGCTTAATATATTACTTCAACACATAAGTAATACAAAGCCGTTTTATATATATTTCAAACGATGATAATGTACATAGACATTTACAGGCTACTAGCAATTGGACTAGAGCACAAAATGCTATCATTGTGTTCTCTAGCGAAGTCCACACAAGCAAAGACACATTTTTCTTCAAAGGTTTTTACATTCAATTTTTACTAGTTTTGTGTGTAGAAGAAAACAAATGAAAAGTGAGAAGAAGAGCAAGAGAGGGACGGTAAGAGGAGGGGGGAAGGGATCGGCAATCAAGTGAAGAAAATATGGGATTTTTCCATAAATAAAATCACCACATAATCTCCTTTTAATTACCTTTTAATTACCCATAATTATAATTTGAAATTCAAATTATAATTAAGACTTTAACTATAATTATCTCAAAATATAATTAACACGGGTTTAAGGCCCATTTTAGCAAACCTTTAATTAAACCCATTTAGATTGGTTTCTAGTTAAACGGTTTAGCTAAACCGACTCTTTCCTCAACCATCTAGTTTAAAACCTAGGCCGTAAATCACCAAATTCTCTCGATTCTCATACTTCTCGTATACTGACTTTTCAAGTCTACTTTGCTATATACCTTGCTCAAAGTGTGTGACCCTCTAGGCTCACGACCCGTTGGCAGACTGGCAAAATTACCATTTTGCCCTTTCCATCATAAGTGGTCTATAGAAAGACATTATGATCACCCAACGTCCATGAATATCGATGATTCGATTTAACCTCTTATCGTCCATGTCACTACCCTTCTATCACCCGATATCCAGATTGATCATAAGGTATAGAATCATCGGCCATATTTATCAATCACTGTTTCTTGATATCTTAGAGGACTGAAAACTGATACTAAGTATCTCCCACATGGCCATGCAATTTCATTCAGTCATACTCATCAAGTGGCTTAAACAAATATCATTCCCATACCTGAGTATGAGGGATAAACTCTCTTAGCCGTCTTTCGAGCTCACTCATGTAACTTATATCTAAGCCAATCCAAGCCCTTATAACTACCCTTTTACAGGTAACGTTAGACTAGATCAAAATTGGATATTTATGACATAGTGATCACAAAGACTCCTCGGTCTAAGGATACAATGACAAGCTACGATATGTGAGTATGCTCATGATAGTATCTATGCTACATTATCACCATCGGGTCGTCCAATACCATTCCCCGAATGATACCAATGATCTAACTCCGACACTCGACTTACCATGATCAGTAGAGCATGATCATAAAGAGTTAGCTTCATACTGGTCGGTTTTAATGAAGCTTAACTGACTAGGGACACATTAAATATGATTCGTTAAGATCCGCAATTCTAGTACTAGTGATGACACACATAATAATACAGATCAAACCATATTTAATAAAATACTACAACACATTAGTAATATTATGCCGATTTATTTATTCAAAAGATGATAAAACATTACAACTGTAAATCAGGATATGTCTGAAAACTAGCATCAACATATCCTTTAAACGCTAGTTCTCCATCTACACCCCCATACATTAGGAATGCGTCCTTGGTCCTCCTCAGATATTTGAGGATGGCTTTGACATCAATCTAGTGTTCTTGGCCGGGGTTGGATTGGAATCTGCTAGTACAACTGAGTGCATATCATGGCATACATGATAGATCGTATAGCCGAAGCATATGGGATCTTATTGATCATGCTCAGCTCATCAGGTGTACTAAGACCTTGTTTCTTGCGGAGCTTAATGCTATGATGCATGGGTATGTATCCCTTCTTAGAATCAAGCATTGAGAATCTTCTCAACACTTTATCTATGTAAGTGCTTTGACTTAGGCCCAAAATCCTTTTGGAACGATCTCTATAAATCTTGATGCCCAAAATGAATGCGACATCGCTTTGTAATCCTTTTTGTGCCCTAGTCCAATTCTACCAGTCTGTAAATGTCTGTAAATATTGATCATCGTTTGCAATAAATAAAATCAGTATTATATTACTTATTTGTTGAAGTAATAGGTTAAGTATGATCTGATATATGTCCACCAAAGTAGTAGAACCATATATCTGTACGGATCACACTTAACATGTACATGGTCAAAGATGCTTCGATGAAGCGACCAAGTATGAGGATGATTCTTTATGGTATATTTCTATTTGCCATTGAGATGGGATCCCGGAATCAGATCATAGATATTGTAGTTACGACGTTTTTCGAGATTGGCTGATTTTGAAGGAACTGAAGAAACATGTTACAAAGAATGTCGAAGCATCTTCTACGACATCTTGTGTGTAATTGTTGACGGCATCTCGGCAAGCATCCTGATCGACAGAAATCAGGAAAGTGCAGATTCGGCAGTGCAGCAAGAAAACGATTAGGAAAGTGCAGAACGACTCCTAATCTAAAAAGAAGAAAGACGGTGATTAAGAGGAAACCCTTTAGGGTTAGTACTTATCCACGATTGCTATAAAAGCTTAGGCTACCCCCTTAGCAATGGTGTGGTTCTTTATTTGTTTCCTAACAACAATTTGCAAGGTTCTTAGACGTGAAGGTTTGCGGGCTGAGAAATTGCAGATTGAGCTTAGGATATTGTGTATCACATAACTATAAAGAGTTAGGTGATTGAGGGTTTACTGAAGTCGCGAGTTGAAGACTGCACGCAACCACCAAGCTTGAAGAAGACTTGAAGACGACAGAGCAAGGCGATTGCTCGAAGAGTGGAATCAAGACGTTCTTGGATTCAGGGGGAGACCCTGAGATAGATTGCACTGTAAGACGTAGCATAAAGTATAGATCTAGGAGGGATCACAGGTACTTGTATGTTCTGACGGATTACTGATAAGTGAAATCTTTCCACTAGGCTGAGAGCCCCCAGACGTAGGTGACGTTGCACCGAACTGGGTAAACAATCTGCTGTGTCATTACTTATAGCTTTCTATTTATTGTCCTGCTTTATCTACGCAAGAAGTCAGACACAACGTTATAGCATTCTGTGTAACATTGTGTGTGGCATCTTGCACGACTAAGTCGATCAGAATTTCAGATATCACTTGGAAAGTGATATTGGACGACCCGCTCTGAATGCTGTTGCATAGATAAAGTCATGAACACATTCAGTTGTGGTAGCTTGTCGTTATATCCTTAGACCGAGGATTCTTTGTGATCGGTATGCAGTAAACATCCGCGTTTGACTTGTTCCTAACATTGTCCGTAACAGGACAATCATAACGGACATAATTAAGACGGGGACGGACTGCATGAGTGATACGAAAGGTGGCTAAGGGATTTATCCCTCATACTACGGTATGTGATAGGTATCTGTTTAGGCCACTTGATAGAGATTGATTGAAGGGAGTGCATGGCCATGCCAATGATACGGGTTATAAGTATTCAATCATCTCATAGATCGAGAAACAGAGATTGGTTAAATAAGGGTGCCGCATATATACCTTGTGATCAATCTAGATACCGGGCGATAAAATGATAGCGACATGTACTACATGAGGTTAAATCGAATCATCGATCATCATGCACCTTGGGTAATCATAACGTCTTACTAGAGGCCACTTATGATGGATCGGGTAAAATGAAGTTTTATGCCGATCCGCCGACGGTGGCATGAGCCTAAAGGGTCACACACATAGGATATGAATTTTGAGAGACAAGGAAAGGTCGACGATTCTCAAGAGACAAGGCATGGGAAAAACTGGGCGTTTTGGGCCATGGATATGTGTAAGTGAATGTGATACGCGAATCGAGAAAGACTAAGTCTTTCGTCGATGTCTCGTCAGACTTTGTGCGTTAAGTTCGAGAAGGGTCGGATACTATTTGGACGCGGCACAGAACCACATGGCCAAAGCATTTGGGCTTCGGCCCATGAAGCCCTAAGTGGGCGGCCCACCAAGGCCCAATAGTGGATTAAAGGGTGGGTCCCTTTGTTCACTAATCTGGGTTAGTGGATGATGACTAGATGTGCTTATCCTAATCAATTTGTGTGGCTAGGAATGGTGAAATAGCGGCCACCCTATCACCTGATAGCATTTTGTGCCCTAGTCCAATTACTGGTAGCCTGTAAACGTCTATGTACATTATCATCGTTTGTAATATATATATAAACAACTTTATATTACTTATGTGTTGAAGTAATATGTTGAGCATGATCTGATTTATGACCACTAAAGTAGTAGAACCATAAATATGTACGGATCACACTTAACGAGTCCCTGGTCAATCTACGCTTCTATAGAAGCGACCAGTATGAGGATGGTTCTTAATGACGTAGTTCTACTTGTCATAGGGATGAGAGATCCCGGAATCATATCATAGATATCATGAGGTGATTGATATCGGACGACCCGCTTTGAATCGTGTTTTCATAGATTAAGTCATGAACATATTCAAATGCGATAGCTTGTCACGATATCCTTAGACCGAGGAGTCTTTGTGATCACTATGCAATGTACGTGCGGCTTTAACTTGCGCCTAACACTTTCTGTAACAAGATTGCAATAATGGGCATGATTGGGTGGCGGAACGGGTTGCATGAGTGACACGAAAGACGGCTAAGGGATTTATCCCTCATACTACGGTATGGGAAAGATATCCGTTAAAAGGCCTCTTGATTGAGACTGACTGAGAGTAAGAGCATGGCCATGCCGGTGATACGGGTTATCAGTTCTCAGCCATCTCACATATCAAGTAACAATGATTGATTAAACAAGGGTGACTACTCTATGCCTTGTGATCAATCGGGATATCTAGAGATAATAGGATAGTGACTTGTACGCACAAGGTTAAGTGGAATCATCGATCGTCATGCACCTTGGGTAATTATAACATCTTACCAGAGGCCCCTTATGATGGATCGGGCAAGAGCGATCTTTTGCGTCGATCTGCCAACTGTGGGATTAGCCTGAAGGGTCACACACATTCAAGATGGATAACTTGAGATAAGGAAACCTTAACGTTTCTTGAGGAGCAATACATGGACAAAACTGGAGGTTTTGTGCCATGGGTTCGGTTTGAGAGAATAATTAGCGAATCGAGAAAATTGAGTTTTTTCGTCGATGTCGCGTCGGATTTTGTTTGATAAGTAACGACAAAAAGGGTCGGGCGTTTTTGGACACGACACAAAACCACATGGGCGAGCCCATTGGGCTCGGCCCATGAGGTCTCATGGCCGGCCCAAACAAGGGCCCATTTAGGGCCCAATAAGCCCTCTTGGCCGGCCCACATGGTGGGTCCATGTGTGGGGGCCACACAACACCATGCTTAGTTGGTGATTGTGGATTAAGAGGTGAGTGATTTAAGGGGTATGGGTTGAAGCACCTTTAAGCCCATACCAATCACTTTTGACCCATGCTTATGAGTTGGATGATGAATTGAAATATCTAACATTCATTCATTAATAAAAAAATCACACAACTTACAATAGTCTCTCCTCTCTCTATAGTGGCTGGCCACCTCTCTCTCTCTCCTCAATCTTGCTCTCTTGTTCTTCATTTAATTGTTCTAGTAGGCAATTAAGTGAAGGATCTTCAAGATCATCTCCTTGGTGTGGACTTGCTTTAGAGATGAAGATCCGAAAGTTCTTCTTTAATTGATTCAACAAAATTTTAAAGGTAAACATCTTGTGGAATAGATTTTGCCTTGGGATTTAACGGTTTAATGTTCTTGGACAAGGTTTGGAGTAGATATTGTTAAAACGCTTCCGCTAATCTCGTTGATCTAGAACGCTCCAAAACCCTACATCACCATCATCATTTCTCTTAAACCAAGATATGTCACATATTTATTCGCATTACACAACTCACAAAAATATCACAACAAGTGAAGACCATATCTCCCTCTCTCTTGGTAGCTCTCGGCCAACCCTCCTCCTTCTCTTTCTCTCAAGATTTCTCTTCCACTCTAGTAGGTGGAAGAGTGTAGGATACTTAGTGATCATCCTATCTGTGTGGATACCGTTAGAGGGAAGATCTCGAGTGCTCTTCTTGCTTGATTCGAACAAACCGAAGGTATAGTCGTGTGCTTTGTTTTTTGCCTTGGGATTTAATGGTTTTACATTCTTGGGAATATTTGAGGCTTTATTTATTGTTGCTTCCGTTTCCATGGCGTTCTTGGTAGCCTCAAAGTTCCTACAGTGGTATCAGAGCACGATTACCCTCTTCAATCTTCGTTTGTTTCGGTTTTGGTGTTATTTTGCTTGCCTTGTTGCTATCACATGTTTATTTTTCATATATTGGTTTATATGCCATGAAAAATGAAGTTTTAGAGAACATATCAAATATGGAATTTTTTGAAAAAAATTGGATTTGTCGGGTCGCCGGAACGGGATTCTCGGGGAGCCGAGATGGAGAACTGGCGGGGGCTCCGGCTTGCCAAATCTGGATTGGGCCGTGGCCATTAGATGGCCATGGTCATGTGGCAAACCCGTCCCTGCCCCGGCGGTGGTCAGATTCTGGCCGTAGCCGGTGGTGAAGGCTCGACGGCTAGGGTTGCCAAACCCTAGTGCATCGGTGTGTAGGGGCTCGACCCATTGGGCTTGGGCCCGGGTGGTTTGTTGCATGGTGTTTGATCTGTGGCACAAACCTCAATCCAATGTTTGAAAATTTTTAGATTTGAATGGTTTTGATAAACCGTCTTTTCGAAAAAGGTCTAATTTCGATAAACCCGACCGAGCAACTTGGACATAAGAATAAAAGCGGAAATGTTTCTTGTTTGGAAACATGTTTGTGTGATAACATGTTGTGTGATGTGTTGCCATGTATGATGAATAGGTAGCCCACTAGAGCATTTAATTTTTTACCGCTTTTATACGGTCTGCGAACCGTTAGATTGTAGCGTGTAAATATTATTTTATGCGGTCTACAAACCGAGTATTATTCTTCCATCCGGTCTATGAACCGAGTATTAATTTTAATTAGTTGCTCAAGTCGAGAAGGATGGAAACCGAGAACGGTGACGATCTTGGAGGACGTCCACGAGCTAGTGGGAGCGGCCTAAATGGTGATGATGAGAAGAGCTTATGGAGGTGGTTGTCTCAAGCTTGAGCCTCGTTAGACACTTAGGACCTTAGCGTGAGCTATTTGTGCACATTTAACGCTTTAATGCTTGCTAGAATTTATTTTGTAGATAAAATTGCTTGTATGCATGCTTAGCTAATTTTGTTTTAGCTATCACCCACATGCAAAGATTAAAACCGGATTTAATTATTTGCATGTTAAAGCGTTGTTAACCATCATCGCACGAGTTGCGATGGATGCGTTCAAATTTGAAACGTCTTTGCACGGGTTGCAAATGACGGTTTCAAAGAAGATAATGTGAGATCAATTAGACACGTCACAACACGGGTTGTTAATGACGGGTTCATAATTGTATCAAACATATATGATTTAAACACAACCGATCACAAATAATTTCAAGTCATGTGAGACACCAACCCAAAATCATAAGCTTGTATAGTTCTCCATTCGAGAGTGCGCTCTATACAAGTCGCTGCAGTTTTATCTAGATGTCGGGTGCCTTAGCGGAGCATCTTTATCGAACTGAGCATACTTGATTTGGTTGACTTGACTGTGATTCTCGACCAGGGTCGAGCCAGGGTGTCAGAAAAGGTATGCCGTGTACAATAGTACGTACCCTTGCCAAGAATTACACGGGTTGTAATCGGACCCAATTGCGTTACATGTAATTGGATGCATGTCCTACCTAAATCTGTGAGTCGGAGCGATGCGCCCTAGCGTACTTTGATTCACGAATCACGGGTCTTGATTTTTGATTCTGTTAAATTAGAATCGAATGGTTGATGTTTATTTAGGATCTTCGTAAATTTATTCAACCTTCTGATTAAATTTACTTTCCTCGTGTAGATAAATGGCAAATAATTCAACGAACGCGAATAGTTTGTCGTTGAGGCATATCCTTGAAAAGGGTAAGGTCAACTGGACAAATTATCTGGACTGGGACATGAACCTACGACTTGTGTTCAAGTTGAAACGCAAGGAATATGTCCTGAACCGGGCTATCCATGTGGAGCCAGCACTCAACGCCCCGAGGGCCGTTAAGGATGCATACCAAAAGTAACTTAGCAACAATATCGACGTGGCGTGTGTGATGCTGGGCGCTATGGAGCCGGAGCTTCAGAAGCAGTTTATGGAACTGTTCGAGGACCCTATGGCAATGATGGCGCAAATAAAGGTCATGTTCAAGGAGAAGGCTCGACTCGAAAGATTCAGGATTCTCAAGGAACTCATCGTTTGCAAAATGTCAGCATGCAGTTGTGTAGGTCCACGTGTCCTGAAAATGAAGGGACATCTCGACGGCCTGACGAGACTCGGTCTCGGGATGGAAAAGCAGATGGCAGCAGACTTAGTTCTGCAATCCTTTCCTCATACATATGATAGTTTTGTAATGAATTATTATATGCATGATATGGATAAGACTGTTTCGGAGTTACATCAAATGCTTGTAACGGCCGAAAAGAACATCAAGGTCACTTGAGGCAAGGATGTTCTAATGTTCAGAAAGAGAACTAGTTTCAAAGCTGGAGGTGATAAGGGTAAAGCCCTTATGCACATGCCAGGAAAAAGAAAAAGGAGTCGGTCTGCTTCTACTACCAACAACCCGGTCATTGGAAAAGGGACTATAGGAAGTTCCAAGATGATCAGAAGAAGGTAGGTGGGGCCGCTACTTCATTAGGTATTTTGTTTTTAGAGCTAAATCTCTCTTTTTCAGATTCATGAGTATTAGATACCGGGGCTGAATCTCATATCAATACGAATGTGCAGGTGCTGGAAAATAGAAGAGATTTGGGCAAGAACGAGGTGGACCTAAGGGTTGGGAATAAAGTCCGAGTTGCCGCAATTGCTGTAGGATCCGTTACACTCGTTTTGCCCAGGGGCTTTGTTCTTGTACTTGATAATGTGTATTTTGTACCTACTTTCAGTAGAAACATTATATCTATATTCTTACTAGATAAGGAAGATTTTTCTTTTGTTATTGAAAACGGGATTTTCAATATAAAACGTGATAACATACATTATGCAAGTGCAAGTACAGTTGGTGGTTTATATGTGTTGAATATGGAAAGCACCAATACAAGCAAGCTCTAAAACGTTAATACTAAAAGGTTTAAATCCGATATTTTAACTAAACTCTAATATGGCACTGTCGTCTAGGCCACATAAATGAGAGACGCATCTCAGCACTTCACAAGTGCGGGCTTTTAAGTCCATTCGAGTTCCATTCGATTGAGATATGCGAGGCTTGTTTAATGCGCAAGATGACTACAACGCCCTTCATCGGGAGAGGTGAAAGGGCGGGTGACCTATTGGCTCTAATACACAGAGATGTGTGTGGACCAATGAGTTCACTTGCCAGGAGCAGTTACGGTTACTTCATCACTTTTACTGACGATTACAATAGATTTGGTTATGTCTATTTAATGAGACATAAGTCGGATGCTTTTGATAAATTCAAAGAGTTCAAGAATGAAGTACAGAACCAACTCGGGAAAAGTATTAAAGCACTTCGTTCGGATCGAGGTAAATAATACTTATCCCAAGAGTTTCTCGATTATCTTGTGGAAAGTTGGATATTATCAGAGTGGACTCCTCCCGGAACACCTCAGTTAAATGGAGTGTCTGAGCGAAGGAAACGTACATTGTTGGATATGGTTCGATCCATGATGAGTCACGCTGATTTACCACTCTCCTTCTGGGTTATGCTCTCGAAACTGCCACATTCATATTGAGTAGGGCTCCAGCGAAGATAGTGGAAGGTACACAATTTGAGCAATGGTACGGGAAGAAGCCCGTTTTGTCCTTCCTCAAGATTTGGGCTTGTGAGGCTTTTGTGAAGCACATGCTCTCAAATAAGCTCGAACCAAAATCGTATAAATGCATCTTCGTTGGGTATCCCAAAGAAACAAGGGGATACTACTTCTACAAACCGAGTGAGAACAAAGTTTTCGTTGCTCGTGGTAGGGTATTTTTGGAAAAAGAAATTCATTTGCAAAACAGACAGTGGGAGGACTATAGATCTGGATGAAATTTCAGAGGATGTAGTTTCTCAGGAACCACCTGAAAGCCCAGTAGAAAATTTGGAGCCAGAGCAGGTTGTAGAGTAGGAACCGCTCAATGCAGTTCTTCAGGACGGTCCAAGGCGGTCTGAAAGGACCAGTCATCCACCTTGTTAGGATTATGCCCTAGTCCAATGTAATTCCTCAATCTATATTGTAACGAACATCATTTTTCCGATGTAATAAAAGGCATTGTATTACTAATGTGCTGTAGTATATCTAATGTAATTTGATCTATATCATTATGTGTATAACCACTTATAGTAGAACTGTAGATCAGAAAGAATTGCATTCGATAAGTCCCTGCTCATCTAATCTTCTTCAGAAGCGATCAGTATGAGACTAACTCCTTGTGACCATGCTCTACTGATCATGGTAAAGTGCGTGCCAGAGTTATATCATAGAGATATCAGGTCGATGATATCGGACAACCCGATTGTGAGTATGCAACATAGATCCAGTCATGAGATATTCACAGATCGTAGCTTGTCATTATATCCTAAGACCAAAGAGTCTTTGTGTACACTGTGTAACGAATACCTAAGTTGACCTAGTCTAACGTTACCTGTAAAAGGGTAGCTATGACGGCTTTGATTGGCTTGGATATTAATTGCATTTGTGAACTCGAAAGGCGTCTGAGGGATTTATCACTCATACTCCGGTATGAGAAAGATACCCGTTTAGGCCACTTGATGAGTATGACTGAAGGAATAGCACGACCGTGCAGGTGATATCTTAGTATTAGTTTTGAGTCATCTCAGATATCTAGAAACAGTGATTGATAAATTAGGGTGACGATTCTATGCCAATTGATCAATCTGGATATTGGTTTGATAAAAGGACAGTGACATGTACGATAACAGGTTAAGTTGAATAATCGATAATCACGAACGTTGGGTAATCATAATGTCTTGCTAGAGACCACTTATGATGGAAAGGGTAAAATAGTAATTTTACCAGTCCGCCAACGGGTCGTGAGCCTAGAGGATCACACGCTTTTAGTACAATACGTGACACATAAGCATGGATGGAAATTGGAAGAATCCGCTTTTCAGTTTAGTCAAATTGAAAACGATTCAGTTGATTTCAGGCCTAAGTTTTTTAACCAGACGGTTGAACAAATCGAGTTGGGGAAATTGGACCGATTTAGCTAAACCATAATAAGAACTCAATTATATGGGTTTTAATTTGAATTTGGTTAAATGGGCTTGAAGCCCATTTAGGGTTTTAATTCATGAATGGGGCAAAAGTGCAATTATGAGTTTAAAGGGGCAAGAAATGTAATTATTTATTTAAAATAAGACTTTTTGTGATAATTACACAATATTTTCCTTCCCCTTTTAGCTCAAATTTTCGGCACTCTCTCCCCCTAATTCCCTCTCATTGCCGACCCTCCCTTTATCATTCCTCCATAGCCATCTTTGTTTCATTCTTCTTATATTTCATCAGCAAGTGTGTGAGAGAAAACCGTTTGTGGTTGTTGTGCTTTTGTGGACTCGATAAAGAAACACTCCTTTGTGTTTTAATCGATTAAGAAGGTAAATTTTCAGATTTCAAAAGTTTAAAAGCATGCTGAATTTCTCATTAAGATCAAAGTTTATATTTGATTCCCATGGTTCAATTTCTCTGTGCTGCATGAAATTATTGTTTGGAACCCATGGGAATACGGGTTTTGTGTGACTCAAGGTGATGAGCTAGTATTGGTGGATCAGGATGATGAGCCCAACACCTTTAGAGAAGCCATGGACAGTACCAACTCCGAGAAATGGCTGGGAGCCATGAAGGAGGAAATGCAATCCATGTATGATAATCAGGTTTGGAACTTGATTGATTCAATCGTTGGTGTGAGAACCATTGGTTGTAAATGGGTCTTCAAGAAGAAGACACACATGGAAGGCAATCCTCAGACCTATATAGCACGTCTGGTAGCAAAACGTTATAGCTAAGTCCAAGGGATTGACTATGAGGAAACATTTTCTCCAGTGGTTATGGTCAAATCTATCCGTATTCTACTTGCCATAGCTGCATACCACGATTACAAGATATGGAAAATGGATGTCAAAACCGCCTTCCTTAATGGGAACTTAACTGCGGACGTTTACATGACGCATCCTGAGGGTTTTGTCGATCCGAAGAATAAGGGAAAGATTTGTAAATTGCTCATGTCCATTTATGAGTTGAAGCAATCTTCGAGGAGTTGGAAACAACGTTTTGATCAAGCTGTGAAACAGTTCGACTTTATCAAGAACGATGATGAACCTTGCATTTACAGAAAGGCAGATGGTAGTAAGATAGTCTTTTTCGTGCTATATGTCGACGACATATTACTCATTGAAACAACATCCCAACCTTGCACTTGACAAAGGCTTGATTAGGCGAGTGTTTCACAATGAAAGACTTAGGAGAAGCCTCTTACATCTTGGGGATCAAGATATGGAGAGATCGTACCAAGCAGGTTTTGGGTTTAAGTCAGAGCACCTTCATAGACAAAGTGTTGAGGAGGTTCCCAATGCTTGAATCCAATAAGGGATTCTTACCCATCCGTCATGATATATAACTTAGCAAGACTCGGTGTCCGGTGAGGAATATTGGATTGTGGTAAGGCAATCCTCAAATACTTGAGGAGAACCAATGACGCTTTTCTTGTATACGAGGGAAAGGATGATGATGAGCTAGTCGTCAAGAGTTATGTTGACGCTAGTATCCAGACGGATCCTGATGACTATAAGAGACAGTCAGGATATGTGTTCATGTTGAATGGAGGAGCTTTTAGCTGGAAGAGCAAGAAGCAAGATTCCACAGTTAACTCTACAACGGAAGATCAGTACATTGTTGCCTCGGAAGCAGCAAAGGAGGCTGTATGGATCGGGAGTTTCATAACTGGGTTAGTTGTAATGCCAAACACGTCTGATCCACTAGGCTTATTTTGAGACAACACTAGCGCCATTGCGCAAGCTAAAGAGCCCAGAGCATATAACACATCCAAACATGTACCCATAAAATATCACCTGATACGAGAAATCGTCGAAAGGTGTGATGTGAAGATCACTTACGTTGCATTTGATGATAACACAACCGACCCTTTTGTAGAATTTATGCCCTAGTCCAGTACGAAGTAAGTCTGTAATAGTTTTATCCTCCTATGCAACGAAATAAAATTGACATTCATATTACTGAAAGAGATCACCATGGGTTCCATTCGATAAATTTCATGCAGCGGAAGTTATGTAACCATGGTGATCGATGCAAACTTGGATCTTAATGTAAATTCAACATGCTATCAACCTTTTGAATCAGAAAATTACCTCTATTAATCGATGAAAACACAAGCTTAGTGTTTCTCTATTCGGTCCACACAAGCACCACAACCGAAGAAGGTTTTCTCTGACACTTTTGCTATGAATGTTCTTGAGAAGCTTGACAAAAATGGTGGATGAAGAGGGTGAGGATTCGACCAAAGGGAGGGAGAAGATGAGGGGAGTGGTTGCTAATGGTTGGAGAAAAAGATGGAAGATTTTTGATATTTTAATTTGAAATAAAATTGAATTTCAAATTAATAATTGCATATCTAACCTTCTTAAACTCCTAATTGCACTTTTTTCCCATTCATCACTTAAATCCCTAAATGTGCTTTAAGCCCGTTTAACTAAAACCCAAATTAAACCCATTAACTTGAGTTATAATTTCGGTTTAGACAAAACTGTTCAATTTCCTCGAATTGATTTCTTCAACCGTCTGGTTAAAACCTTAGGCCAGAAAACTACTGAATCGTTCTCAATTTTCATCCATAATTGTTTTCATGTATCGTGCTTAATGCATGTGACCCTCTAGGCTCACGAACAATTGGCAGACTGGTAAAATTACGATTTTACCCTTTCCATCATAAGTGGTCTCTAGCAAGATATTATGATTACCCAATGTTCGTGATTATCGATTATTCGACTTAACCTGTTATCGTACATGTCATTGTCCTTTTATCAAACCGATATCCAGATTGATCAATAGGCATAGAATGGTCATCCTAATTTATCAATCACTGTTTCTTGATATCTGAGATGACTAAAAACTGATACTAAGGTATCACCTGCACGGCCGTGCTATTCCTTCAGTCACACTCATCAAGTGGCCTAAACGGATATCTTTCTCATACCGAAGTATGAGTGATAAATCCCTTAGACGCCTTTCGAGTTCACAAATGCAATTAATATCCAAGCCAATCAAAGCCGTCATAGCTACCCTTTTACAGGTAACGTTAGACTAGGTCAAACTTAGGTATTCGTTACATAGTGTACACAAAGACTCCTTAGTCTTAGGATATAATGACAAGCTACGATATGTGAGTATCTCATGACTGGATCTATGCAGCATACTCACAATCGGGTTGTCCGATATCATCGACCTGATGATATCTATGATATAACTCCGGCACATACTTTGCCATGATCAGTAGAGCGTGATCACAAGGAGTTGGTCTCATACTGATCGCTTCATAAAGAAGCTAAGCTGATCAGGGACTAATCAAATGTAATTCTTTCTGATCTACAATTCTACTATTAATGGTTACACACGTAATGACATAGATCAAATTACATTCGATATATTACTACAGCACATTTGTAATATATGCCGATTTATTAATTCGGAAAGATGATAAAACATTACATCTGTAGATAACTTTTATATTGGACTGGGGCATAACTCTAACAATCTCCCACTTGCCCCTGATTCCAATTTAAGTTCTGATCTACTCCCATAGACTCTGCATGTTCCTAATGCCTAGTCTGCGGCTGAGCCTCTGTCAAGGGATTGGTCATATTATCATCAGTCGAATAGTGTTTAATGTCCACATCACCTCTATATGTGATAACTCTCACGAGGTGATGCCTGCTGAGTATATGTTTGGATCTGTTGTGGAATTTGGGCTCTTGAGCAATAGCTACGGCACCTGTGTTGTCCCAGAACAAGCTTATCGGATCAGACGCTCGCGACGTTGCATCTAATCCGATCAGAAAGCTTCTAATCCATACGGCCTCTTTAGTTGCTTTCGTTGCAGCTATATACTCAGCCTCTATTGTAGAGTTGGCAATTTTGGCTTGCTTAAAGCATATCCAGCTGAAAGCGCCACTACTCAACATGTAAGGACCGCTCCCGGTCAATTTTAGTCAATTTTGCGAAAAATGGATAAAAATTTAAAAATTCGCGATTTGACCAAATTTTGACCCGAGAGTCACCAAAGACTACTATTTGAGCCATTTTAAGTTGAAATGGTAATGTTACGGATATTAGGTTCATATGGAAGCTAAAATTTAGCGAAACGTCACGGTTCCGACGGTTTCGAAAAACGTATCCGTTTCTAACGTTTTCGGGTCCGAAATGACAAAAGTGGATTGTGGGACCCCCCTACTTGACACATGGCATGATTCTAGAGGGGGGGGGGAGACTTTATGAGTGGTTCAAAATTAATTGGGTTAATTTAGATTTAAAAGAAAATGGGAAATATGTATATTTAATTAGTTTAGTATTGAAATAATATAGTTTAAGTGATAAAGAGGGGGAGGGGGAGCCACAATCGGCAGAAGCAAAGAAAAGGAGAGAGAGGGGAGGGCTTGGCCGAGAGAAGAAGAAGGAAGAAGAGGAGAAGAGCTTTTGGCGATTTCCCGACGATCCGGGCGCGTGATCGACCATTTTCTTGCGTATACGGGTTCCTCACATCATTGGCTACGGTAAGCAACTCATTTTTTCTCATCGTGATGAGTTTGAGTTGTGGGTTTGATGAGAAATGAGTGAAATGATGATGGAGTGGAGTTGTAGGGGTGTTTTGGAGCATTTTGGGGCGTTTTTGGAATTTTTCGGCGGCCAGAGGGTTCGCTGGAGCTCCGGCCAGTCACCGGAGCTCCGGCCAGGGTGGTGGCGCGCCGGAGGTGGTCCGGCAGTGGCCAGCCCCTGCCATGGCTGGCCGTGGCAGCCTATGGCGACCGTGGGCCGTTTGGGCCTCTCGGGCCGTGAGTGGCCCGGGTGGTCCCACGAGCTCGGAATTCGGGTTTGTGAGTTTCGGGAGGTCTCCGGTAACCCTCGAATCGATAGTTGGCACCCTTGGTGATTTTTGGATTTAAATTACGAAAATTGGAAAATGTGTGTCGAAACTTTAAATTGCGCGATTAAATCGCTCGGGTGTCGGAATTCGATTCCGTCAATTGCGTTGGTCCTCTCGAATATAATTAGGAATTTAGACACAAAATTGGGAATTTTCGGAGTTCCGAGGGACAAATTCACACAACCGGGCAGATTCAAATTAGCGGGCAAAATGGGCCGTTCCGGGCCCATTTTGACAACTTAGGTTAATTAAGAAGTGTTGGAGTGAGCGATACTTGTCGGGGTGGCACTTGGGTTTAATTTCGTGAAAATCCGGATTTCGGTTAGTCATTAAAACTTGTGATTTTGTCACTTTTAGATTCCTTTGACGACCGCGGGAAAGGAAAGGCATAGCTTGGCGTCGCGAAAATCTTAGGAGCGTACGTTGAAAAATTTGAGGTAGGGGGACATAGCTTACCTAGACTCATTCTCTTGATGCATTGATTGAATTTATTTGAGTATTTAGTAGAGATAAAATGAAATGTTTGAACACCATTTTCTCGATGTTGTGAATTAAATAGCATGTTGATGTGTTGACATGAATGCCTCTCTGTGAATTAGTTGAGTACCAAACTTGAACTGCTTGTGAGCACCTAGTTTTGCATGGTTATATTATTGCTTTTCAGACGATGACTTATTCCGTCTCACACTTGTCTTGTTTGTGTGGATGTAAATACTTCTCTGTGAACTAGTTTCTTGCACTTGGCTTGTTTTCTGTGAATGTATCAAAGGGTGTTGGGGTGTGGTTGGTAAGGGTGTTGTGATGTGGAAGGGTGGAAAGGTGATGGGAGGCTGTGTGGTTGGATGGATAATCGAGTCAGGAGCGGTACCCCTCCTGGCCGTTATCGATTTCCATTCGGGGGTTGAACCGAGTCAAGGGTGGTACCCCTTGGCCGTGATCGGTTACCTCAATTGTATGGCTGTGTGGTTGGATGGATAATTGAGTCAGGAGCGGTACCCCTCCTGGCCGTGATCGATTTCCATTCGGGGGTTGAACCGAGTCAAGGGTGGTACCCCTTGGCCGTGATCGGTTACCTCAATTGTATGGCTGTGTGGTTGGATGGATAGTCGAGTCAGGGGCGGTACCCCTCCTGGCCGTGATCGATTTCCATTCGGGGGTTGAACCGAGTCAAGGGTGGTACCCCTTGGCCGTGATCGGTTACCTCAATTGTGGGGTTGTGTTTGGATGGGCAATCGAGGCAGGAGCGGTACCCCTCCTGGCCATAATCGATTCCCGTTCGGAGGTTGAACTGACCAAGGGTGGTACCCCTCGCCGGTCGTAATCGGTTACCTCGGGAGTTGTGATGTGGTTGGTGAATGAGTAGTGGAAGTGTTGTGATTCGTACTTTACTGACTTCTTTGTGCTTACATGTATGTTTTTCTCATCCTTGCTGTTTGTTTTAGTCTCTGGGTAGCGTGTTCACCCCTACTTGTAGTTGTGCAGGTTGGTGATCCTGAGTACACTTTTGGTGGGAGCTTTTGGGGATGTGTCGTGTCGACGCACTGTGTATTTTTGTTGTTGTTGGCTTTTGTAGACTCTGGTCTGAGTCATTTGCCATGTATATTTCTGTATCGCAACTTGTATAAAATATTTTGATGTAAATATTTGATTGACTGGCCATGTCGTGCCTCACTTTTATACGCGTTACTTGTTGGTTTAATACAGATTTTAAAAGGAGAAATGGTATTGATGTATTTGTTGTAAGCAGGTTTCTTTATTTGACTTGTGCAATCCCATTTTGAACTAGGGACGCCTAAATCAAAATGAGATGGCCTCGTGCGAGAATAGTTATGTTGTAATTTGAGGACGCTCGAGTTATTTCATAACTATATCGCATCGTGTTATTTCAAAGGTTTTAATTCTTCGGGTAACGACTTTAATTCGGGAAACCGGATTTTGGGGCGTTACACAACACAAAATATATCCTGACTGAATTTTGAAGTCATCTAGATATGTATGAAAACTAGTATCGTCTTGTCCTTTGACTGCTAGTTTTCTATCTACATCCCCATACACTAGGAATGCGTACTTGGTCCTCCTTAAATATTTGAGGATGACCTTTGACAGCAATCCAGTGTAATTGGCCGGGGTTAGATTGGAATTTGCTGGTACAACTTAGTGCAAACGAGACTTCCAGTCTCGTGCACATCCTGGCATACATGATGGACCCGAAAGCCGAAGCATAAGGGATCTTACTCATCATGCTCAGCTTATCAGGAGTACTAGGACTCTGTAGCTTGTTGAGCTTAATGCCATGAGCATGGGTATGTATTATTTCTTAGAATCAAGCATTAAGAGTCTTCTCAACACTTTACCTATATACATGTTCTGACTTAGACCCAAAATTCTTTTGGAATGATATGTAGAGATCCTGATGCCTACATTAAATGTAGCATCACCTAAGTCCTTCATCGATAAGTACTTCCCTAACCAAGCTTTGGTGGCAAGGTCGGGATGTCATTCCCGATGAATAAATGCCAAGAATACAATATTACTCCCACTCGCTTTCTTATGTACGCAAGGCTCACTTTCATTTTTGATGAAGCCGAGTTCCCTTACAGCTTTATCAAAATGAAGGTTCCAACTCCCTGAAGCTTGCTTCATTCCAAAAATGGATCCTTGCAGCTTACATATCTTTTCGGGATTCTTTGGATCTACAAAACCCACAGGTCGTGTGATATACACGCCCTCTAGTAAGTTCCTGTTAAGGAAGGGGTTTTGACATCCATCTACCATAATTATGGCTAAAAATAATCCGGATTAAGCTGACCATTGATACTGGTGAAAAGGTGTCATCATAATCCATGTATTGAATCTGACGATAACCTTTTACAACCATCCTAGCCATATTGGTTTGAGGACTTCCATCCATGTCGGTCTTGATCCTATAGACCTACTCAGAACCGATGGGTTTTATCCCAGGGGTTTGATCCACCAAGCACCCAACTTGGTTTTCATACATGGATTTCATTTTCTCACTCATGACGTTCTGCCATTTTTCGGAGTCTGGACTGGTCAAAGCTTGTATGAAGGTTTCTGGATCATCCTGATCCACAAACATCAAGTCATTTCCCTCAGTGGTTGTGAAGCTATATCTGTCTGGAACATGACGAGATCTTTCAGAACTCCTTAGACCATCTGGAATTTTTGAAGGGACTGATTCTTCATCTGCGTCCATCTGAGACTCCAGTACTTCTACATCTTGCAAAGCAGGCTCCTGAATTGCTTCAGGCTGTTCCGTATCCTCTTGAATTTCTTCGAGATGCACGGGACTCCCACTAGCTATTTTGGAAATAAAATATTTCTCCAAAAATACCCCTTTTCGAGCAACAAAGACTTTGTACTCGTTGGGTATGTAGAAGTTGTATCTCTTAGTTTCTTAAGGATACCTTACGAAGACACATTTGTCTGATTTGGATGCCTGCATCTCTGCTAACCAAATCTTTTAGGAAAAACATACTAGGATGTTTCCCACACTATATATGACTATGGTCAATTTCTTATTTGGCTACTACGCGAAGGCGCACGCATCCAAATAGAACTAACCATCTCATCCCGCTCCCATCCCAATGAATACTACGCGGAGGCGCACGCATCCACAGTAACGGGAGACGTAATGAGTTTCATGTGGTGTACCTTCTATGACTCTGGTCCAGCTCTTATTTGGCTACTATGCGGAGGCGCACACATCCAAATAGAACTGATTACCTTATTCAGCTCGCTTCCCAATGAATACTCCGTGGAGGCGCACGCATCCACAGTAATGGGAGACAGAGTGACTGTCACAAGGTGTACTATCGTTGTCTTCATCGGAGCCCGATTCAAAATGAATGCGGTCGTTTCCAGAGTCAATTATTAGTTCAACTCTCTTCTGGCCTGAGTACTCATAGGTCCACATACGTCGGAATGTATTAGACTTAATAAGTCACTCGCCGTTCACATAAACCTGTGAAAGGTGTCTTTGTCGTTTTGCCCATTAGGCGAGACTTGCATCTTTCAGTTTGAGTGAATTCAAACGGACTTAAAAGTCCACACTTGTGAAGTGTAGAAATGTGTTTCTCGCTCATTAGGCAAGACTTGCATCTTTCAGTTTGAGTGAATTCAAACGGACTTAAAGTCCATACTTGTGATGTGTTGAAATGCGTTTCTCGCCTATGTGCCTTAAATGACAATGCCAGATTATAACTTGGTTTAAATCATCAGATTTAAGCCTTTTCTTATTTACGTTATACCGATTAAGATTACCAACGTAAATATCTGATCCTGAAGACGTGGATACCCACTCTTCTTCACATGATCCTTGTATTTGCTTACAATCCCTTATTCCTGTGTCCTAGCTCATTGCAGTGATAGCAGACCTCCTCCATTTTGACCTTAGTCTTCACAACAGCTTTGGGAGCCGCTTGAACTTTTGGACGTTTGGGGTGTCTGATCTGCCCTGCAAGGTGCCTAGGAACCTTACCCTTACCCTGATCGGCTTTCTTGAAGCTGACCTTCTTGTTGACCATAAGGACCTCCTTAGTCTTGCCCTTGAGGTTCTTTTCAGCGGTCACAAGCATCCCATGAAGCTCTGTTAAGGACTTGTCCATGTCATGCATATTGTAATTTACTATGAAATCACTATATGTATCTGGAAGTGACTGCAACATAAAATCTGCAGCCATTTCCATCGGATCATTAAAACCGAGTTTTGTTAGATGTTCCTGAAGACATTAAATCTTCGTGACATGGGGACTAACAGGGCTCCATCCTTAAGTTTGCAAGAGTTAAGTTCTATGAAAGTATCATATCTTTCGACACGAGCTTTCTCCTTGAACATTTCCTTGACCTCTGCCTTACAGGTATGAGGGTCATCTGAAACGTTCCTGAACTGCTTCTGTAATTCCGGCATCCTACTGCCTACCATAATGCATGACACGTCGATTTGGTTACTAAGGAACTTAGATAAGTATCCTTAGTGCCCTACCGGCGTTCAGCGGTGGCTCAGTAGGAGGTTCCTTGGTAAGGATATACTACTTGCGTTCATGCTTGAGTACCAGCCTCAAGTTTCTATTCCAATCTGAATAATTCACGCTCTTGAGTCTGTCCTCAATCTGGACTCTCAGTGCGCTATTACTCCTTTGTGTTGTGTTTGCCTTTTAATTCTACATGGTAAAATTAATTAAAATTCAAGTTGGAGATTTAGTTATAAAACACTTGTCTAATTCTAACATTAGAATCTGAACCAGGATCCCATCATACTCTCAATTGAAGTGAACGGAGGCTCACTGCTCCAATTGAGAGCATCAAGGTAGGAATAAATCCATCTACAAGACCATGTAGTTCCTGGCTAGGGTCTGTACTTGTTAGTACGTGGCATACCCTATACTGATACCCTAGGTCAGCCCTAGCTGACAATCGTAGACAAGTCTACCAAGCTTGAACTATGAACAGAACTAATGTGGCTACTACGCGGAGGCGAACACACCCGCACAGAACTACACATCTCATCCAGACCTTTTCTCTATGAATGTTATGCGGAGGCGTACCGACATCCATAGGGTCAAAGCACTTTTGAGTGCCCAAACTTGGATGGTATCACGCTTGACTTGTAATTATTTGCGTTTAAGTGAATTATAAAAGTCTGATTGTATATCGATACAATCTTAATATGGAATCATCAGTTGCAAATTCATGCAAAGATAATCCCTTAGCAGGTTACATGCGAGTCTGATTAAATTCCGATTTTAATCTTTGCATGTGGGTGATAGCAAATCATACATAAACTTGTATATTTAAACTATCATACATTCATACATTCAAACATATAAATGTAACGATAAAATATATGCATAACTAAGCCCATGTAGATATTGAGTTGTCGTGGCTTGTCATTGTATCCTTAGACCAAAGGGTCTTTTTGATCGCTATGTAGTCAACATCCGAGATTTGACATACGCCTAATGTTATCTATAACAAGATGTCCATAACGACTATGATTGGCTCGGGGACGGGATGCATGAATGATACGAAAGACGGCTAAGGGATTTATCCCTCATACTCCGGTATGAGAATGATATCCGTTTAGGTCACTTGATGAGTATGACTGAAAAGAAACGCATGGCCATGCACATGATACAGGGTATCATTTTTCAGTCATCTCACATATCAAGAAACAGTGATTGATTAAATAAGGGTGACGACTATATGCCTTATGATCAATCAGGATATTTAGCGATAAAAGGATAATGACATAGACGACATATGGTTAAGTCGAATCAATCGATCATCATGCTCGTTGGGTAATCGTAATGTCTTGCTATAGGTCACTTACGATGGATAGGTTGGAATGGGATTTCAAGCCTATCTGCCAACCGACACATGAGCCTAAAAAGTCAAACACAAAAGGCACGACCGAAGCGTGAGGGAGCATATGGGTGAAAGGAGAGAAAATGCAAGAGCCAAGGATCGTTATAGTAAGGGAGCATATAGTGTTTTCATAGATTAAGCCATGAACATATTCAAATGCGATAGCTTGTCACGACATCCTTAGACTAAGGAGTCTTTGTGATCACTATGCAATGAACGTGCGACTTTAACTTGCGCCTAACGCTTTCTGTGACAGGATTGCAATAACGGGCATGATTGGGTGGCGGAACGGGTTGCATGAGTGACACGAAAGACGGCTAAGGGATTTATCCCTCATACTACGGTATGGGAAAGATATCCGTTAAAAGGCCTCTTGATGGAGACTGACTGAGAGTAAGAGCATGGCCAAGCCGATGATACGGGTTATCAGTTCTCAGCCATCTCACATATCAAGTAAAAATAATTGATTAAACAAGGGTGACGACTCTATACCTTGTAATCAATTTGGATATCTAGAGAGAATAGGATAGTGACTTGTACGCACAAGGTTAAGTCGAATCATCGATCGTCATGCACCTTGGGTAATCATAACGTCTTACTAGAGACCACTTATGATGGATCGGGCAAGAGCGATCTTTTGCGCCGATCTGCCAACGGTGGCATGAGCCTAGAGGGTCACACACATTCAAGACGGATAACTTGAGACAAGGAAACCTTAACGTTTCTTGAGGAGCAATACATGGACAAAACTGGAAGTTTTGTGCCATGGGTTCGGTTTGAGAGAATAATTAGCGAATCGAGAAAACTGAGTTTTTTCGTCGATGTCGCGTCAGACTTTGTTTGATAAGTAACGACAAAAGGGTCGGGCGGATTTTGGACACGGCATGAGACCACACGGGCGAGCCCATTGGGCTCGGCCCATGAGGCCTCATGGCCGGCCCAAACAAGGGCCCATTAAGGGCCCAATAAACCCTCTTGGCCGGCCCACATGGTGGGTCCATGTGTGGGGGCCACACAACACCATGCTTAGTTGGTGATTATGGATTAAGAGGTGAGTGATTTAAGGGGTATGGATTAAAGCACCTTTAAGCCCATACCAATCACTTTTAACCCATACTTGTGAGTTGGATGAAGAATTCAAATACAAGACTTTAATTCATTATTCCATTAATC